>CM053752.1:80070777-80234200 GCA_028658305.1 Pachyuromys duprasi
GCCAGATAGCAAGGGGACACTCAACCCCTTCTCTCAGCATGACATACCTCTCAAGGAGAGAAACAGAACTGGCAGTTAGTTTCGGTGGTGAGCTGTGAATCTGCCAAACTCCATGCCCTCTTGGACCTCAGCTCCCTCGCTAGCCCACGGAAGGGAGCAGCAGTTAAACCCCAATGTGCAGTGTCCCTTTCAGCAAAGGGAGATCGCTGCCCCCCAGTGCCCTCCACTCACGGGGGGCCCTGCGTGCCACTTCCTGGCTCTCCTGGGGGGCGGGGGGCTCGGCACTCCGTCCGCTGTCCCGCGCCCACACTGCGCACTGAAGCCCTTACACCGAGCTCGCCTGGTGCTAATGTTTAACTCGGGCCGAAACTTGGAGGCGAGTTCAGGGTGACTGCGTGCAGAGCGGCGGCGCAGGACGTCCGTCTCCGCGCGCTGACTTCTGCCTGCCTCAGAGCCTCTGAGCTCAGTTCCGAGGAGCAGCCCGACCATGAAGGTGAGTGCCCTCCACTCCGCTCCTCCCTGTCCCTGGGCTCGGGTTGTGGGCGCTGTTTCGCCAAACTCTCCGCAAACTGCCCCAGATTTCCTGGAGGCAACCAGGAGCTGCCATTAGGCGGAAGCCAAGGGGCCACCCTAACAGGTGAAGGAACGTCCCTTCCCGCTCTTAGATCTTTGGAGTATCCGACTGGGACCCAGACACTGAGCCTTAGGGGTTGGGGAGCCACCTGTGGAGCGCACGCGGCGCCCTGGTTTGGCTTCAAAAGGGTGGGTGGGAGGGGAGAAGCCTACAAGATCACGAGATCATTCCCGGGGCCAAAATTCAAGGGCTCCTGCCCGAGTGAACCCCAAACTCCACCAGTCTACTGGTGCACCTGCAACCCCCTCTGCCTCTGAAGAGGGACAAAGGCTTCCCTCTAATTGTTTGCAATCTGACCTGCTTGCAGACACTGTGGAAGGTTCTCCTGGGACTGCTTGGTGTCGCTGCGCTTGTCACCATCATCACCGTGCCAGTGGTTCTGCTGAACAAAGGTAGAACCTTGCAACATCTTAAAAAGCTAGGGAGGTCGGACGCCGGGTCAGGTAGCATGTGATCGCGCACAGTGTGGGCTTAGTTTATTAGGGACCTGGAACAGTGTGCCGGGTATGTCTGACAAGTCTCCATATATGTCTTGCTGCTTCTGGGGGCTCCAGTGTTCAGGCCCCGAGGTTTCCTCAGGCCTTGTTGTGCATGACAAACATACACTTCCTGAAAACTGGGAGAGGGGCGCGGTTTTTTTTATTAAGTGTAATTGCAAAAATCTTAACTTCAAATTGCTACAGTGCATGACATAGTGACCTGGAATTAGTCAGCTTTTCCTGGGTTGTTTCACTGAAAGCTATCTGTGTGCGTTTTCAGCTTGCCAGAATGTTCCAGCTTGGCCCCAGCTTTTTGTACAAAACAGATAATGGAGTGCCCACAATTGGATGCAAGCAAGAATAACTAATCTGGGTCTCCTTCAGCTCCTCTTCTTTTGTGAACTGCTATTATGATTTTATGTGTTGTGTATTTATTATGTTTTTATGTAGTATGAAGTAATTACACATTACATATTGGGCACATTCTACATCATTTCCCACTTTAGCCAGCCTCTCCAGGTGGAGATGTAGGTGGATGGTCTTAGGCAGATTTCAAGGCAACAATTGAGAAGTAGCATGGAGGGCTTCTAGAAGCGTTCAGTCTCATGATGGAGCAAAGGTACCAAAAGATAACCATTGAACCCACTGATGATGATATTAAGGTATCAATGTTTATTGCTGTTAGACAGATAGTCCTGTTGTCCAAGAACTAAGGAATTCAAGGCCACCCTCAGCTACGGAAGAAATTGAAGGCCAGCCTTGAAGACATGAGGCTCTATCTCAAAGTACATAAAAATAAAATTTAAATAACATTCAAAAATCCATGTGAGAAAAGATGAGCCATATCTAAAATCAAACAATCTCGAAATATAGCCTCAGATAGCCTTTTTTTCTCCACCAAATCATGAAGACATTACAGCATCCCAGGAAAAATTGTAACCCCAGAACTTCCTTAAGGGAAGCTTGTGAGATTATGGCCTGTGTATAAGCCCACTTGAGATGAACAAAGAATAATCTTGGGGTCCAAGTCACGAACTTGCCTTCCAAACGGCTTGCTCAAATTACTGTTAGTTATAAGGATTCTTCTATTTTGCTGCATAGAGTATGTATACTCGAGAGGGCTTGCTTTGCCCTTTTTCATGAACAGCACCCATTCTCTTCTCTACACAAAACATCAAGGATGTTCCTCTGCAAAGGGCCTCCTGAAATACCCATGTGCTGCTTTCCCTGACTTTTAAAAAATTAATTATTCTTTATTAATTATAATTTATTCATTTTGTATCCCAGCTGCAGCCCTCTCCAACATCCCTCCCAAACCAATCCCCCCTCCTTCATCTGCTCCCATACCCCTTGTCCAGTCCATTGATAGGGGAAGTCCTCCTCCCTTTCCGTCTGACCCTAGCCTATCAGGTCTCATCAGGACTAGCTGCATTGTCTTCCTCTGTGGCCTAGTAAGGCTGCTATCCCCTCAGGGGGAGGTGGTCAAAGAGCTAGCCACTGAGTTCCCCTTACTAGAGAACCTACTTGGACACTGAGCTGCCATGGGCTTCATCTGAGCAGGGGTTCTAAGTTATCCCATGCATGGTCCTTAGTTGGAGTATCGGTCTCAGAAAAGACCCCTGTGCCCAGACTTTTCTCTCTGCCATGTCCCTTGTGGAGCTCCTGTCCCCTCCAGGTCTTTCTATCTCCCCCTTCTTTCATAAGATTCCCTGTACTCTGCCCAAAGTTTGGCTATGAGTCTCAGCATCTGCTTTAATACCCTGCTGGGTAGAGTCTTTCAGAGGCCCTCTGTGGTAGGTTCCTGTCCTGTTCCCTATTTTATCCCTCTTCCAATGTCCATCCCATTTGCCTTTCTGAATGAGGATTGATCATCTTACCCAGGGTCCTCCTTCTTGCTTAGCTTCTTTAAATGTACAGATTTTAGTATGTTTATCCTATATTATATTTCTAATATCTAGTTATAAGTGTCACTGACTCTTAGGATTTAAGCTAGAGAGGCCTGAGCACAATGTCCTAAGGACCCAAAGAAGATCCCTTAGGAAATCTGGGAAAGCTTGAGGAGTTAGAAAACATGACTGACTTGTGTGGCAACACACAAAACAATCTGTTTTCTGGGATTCTAAAGTTCTAGGGGCCAGGAGAGTGAGCTTTAACCCTCAGATGATGTAATGCTATGGGAAATTATATTTCTTTAGAGTTATGTAGTTTACTTTACGTATATGAGTGTTTGCCTGTTCCAGGTACCACTTGAACACCTGGTGCCATTGGAAGTCAGAAGAAGGTAGTGATCTCCTAGAACTAGAGTGACAGATGCTTGTGAGCCATCATGTGTGTGCTGGGAATTAAACCCTGGCCCTCTCCAAGAGCAACAAGCACTCTTTCCCACAGTCAAATCCTCCCTCCAGTCCCCTCCTCCTTTAAAATACTTGAATGGGAGAACTTTGAGCATGCCTGGACAAATGGGCTTGATATCGGGAAGAAGGCAAATGGCCTCAAACAAGTTGCAGTTCACAATTTGGAAATGGGAAGCTACTCAGATGCGATTGGCTATCCTGTTGTACTGGTTAACCTTAAGAAGGTGTGGGGAGGGTAGCAGAGACTGTCTCCTGGGAACCTGGTAGAAACCTGATTTCCTGGTAGCTTGTTTACCGTTACATTGCTCTTTCTTTTTTACTTGTGAATTCTTCAGGGTGATTAGATAGAAAATGAAAGTCATCTTGTTTTAACTCTTACCTTATCATCAGAGGAAGAGATGACAGCTCAGGCTGGTAGCATTTCCACTAAGTCAGCAATACCTTTCCTGGGCTGTGGCACACACTAAGGGATTTTTACAAGGACTGAGCTAAATCCTGTTCAGATGATGAGATGCCTGCCTGCCCCACCCCGTGTCCAAGGCTTAATATCACACCAGCTCTGGCAAGGAAAACTCAGGAAGAGAGGGGTGTAAAGAAAGAGAGAAAGGAGAATCAAGGGGAGAGAAGGAAAAGAGGGGAGGGAGATTTCGTTGAAAACAAAAGAGGCCTAGACTACGTACGTGCAAAGCAAAGAACTGAAGAGCTAAAAGGAAGGGGAAGAAAAGAGCACACCCATGTTCTTCCCCTGAGAGGCCAGTTTAAGACAAGGTCAAGTGTTTCCATATGAAATGCTGATGACAACAGAACCAGATGCACTGAACACACAACAGGATGGACTGGGAGGAGAGACCTTAGAGCATTGTCTTATTTGTAAAGATAAAAAGCCTTCTGAAGCCGGAAGTTAACTGAGAATCCTGTCCTCTAGGAGAAAAATAAAATCTCCCCGCTTGGTATGTGTGTAGTGCATGTAAAGCTTCTTCTTGAACTTCCACGTGTCTTTTTAGAAACATGTTATGTTTCATTTCCCAGGGAATCAGCAGTGAACCATATCAACAGATGTTAACTGTCAGAACAGCCAAGTGGGAAGGAAGCCCTCTCATTCAGAGTGTGTGATTACTTTACCTTATAGTATGATATTTGGAATGTTTGGCTGCCAAATAGTTTTCTTATTTAGTTTAATTATGGAATAGGCGTATCCTTCTTCCTGTGTTCCTCTTTCTGCTCCATGGTAAATTTTCTCAATACCTTCCTTAATTCATAAGAAACTTGTTTTTCTCACCCACCCTCAGTACTAAAAGAAAACCCAGATATGAGGAGAAAGGAATCACCAGGAGGAGAAAGATAAGATCTATAACATTTGCCTGAGAAAGTCTAGGATCCATTCCCAGTTGAAAGAACAGAAAGGAACCTGAATGAAAGCTTTGTGTACGTCAGAGGGCAGTTTCTGAATGGCCTGCTCTGTCAGAGCTCAGTTGACTGTTGTCATCAGTCATTGGTCTTCTTCTGGCCAGCAATTTGGGCTTCCATTCCCCTAGCTATATAGCACATGCCTTAACTTTCTTTGCCTTGGAAATCTTTTCCTCTCCCCTCAAAAGGGATCAGAGACAGAGAAAGAAGAGGTTCTTTACCTGGTTAATAATCGAAGAACAACAACTTAAAGGGACTGAAGGTTGACTCTGTGCTTTTAATGTTAAGTACTGAAGCCCCAGGGGAAGGTGGCTTGTAATAACACAGAAGCAGCTTGCTTTGTGGGCAAGAAGGCATGCAATGATGAAATTATAGTCTGAAAGGATTCACTCTGTGCCTTGTATTGGGGCAGAGGGCTTCCACGTATGTATTTAATCCTTAAGACAACTCTTGGAGATGGTGCTATTATCATTTCCACATGAAAAAAAAAATGGAAGGGGCTTTACTTCTTCATTGTCGTAGAACAATTTCTCCAAAATTGAGGCAACAAGCATCATCTCCTAGACTATGGGTGAGGAATTTGGGTGTGGATTACCTTGGGATTCTGGCTTAGAGTCTCTCTTAAGGTTGTCACCTGAAAGATTAGTTGGTGATGGCAAATCCCATGCAAGGCCATTCACCTAGTTTTTAGCTACAGCCCTAACTTTCGCTGATATGAGCCTCTTATGTCAGCCAGGCAGATGCATTCTCTTGAAGGAATCACAGGAAGGGCTAAGCAAGAAGGCCTGGTGCCTGCCATGACTTGGCTTCAGAAGTGGGCACCATAGTCTTGGTGTTTGATGTTAGCAGTACAGAGCAACCTGATATGACAAGGGGGCCTGACAAACACCAGAAGGTGTGTATCACTCAACCATCTTGGAAAAAACTTTCTCAGCGTTCTGTAGAGTAGGGAATCACACATAGACCGCGTGACTCTAGCTGATACTTGATACTGTTAAACCCCACTGTCATTTTGTTAGCTTGTGATCAAGTATAGATTCAGCTGGGCCTTAGCATAATTGTTACAGCTTCTAATTCACATAGCTATAACATAACGTCACGGCTGTTAATCTCTGTATCCTAAACGTTATGAGGAAAAGAGCCTGCTTCTGGGGCCTCTATTCCAATCTAACACATATACGCAGGCAACACCCTTCAGAATTAACATTCCAGGCTTCCCCACCCCATCACTCTATGCAATGCAGGAGAATTCTGCAGGATTGAATTAAGGGACTCCTGAGCTCTGAGCGCACTCTCTAACCTCTGTGATACCCTCAGCCCAGCATCTGTGTTTTCAAATGGTCTTATTGACCATGAGAGTAGGCATGAACTAAGAGTCACAGTTCCACCTACAACAACCTGAAAAGTTCCCTTCAAAGACCTCCACTCACTCAGGCAAAACAGGGATTCTTTACTTCACCCCAGAAAATAATTTCAGAATTTATCAAGGACTCTAAGCCAGAATCCCAAATCGATCTACATCTAACTTCCACACCCGCAGTCTAGGGGATACTTCTTGTTGCCTCAAGCAATTGTCATCTAATCCTTGAGACAACTCTTGAAGAAATTATTGTGTTCATTTCCATTTGGAAAAAATAAAAAGTTACTTCTTCATTGTCTCAGAACAAATTTCTCCAAAGCTTGAGGTATACTCCATCATAGGTGGAAGCTTCTCAAGAGAGAGGCTGGGCTAAGTGTCTACAGCAGCCTTAAAGAAGATTTTGATGCTTCCAGAAGCTACATCTCAAAGGGTTGCTAAGGAACTTAATGAAATCTGAGGGTTGTTACCAGGTACAGTAGACAGCTCACAGTAGATAAAATAAAACCCAGTACCCAAGGCTGCACTGGGAGCTAAAATGTTTATAGGCTCATTTGTAAACTATGCAGCAAACTTTAGGTTCTCACAAGAGCTAAGACCATTTTGAAAACCACATGTGCTCAGGGCTTGGACGTGGTCCACGGCTATTTAAAAAAAAACTTTGAAAGGCTCTATATAAAATGAATACCTCCATATAGACAACCTTTTCAGTAAGTTTTGTTAACTGTCTTCTTGACCCTCAGCTGGTGAGTCCTCAAGCAGACTCCTGTGTGTGTGGAGGGTTGGAAGGGCATTCTTTTCCTTCTCATGTCTCTTTAAGTGTCCCTGTTTTTCACTCCTGCCTCATTAAGTAGTTTAGTTGTAACAGCTCATTCCAATTTATCACCAACGCTCTATTTGCTTTGTTTCTGATTAAAGTTATATTATTGCTTCTAATCTTCACAAAATAGTTGATTTCAGAGACATTTATATCTTATCATTTTAAACTTGGGGACACTATGATATGGAAAGCTTGCAAGTAAGTCGTAGATGTTGGGATCCAAAACTTTTGCCTTATAACCTCCCTGAGCCCACCTGTTGGTTCTCAGAAATAACTAATTAGAAGAAATGCTTTGATATGATTGTGTTGGTCAGGACACAATGGACATGAAAACAAATAAGCCAATATACCATGCTGCGCAGTTCAGGAGCCACTAAGCTAAAATAGTGAAAATACAGAAAGAGAGATAAAGGGAGGAAGCTATAGGGAGAAATAAAAATGAATGAGAGAGATTCAGCAGTTCTGTACGCACAGTCTCTGGCCATCCCTTTGCTGTTCTCATTACCCAGTCTTGCTCTGTACAATCATCTGCTGTACTTACACCAGTTTTGAGACCTGTTGTTGAATCCTAGTTGTAGTTGTGGCATCCTCTGCTTGATTCTAAGAGCACCTTGGAAGAGACACCATTTCTGGCTATGTCAAGGTTACAGTAGCTTGCTGGTTTCTAGAACAGCTCTCTGAAAAGTATTGCACGTTGAATTAATAAAATGATTGGCTCTCACATTCCTCCTTATGAACACTGGTTCTGTTATCAGTACAATGCCTAACAATGCTCATTGTCCGTAAATCCTTCCTTCTGAGCCCTCATATTCACTCATTTTGGAGCTGTGACTTGAACTTAAGACATCTAGAAGTAGAACTTTGCTTTCAACTACTTTCTTAATATCAGCAAAGTACATGAACAGATGGGTGCTGACAAAAATTAGTGCAACTAGAAAGCCACTAAAGCACCAGAATCTTTTCTTATAGGATGAAATGATCCACGAAGAACAATAAAAAGAGAAAGATTCGTTCATGCTTTAAATTTTACGTGCTGAGAAACTGCATTGCTGTACCTAATCCCCAATAGTATAATCATGTATTAAATATATATTATATATATAATATATAGTGAATATACACATAAAGTACAATAAATATATGCCTATGTAAAAAAGAAAAAAAAGGAAATGCTCTATGGCCAAGTTTTCAGAATTAATGTTTAATCATTGCTTTATGGCCGAAAGCAATCCTTGCATTGTTGCAAACCAATAACTTGTAAATATTCCTACCTTTAGTCTTCACAGCTCCATTTTGACCTCTGGGAGAGAGTGGCCTTTTAATTTGAGAGTAACAAGAAACTACAAAATTAGCACTTCTGAGCTGTTTCATTCATTTCCAAGTATAGGGTTTTCCATTTTATGTTGTACTTTAAAGGAATTGTTTTATGTGAAGGTTTTCTAAAGCTTCTACAGACCCATCTCTCTGAGTGTACATATTTCTTAAGTATTTGGTTCAGTGTATGAAAAAAAATAGATCCATGAGTATATATTATATAATTTATCCATCTTAGGCCTGCAAAAATAAATAAATAGATAGATAGATAGATAGATAGATAGATAGATAGATAGATAGATAGATAGATAGAGTAATTTAAGGGAGGACCAAAGCCTGTAGTGATCTTGTTTCTAGTTTTCTGGAAGTCATGGTGGTTCAGGACAGATAACTGAGAAAAGAACGTAAATGTGGGACCACAATGCATGCCTTCCCTGACTACATTCTCTAATCTGAGTTAGTTGGTCCCTATTCATGCCCACCTTACTTAAACTCAGTACAATTTTCATGGGTGAGTCTGATAGTCTTATACTTATTTTTTAACCCATTTAATCTAATTACTTCAAGCACGAGAATTAACACTTTTTAAAGGCTAAAGTATTAGAGTAACCAAGGCAGTATTTGTCAACTCAACACCTTTTTAAAATTTTATTATTATTATTTTTTAATGTCAAGCGTTACTGTGAGTAAAGAGACTATGGTGCGCATAGGGACCCCCTCCCCTGGCCCTTTAAAGTCTATTGCAGGCACATAACAGGCAAGTGCAGAAAGCAGTTCAGATGGTAGAAAATAACTAAGAAAAAGTAAAATCCAGAAGGGAGCTTCTCTTTTAGTCCAAGTATGATTTTCAGCCACTGGAGGGTTGAAGGGCCTGTTTAGCATGGTGTTGGTTACACTGAAGAGTATGTCTCAGATCCCTGTGTGCACAGTGTTTGGGGTCAGGGGCTTGTTTTGTACTGGTGGGAGGGGAGATATTTGTATCCTGGAGATGAAATAAGCTTGTTTGTTTTAGTGAGCTCTGTTTCAGAGGTAAGGCAGTGGCAGGAATGTGAGGAATGAAGGGAGAAGGGCAGAGGATTCCTAGAGCCCCCGGCTGAGTCTGCTAATCCGCAGAGCTAACTCTGGCCAATTCCCCTCCCAAAGCCAGGCTCTGGGCTTTCTCTGTAACATTCTCCCCGACCCACCCCCAGCTTTGCAAGTCTTCTGTTCAGCAAGTATCATTGGAGCGTGTTGTAAATGGTGGTGCTTTGTCCTTAGGAATGTAAAGATGATAGCTATGACCTCTGTCCTCAAATGGATGATGATATTAAAGGACACCTGAACATTAACTGCAATAAGAGGCCCTAGTAAATGATCAAAGTGCTATGATAGGAGCCTTCAAAATCAAAAGTCAAGTACTATCCAGGAAACTTTGTATAGAAACTAGCCAAGCATGAAAGATTAATGATTACTGGCCCTGAATGTAATTCTTCCACTTCCCCAACTCCTGAGTTCACTCCAGGCATGCAGATTACACTGATATGTTCAGTCCCGGGTGATTTACAGCCCCAGGATTCGTTACAAAGATTATATTAAGAGGGATATTTTTGTCTGCAAGAAATCAGACTGCCTGACCAGAGTTGTTTAAAATGCAGAATCTCACCACTGTGGTGTTATCAGCATCTTGCATAAGTAGGGGTCTACATTAAGGCAATGCCATGTGTCAGGGCCCTGACCAGACAGCATTCTCAAGACCCCAGGTCTTTTTGCCTTTCAGATCTGTCACCCACACATTGTTTGGCAGTTTTTCTCAAGCATGTCTTCTGCGGGACCTCTCCTGCTCTTTTTCCTGGGTGAGCATAGATACTTTAGAGTATCATCTGCCCATGGGGCTCTGTCAGAAAAGGAGGGGAGGCCGTTCCTTATCTGTGGCTTATTGCATCAATGGGAAAACCACTAGATATCCCCTGACCTGAGGCAGCCTTTCCTTATATTTTATTGGCTAAAATGTTGTCTCTTCTGTATTTCTAAATTAATTATTAGCAAGGAAAACAGATCATCATTATTGGGCTAGAACGAATAAACATCAGCCTTTCTAGGCCTGAAGAGGAACCTTCTTCTTTAGTGCCAGGAAGAGGGACCATTTAAGCTCCACGTATCTATGGCTCACCTTCTGTTAGGAAGATATAAGTTCCCAGCAAAATACAAGAGCAAACTAGTTCTGCTCTTCAGAGAATTGGATCTTATAACTGTCTTCTCGGTTTCTTTCCTAACTCCCTGAGTTTAATTTAAGACTGTATTTTGATGTTCCTTTTTTTTTTTCTTTTTCTTTCTTTTTTTTTTCTTTTCAGGGTGCATTGACTCCAGAAATTTCTTTATCTTGGCCTTCAAGGAAATTATAGGCATGAGAAAAACTGGATTTGCAATATGACAGATACAAATTTGAGACAATAGAGGAAGTCAGAAACATTTAAAGAAAATTACTATCCAGTTTCTCATATGAGTACATAAAAACTATCACCTTTTATCCAATTTGCAGGCATAAACCTTTACAAAAGCAGTCAATATAAAGTGAGCAATTGTCTTTCTTTCTTTTTTTATAACTCTTAGTGTATGGATGTTTTGTCTGCATATTCTTGCACTATGTGCATGCTGTGCTCAAAAAAGTCAGAAGAGGACATCAGATCCCTAGGGACTGGAGTTACAGACAGTTGGGGGCTACCATGTGGGTGCTAGGAATAGAACATGTGTCTTCTGAAAGAGAAGCCAGTGCTCTTAACTGTAGAGCCCTCTTACCATCCCTTAAATGAGAAATATTTTTAAAGACTGTAAAAATCAGATCTACAAAAATTGACTGAGAAAAACTAAGACTCAAAATAATTAATGGCCATAAAAACAAAACAAACGAATGAAAAGCAAATAAAATAGCCTCAAATCCCTAGAAACTGTCATAGTTTAATACGGGCAAAACAGTGTAGCTGATATCTCAAATTCTTCAAGTTTTGTTTTGTTTGTGTGTGTGTTGAGGGGGGGGGTGTTAACAAGCATAGCAACAATTCTGTGTAAATAGAAGTAGTTTGACCACACCAAAGAGAATATCCAGAACCCAAGACAGAGGGGCCTATTGCTCCTGACTTATAACTCACTTGTGGTCTATTGTGTCAGTGGGGAAACCATATCCTTAATGGAGGATTCCTTGTCTGACCCACCCCTCAAGCATCCACCAAGCTTCACCCTCCCCGCTATCATAGTGAGAAGATCATTCATTCATTTCTTATAAGCCCTTCTATGTTTTTATTCAGGATGCTGGACCAAGTTTCCAATTCTTATCTAAGGCCACGCCCTCCATTTGTGTCATGCATCCCATTCCTTTGTGCTTATCTGAAGAAAAAGATTCAACTATTTCTTTGTCTGTAGGATCACTATTTTGCTTATTTCTATCCTATTATAAACACACCACAATCTCTCATGTCCTCAAAAGAGAACCTCCTACCCCTTTCTTTGCCCCTTTACTTAAAAATAACAACAACAAAAACCCATAGTTTTTTGTTAACATCATCTGTTTAGTCATAAAGTAGAAAGTTAGAGATCCTGGGCACTGTCTGCTATTGCTGACTTGGAAGACTTTATGTAGCTAGGAATGTGAACATTCTCTAAGATGAGAGAGGAGCCCTGGCTCCAAGTCAATAAATAAATGAAAATTCTAGTCTCACAATCCCAATGAAATGAATCTGACAATACTGTGATGAGCATGGGAGCAGATTTCTCCCCAGAGCCTCCAAATTCGAACCCAGGCTAGCCAACCCTTGATCTCACACTCACTATACTCTGAAGATGAAAAGCCAGCTGTGGCAGGCTGTTTTTGGTGACCTACCAAACTGGACCTGGGGACTGGGTGGTGGGGTTGGATATTAATCCACAGAGACTGTGGAAATTTGTTAAACAGCAACAGAAAATAAAAGCACTGGTCATGTTTAAACATAGGCAAATCATGTCCTTCTTTCCTCAGAACCATTCACCCTGGCTTCCCATCTCCTTAAAAGGAAAACAGCTATTGGCCAGAAAACATGGCCAAATTAGCTGGCCATGAACTCTGACCCCTCGTGTCTGAGCTCCTTACTGTCTGTCTTACTGTAGCTCATTCCTCTTTCTTCAAAGGTTGTTCCCCGAGTCTGTATGGTGTCCCCTTGGTCACCTTCATATCTCAACTGTTCCTTATCCATCAGCCTTTCAAACTCCACTGGTAAAAACAGAAACATCCTGAAATGAACACTCTTCTTCTCTCCTTTGACATCAGGCCTCCAGAGACAAGTCAATTTTTAGTTGTCTTTAGTTAGCTGCAAGTGTTGAATTCACACCTCCATAAGGCCTAACTCACTCCCACGAGTTCACAAAATCTGCTCTCAGAGTATTTACCAAGGGCAATCACTTGTCCAAATGTTTAGAGAGGTTTAGAAGAAAGTCAGAACCAACCGAAGCCCTTGGAGCTGACTACCTGTTGAGTTGTGGCTTGGAGGTTGATTAGTCATGGCACTTTGGTCACATGGCACTTTTATCCATATCTTGGACTTCTTATCTCTACTGCTGGGTAAGACTGAAATAAATAAGAGAGTTAATAAAAATACACAATACCTGGAAGTATCCAGCACACTAAGAATGCTAGAAGAATTATAAATGTGATTCTGGACGCATTTGCAAAGTGCTTTTGTTTCTTACAGTCCCAGAGGCTAGAAACGTAATAACATTTACCATGTGCCCCATGGTGCTATGAGTTTTGCCTGGTACATACTGGAAAAGGGATCATTTCTATGGGACGTTTTCCAGTGACTGTTTTTCCTTGTATTCTGGATTAGGAACATCTGTCCTGAAGAGAAGCTTTGTTAATTATGCTTATAAATATTTCTGGAAAGTTCTTCAGTGAGTCACTATTAGAGTTTTTTCAGCTTCCCTAAATGATGATATTCTTCCAAATACCAGCTGATCGTTCCAAGTTTGCCTGATAACACCCTTCAACAATGTCTCTGCACAATTATTTTCACTTATTTGTCATCAGAGAAATTTCCCTGAAACTACCCCCTAGGCTGAAGGAATTTGATATGGTCTGTGGGTCATTTATCTCTATATTGTTAAAAAGTTTTCTCCTTCACTTGTTTCTTATCTCTTCAGATTACACTGACCTACACTGTCAGGCCAGTTTAGCAAGGCATAAACACACTCCTTATATTAGTTTAGGCCTTTGTTATGACTTGTTTATTCTCAAGGTAGTTCAAGGGGTGAGAGAGTGGCTATAATCAGAATTAAGACTAATTTTTCCTCTAAAAGGAATAAGCAAGCCCGTGCCCCCCTGTAGCATTGGTTCAGTGTGTGGAGACTCCTGGACCCTCCTTTGCAGTGACTAAGATGCCTCATAGTTCCACACCTGTGGCTGCATTGTCCCCTCTTGACCCAAATACAGGGTATCTTTGCCCTCTGCTGCTCTGTAGGGCCACGTTCTTACTGTTTCCAGGCTGTCCACAGGCCAATCTCAGTATCTGTTAAACCCAGTCTTAAGAATTGTGTGCTTTATTTTATTGCACACCGTTTTGAGAAATGTCTACACACTTATTTAACACTCCACATTGTCCACTTCCTTTTGTACATAACGTTTTATGGAACCACAGCATCATTCATTCATTTTCGGGTTAGCTACGATAATTTTTTGAGCTATAAAGGCTGACTCTGAATAGCTACAACAAAGGCCAGACAACTTAGTGGCCACAAAACACAAGATATCTCCCACGCAGTCACCCAAGAGAAACTAACTGTGCAACCCCAGATCCAGCTAGATGTTGCAATCTTACAACTGGTATAGACTTCCTTTCTATTAAAGTTTCATGATAACCTAGAAGTCACAATAGGTATTTAAGCAGAGAGATTTAGTATAAAAATTGGTTGTACAGATACAAAACAGAGGAGGAGGTCTAAGGGAATGCTGAGTATAGGGAAGAACTGTGCCTAAGGCTTGGGGCACAGACCTCTGAGCTGAGAACTCTGAGGTGTCTGTTGAGCCTAACTGTTCTGGTTCTTCTGGGAGGCAAGCCAAAACACCCTGAAGAGGTACTCTAAAGGAGGCTGGAAGCTGGGTGGGTGCGGCTACTGGCAATGATCAGCTAGGACTAAGTCAGTCCTTTCTCCTTTCCTCTTGGTTTCTGGCTTTTCTCCTGGTTTTCCTATTAGCAGAAGCTAACAGGAGCTTGGCAAACACCTAGATCTTGGAAGTGCAACATAGATCCACTCAGTATTATAAGCAAAGAAAGGTAGATCTGGAACAGGGTGCCAGTACAGAAGACTGAAAATCTGGTGCAAGCTGAGAGAAGTGGGCCTATTGGGGGCCAGTGGCAGGCTGGAACCCAATCTCTTACTGACTCTCCATAGAGCCGATTCTGCTCTCGATCTCGCTGCCGCTTGGAAGTCCGACACCAGTGCAATAGCTGCTGTGCCTTGGCTTGGTACTATCTGTCTGTGTCATCCAGTATCTGTGTATTGAGTGCCTACAGTGTGCCAGGTCCTGTCCAAGCATAGTGATGCAATCATGAATAAATGAAATAAATGAGTGCCCCCATTGGGCAAACAAGCGGTTAAGAGAAATACATGGTGTTAGATGCTGCTGGGACTAAGAAAAAGTCGAAAGGAGCATCCAGCCACTTATGTTATCTCCTGGTATCTAAACTCTTTTTACTCTGGTAAATATAAATCATGACTTTGGTTACTTCTCAGAATGAACATTTGAAATGTAATGGATGGTAACATATTTATTCTTTTTATTCTTTCAGTGTTTGGTCTCAAACACAGGGTCTTACATAAACCAGGGAAGTACTTTACTACTGAGCTGGAGCCCCATATTCTTTATAAAAGTTTGTTCATCCTAAGGTAGCTATTTAGAGCACATCATTCCAGTATTTTACAGGCCCTGGCTAAATGTCCATACCCTTATCAGATGCCTCTCCCTTCTTGGATGGCTTTTTTGTTGGGAAGGAAATCTGCTGACCATGACTATCTTCTGGACTCTAGCATAACCTGAAAACATCATTATTTACTTATCCTTCAACTTATTAACTCCTGGATTTCCTTTCATTCTGCATACTCTTAACCTGTAATACGATGCCATGGGTGGTTTTAGGCATACCAGAGTGAGCAGGTATATATCCTAGGTATTTTTCCAATGTAATGGACCCTGGCTATCGTACTATCATCATTTGAGCATACGTTATCCATGCTTAGTATCTATATCAGGTGTCTCCAGAGTCTTCATATCTTTTTTTTAACACTTAAAATTTCATGTCTTTTCTTTCCTTCTTTCTTTCTTTCTTTCTTTCTTTCTTTCTTTCTTTTTTATTTTTTTGGTCTTTTTGAGACGGGGTTTCCCTTTGTAGCCTTGGCTGTCTTGGATTCATTTTGCAGACCAGGCTGGCCTCAAACTCATAGAGATCTGCCTGCCTCTATCTCCCTGAGTGCTGGGGTTACAGGCATGTGCCACTGAGCCCAGCAAGTTTCGTGTCTTATTAAAAGAATTGGGCGGGCAGAGGAGGACACACAGATTACAAATTGGCAAAGAAACTTTAGGCTTCCTAGAGAGACACCAGGACAGCTAAGTGAGAGTACTCAGGACCACTGGCTAGTATTGGGGGCAACTTTTCTTGGAGTTTTAAGAGAAGAAGCTAGCTACTAGGGATTGGGGAGAATTTTTTTATATTCTGATGGACAGATTTGTGCTACATAACCTTTTTTCTACTGAACATGTTTCTTTCTCCAATGTTTATGATTTTAATCATGTCCACACTAATTACGAATAGGTGTAAGATGCTAGTTGGACATTCTCTCTAAGAGTTCACTCAGAGGATATAATGTTTTATTTCACATGCTCCACCAGTCTGAACCAGGTCAACCTTCTCATTCTCAAGCCTAGATTTATCGAAAGATATATCAGCATAGAAACTGTCCATGAAAAGGAAATCACTGATGGTTTCTGCTGCTTTAGTCTGTGTGAGTGCATATGAGCCTTGATTAGTTGATTTAGAGGGCCTTGTTATCAGGGTATCCTACATCTCCTCTGGCTCTTACATTCTTTCTATTTCCTCTTCTGTGGGGTTCCCTGACCTCTGAGGGTTGGGATTTGTCAAAGATTTAGAGTTATGTGTTCCAGGGACTCTCCCTCCACGTAGTGTCTGCAAGCCTGTCTCTTAACACCACAACAGAAAGAAAGTTTTAACTCATGGTTTTTGAAGGACATTCAGACCAAAGCATTCCACCACCCTAAAATTCATGTCTTTCTCACACACCAGATACATTCAGAACTCCACTTTAGCTCCTGAAGCTAATTCTAGCATCCACTCAAAAGTGCCAAGTGAAGAGCCTTATTTAAATCAGGAGTGAAACTCAAGAGAAGAGTCATCCTGAGGTTGGCTTTCTCCAGCTGTGACACTGAAACCAAGCACATCATGTGCTTTAAACTACAATGGTGGGACAGAAACATGATAGGTGTTTCTATTTCAAAAGAGAGAAAAGGGCAAGAAAGGGAATAGGCCCCAGGTAAGGCCAAAACCCAACAGGCAAAGCTTCATTAATTCTTCTGTGTCTTGAGAAAAACATTAGGCTCAGTGTTCACTTTTAGACACACCAGGGCAAGTCACACTGCATCTTTCATGGGTTGGAGTCTTGTGCCTGTGGCTTCCGCAGCCTGGCACTTCAAGCTAATCCCTTCATCCTGGCCCAGTTCTAGAAACTCATGTACAGACATGAACTTTTTTTGTCCTCCTGGGGATTTCTAGAGTATCACCAAGGTAGGAGTTGTCCATACAGGTCCCATGGCTTTCTGAAAGAACCTTGAGGCTAGGTGGTAACTGCTACACCTGCAAAGGTCATGCACAGTGTATATCTTTTGAGGTGGTACTGCATGGCTAGTATCTTCCAAAGTAGCCATTAGGCCTCTAATAGACCTACTAGAGCCGCACGTAAGGAAGCAGAGGACACTCTGCCAGAATTGAGGGAGTATAGATTCAAGGCGACTCCAGGCCATGAATACTGAGTTGCTGTGGGCATGCAAGGCTCCTATTTTGGTCTGGTTCCTTGCCTTGACATGCCTACATCTATGATGAAAAGGGCAGGGCCAATGACCCCCGACATGCATTTAAAGTCATTCCTCCAGTCTCTGTGAATAATGCTACGGTTTGTGATCTCTGAACTTTATGTATAGAAGCTTTAACTCTCAGTGCAGAAGCATTATCAAGATGGGCCTTACAGCAGATGTGAGGTGATGAAGGTTCCACTCTGGAAAGTGGATTATTGTGTTTGCAGAAGTGGGTATTACGTAAAAGCAAGTTACACACACACTTGCCATGCCTTGCTGACTTTGTTGCCATGCGATGACTTATGCCTTTCTACAACTCAGCAGCAAGGTGTCTAGGAGACATGAACTAATGAACTTGTACTTCCCAGTCCCCAGAACTATAAGCCAAATAAAATTCCATGTCTCATGTCTTACCCTGAGTGTGGTATTCATCTGGAGCACCATAACACAGACCAAGGCACACAGCCTTAGGCTCCCTCCTTATACATTGACTTTTGTATCAAATAATTCATTGTCCATGCCCTAGGAATTCTTTCCAAACATGCCATTTCATCTTTATGACCTAGTCAAACTGAAGTATTTAAGTTTCTCTTTTGATTGTCAACTCTGACTGTAGCTCATGTCTTTCTTCTTATATTTTACTTTAGGCAGTTAGGAGAACCGACAGAATACTATGAGCAGTTTGCTTAGAAATACTGCCCGCGCTTTGATCACTTCCTCCTGGTGGCGGAACATTGCCAGGCCACAGAGGAAGAAGATGCAGGCAATCCTAATACAACTTGATAGGCTGGGGTCAGATGGTAGGGGAGGAGAGCTCTCCCTTTCTGAGAAATAGGGGAAGGGAATAGGGAGAAGGGAGAGTGGGACCAGGAGGAGATGAGGGAAGGGGTTACAAGTAGGATGTAAAGTGAATAAATTATAAAAAATGAATTTAAATTAAAAAGACATGTCTTCCACCAAATTAAGATCATAGCTTCTAGATTCTGCTTTCCAGAAAGACTTAGAGCATAGACACAAATTCTTTGCCACTTTAAGAATGGATGAGTTTTCAAAAAGCTGGTCCTCATTTTTGCCTCAGACTTCATCAAAGTGGTCTGTACCATCCTTATTTCTCCTACCATTTTTAACATAGTTACTTAGAGTAATTTCAAAGAAGACTTAGACTTTCTCTAAAGACCTACTATTTGGAGCCCTCACTAACATTGTCCTTCGGGCTACAGCATGAAGCTCATTTTGACATGTGCTTCAAAACAGTTTCAGGATCTATCCATTACCCAGTTCCAATGTTGCTTAGCAACTTTTCACTTCTCCAGTACCAATTTCTGTATTGGTCATTTTGTGCTACTATGACAAAATATCTAAGGCGGGGTAATTATAAAGAACAGAACTTTATTTCTCCTATTCCTGGAATCTGGGAGAGTCAAGGTAAAGGGACTAGCCAGTTCAGCACTGATAACAGATTGCTTTCTTGATGACATCATCTACCAGCAGCATCCTCACATGGTGGCACATGGAGGGGCTCGTTCTTCCCACCCGTCTTATAAGGTACTAACTCATTCATGAGAATGGAACCTCCAGGACATAGTCACTTCTCTCCATGGCTGACCTCTTAAAACTGCTCTAGTTGGTCAAATCTGAACCATAGCAAGGATTTAGTAGTTCCTCAAAGCCAAATGCAATAGGCAAGTCTGTGCTCAAAACTAGGTGCCTGGCTTTCAAAACTGCCTGTTACTCCATTCTTCAGGAGAGATGGGAGGTGACTGTGTTGTTCAGCCTCAGGGTCTGGATAGCTGTCCATTAATTGCTTCTTCCTTCTTATTGAAAAAATCTCCCTTTGTCTGTCAATGCTGCTATTTTACAAGAGTGAATTCTGAAGTAACACCTGTTTTATTTCTTTGTATGCATAGAAACAAACATTAGTGTGGAATGTTGACTGGTTGCCATATGGCACCTACAAACTATAACCAGATACCTCTTTTCCCTATTTTTTCTTTTTAAAACAACTTTATACATTTGTGAGCTGTAAAAGACATATTTCTTTTTTAAAGTATTTCATTAGATATTTAATTTCCAAAACAGTTTATCTTTGCAAGGTAGAAATGTTATAAATCAGAATTTAAGAGTTAAAAGATTAATAATGAGTGAGCATAATTATTTTAACTGAAATATACTTTACACAGTGACATTGGTCAGAATCAAGACTGCTCTGCGAAACCATAGTCTCTCATCAGGATTTTATCATCCTGGGATTACTATTGATCTAGAAGTAATTCTGATCCAGAAACTAGGATTCACTATACTACCACAGTCTTCAGTGAGAATTATTATCAGGCTGATCCATTTTGAATGCTGCTATTCCGATTTTGATGACTGACACATGGCATTTTCACATGGTTCATCCTCATTGTTCTAGCCAAGGAAGTAAAGCAGAATACAGCTAAAATTCTAAATGAAAGAGGATTGTGTTTCTTTGTGAGCTGATGGGTACCATATGATTAACTGCTTTTCTTGGCTGGCACAATGCTCTGAACCAATAAGTCAAATGAACGGCATGTCCCAGGTCGCACCACGAAACCCACAGGAGCAGCCAAGGACCTTCATCTGTTGTTACAGCAGTGCCCTGTCAGGGAGCACAGAGAAGAGGAAGGAGAAGCACGAACAGGAGCATGCCCTGTATGAGCCTGACAGACTAGGTTGTACCTTGGCAGCAAACTGTGAAGTTGATAAAGGTCAAAACTTGGACTTGGCACTCACATCTCACAGAACTTGCTTGCTTATCTAGATGTTTCTAAACTGTCTTCCAATGTGTCCCGCTTATCAAATGGCAAGACAGAAAAAAAAAATATATATAAAAGGAACATTTGTTGTTCTACTTGCTACCGTGTGGCCAGGCGCTGGGACTGTTTGTGAATATTTAGAAACTGGTTTGAATTCAGCTTTCTAAGAACAATAATGAACCGAACACAAGGCAAGGCAGGTGTGGGCCCTGCAGGGCCATAGCAGCAGCAGGTCATCCTCCTTGATCAGCATTAGATCCACAGGAAATCTCATGAGCAGAAGGGAGCTTGAGTAAGGCGTGGGTGAGGGGCTTTAGAAAGCTATAGACTGACATGAACTGCTCAGTACCAGAGGAATGCTAAGAGGCAAGGATTTGTGAGGAGGGCAGCATGAGTGAAATAGTAGCTCACTAGGTACAAGGTGATCTCAAGGGAATTTGGACTCAGTTATTAATTTTAATTACTAATTAATTGATCAATATAATTATTAATTAAAAGTTATTAGTATTTTAAATGAGAAAACCTGGGCAAGCAAGTTTCCATAAAATATCATTTAAGTATTTATGGTTGTGAGCCTAGCCTTTAATGGCTGAGCCATAAATAAAATAGAACTGTGTGACCGATTACCAGAATTCATCCACTTCCCTTTCCCTTCTTATGAAACCAAGAGCCAACTAAGTATGTTCCTTGGTGGTGTCTCTTTCATTATATGTGTGTGTGCATGTGTATATATGTATACATCCCCTTCCCTCTTATGGGTCTATACCAACTCTATGCCAGAAGAGATTAAGATTTTGAATGCCTATAGTTAATATATTTCAGTTTCTATTAAGTTGGGAGTATGTTTTGTGCTGCTAGCAGACTAGGAGCTCTTGATAGCAGCATTCATATCCTCAGTAGCAATCACCAAATAAAACTTGCTTCTTAACTGTTTGAGGTAGGAAAGAATAGCTGGATGGGCACAAACAATTGAGGGCATTAGTGGACAAATCCAGTTGTGTTGTTCTTGATAGTACAAATGCTTAGTTTCTTGTATGAAGGAAGCTCAAGGGTGGATTTTACCCATCTGCGGTATTTCTGCTCATAAACATCTTTATCTTAACAACTTACAAGGTGACATGCGCGTTGAACTGAAAAAACAAGGGTTTTCTATGTCTCACAACCTGTCTAGCACATTTGGTTTAAACAATATCAATGAAGTAATAAGGCAAATGTAGCCATTTAATCTGTAGAAGCAGAAGGTTTAATTGACAGAGACATGATATCGTCAGGTTAGCTCAAAAGGAACCACCATTAAGAAGTTCGTTGGAAAGAACCGCTGTGAAAGAGTAACAAGGAAAGTGCACCTTTTACTGGAATTCTTGTGATCTGGCTGGCACTGTGGTAGAGGTTCCCATGTACATGAGAACGTTGAGGATGTGGAGAAAGACATCAGGCTCTTTGTTATTAGTCTCTGGGATCAGGGAAATTAGTCCCTTTAGTTTGTGTGGAATAGTTACGTGATGAAATCTTATATCAAGTAATACAACTTCTGTGTGCTTGTGTGTGTGTGTGTGTGTGTGAGTCCTCCTATATCTGAGTTGTTCTAGCTGAAGAGAGTTGAAGCAAAACAAAACCAAAACTACCACCACCTCCCAATCCTGGTCTGGCTGAGAAGACAGTGAGCATAGAAAGATGTTTTCCCTGCCTCTCACTGCCACAACTCATTTTACAGAGAAACTCACCTCATTAAAGCTAAGGGGGGCATTGGTGTCTGTGCCACGGGTATTTAAAAGGCAGTTTTTTTTATCATGTTAGTTTAACTAAAGAATGATAATTTGTTACCCAGTGGTGTCTGTGACTGTCTCCGCTATGGGTCCTTACCAGGTTTGCACTATCAGCCATGAATTCCCTCTTGTGGAGTTGGTCTTGACTCAGACAGAAGTTAGTTACTCCCATAATAAATATCTGTGCCATGGTGGTGAATGCAGGGACCCCTGCCTGCTCAGAATGCCAAGAATAGGGAATTGTTGAGTACTCAGCCTTTAATACAGCATCAATGACATCCCCTTGTAGGCCCAGGAGGCACTGCAGAAAAAGCCAGAAGACAGGGGGATGGGTTGCATAACACGATGACACAGCCATTGCAAGCTTGAACTCACAACAGGTCCAGTTGCTGGCATGAGACTGGACCTGTCAACAGCAAGTCCTGGATGAGAGAGGAACCCCCGAGGCGCTTCCCATCCTGGCTGCTGATGGATTCTGAGGGAGGGGAGTCAGTCTTTTGAGCTGTACACCCACTGCTTTACCCACCAGCCTCAGCAGAGTTTCATGTTCATGCTCACTTAAATGGTCCTGGTTCAATTCAGTGATTTGCAAAACAGAAGACATGAACTTGGAAAAATGATTTGTTCGGAAGAGTAGGGATTGACAGGGGTGGGTGGCCGACAGTCATCAGAATACATTGTCTACATCTATACATTTTAAACAACAAATTTAATTAAAAATAGCTCTCAGCATAGGTCATTAAGTGTAAGAGCCAAAAGAATATAAGAAGCAAATTAGAGGGGGCAGAATGAAAGGTCTCAGGAAAGAGCTGAGAGACAGAGAACAAAAGCAGTTGAAGCCTTTACAAGGGAGAGGGTTGGAGGATGAGGCAGAGGTGGTGAAGACAGAAAGGGTCCCTGTGTTCAGTGGCAGATCTCGTGACAGGATGAGGCGACACCTGCAGGCAGTGGGAAGAGAGTGCTCTGTCAGACAGTGGGGGCCTGCTAGTGCCCAACAAACACCTTCAGGTGCTCCTGGAGGCAGTGGAGAAAGGCAGTGAGCCTTTGAGGACAAGATAGCCAGGCTGAAAGGCATTCTGTGGGTGGCATGGGGGAGGGGCAGCAACTGAGAACTTGAAGTTGCAACACCTAGAGAACACATTTCTCAGGAAGAATCAATCATTTACATGGAAGCAGAAGGAACTAAAAGAGATAATGAAAATGATTTGGGGGACCGGCAAGATGGTTCAATGGGTAAAGGTGCTTCCTACCAAGCCTGAAGACCTGAGGTAGATCACAGATGCAGCAAGGAGGAAGGAGAGACCAATTCCTGCAAGGTGTACTCTTACTTTCACTCATATTCCATGCCACATATGTGCTTTTTCTCTAACAAAACACACACACAGTAAAACAAACAAACAAACAAACAAACAATTTGTTGTTGTTGTTGTTTGAGACAAAATCGTTTTCTCTGTGTAGCCTTGGATGTCCTGAAACTCACTCTGTAGACCAAGCTGGCCTCAAACTCAGAGATTTGCTTGCCTCTGCCTCCTGAGTGCTGGGGTTAAAGACATTTGTCACCATTGCTCTGGGGAAGAAATTTTTTAAAACTGATTTGAATTTGGGTCCCTACTAGCAGAATATAGAGCCCTGCTGATTCCACCAAGTTCAAGGAAGAATAGTGATAGAAACCAAGATCTGTGCATCCCAAAGGTCTCTGAGGAACAGCAGGACTTAACAATGTCCCGAAGGCCACAGTGAAAGGTGATCTGGCCCTGCACCGTCACTGGCCTCATGTGCTTACTGACTTGAAATGAACACAGTTAAAGTGAAATGTGCCATAAATCAAATCTAGGTACCAGATTTTAAAGAATTAGTACAAAAACGATTATGGAAAGTCTCATTAATAACATTTAAATATTGGTTACATGCTGAAATGATAATATTTTTACATGTTTGCTAAATACAATATGCCATTATAATTAAATTATCTTTCTCTTCAAGTATGGCTGCTAGAGAACGCATTTATTACATTCCTGTTGATATTGCTGATCTATACATTCCCCATGAAACTTGCTTATGTAATAGTAAACACATACTCGCTTTTTACTTGAAGACATTCTTGCTCCACTTACCTAATCGGAAATCTTTCAAGACATATTTTGTAGTCTGGAGCTTATTTTAACATTTTGGGATCAGGTATATTAGTTGTACCAAACTTAGCTACTCTCTCTAACTGAATATTTTTCCTTTTTTTTTTTTTTTTAATTTTCCTGCCAACAGATGAGGCAGCAGCTGACAGCCGCAGAACTTACTCACTAGCTGATTATTTAAAGAATACTTTTCGAATCAAGTCCTACTCCTTGCGGTGGTTTTCAGGTAAGGCTTTTGTCTCAAGGGATGGGAATGTTATGTTTGTATTTGTTCTAGTGAGCATGGGTTGCTGAGGGTTTGGGGCAAGTGCGAAGATACAACCCTTGCTTCTAAACTCCAAGTAGAGTATTTGTTCTTGCTTAGAAGTGTGAAAGGGATCCAGGTGGTGGTGGCACAGGCCTTTAATCCCAGCACTGAGGAGGCAGAGGCAGGTAGATCTGGTCTGAGTTCAATCTCTGGTCTACAGAGTAAGTTCTAGGACAGCCAGAGCTAAACAGAAAAACCCTGACCCCCAAAACAAAAAACCAGCCAACCAATCAAACAAAATAAAACAAAACAAGAAGTACAAAGGAGAACATAGAAGGAAAATGAGTTTTTTTGTTTTGTTTTGTTTTTGCAATATACTGTAAAGGGTTAAATGTGAATTGAAAGCTTGACATGAATGATGGACGTATGGATGGGTATTACTACAGTGCTCTTTGTTTCTGTTTGCCAGCATAGAATGTTTATGTGACCTATGGGAGCCTAACATTTTTAAATTTGCTTATGGAAGTGTTTGAATCAACTTGTAATACTGACCGACATTTTCTTTCTTTAGATAATGAGTACCTCTACAAACAAGAAAACAATATCTTGCTATTCAATGCTGAACATGGAAACAGCTCCATTTTCTTGGAGAACAGTACCTTTGTATGTTTAGTCACACACTTTGTTCATGTATGGAACTCTGGGGACTGTCTTCATTTCTTTTCAAATCATGAGGACTCATTTCTCATCCTGTTGGACTCTGCAGCACACGGCGCAGCGGACCTTTCTCTCCTTCTTGAACTGCTCCCCGCCTTGGCTACCTTTTAGTCTCCTTTGATGATCCCTCCTCTACTTGTGTGTTTGAATGTAAGTGTTCCTCGGGCTTTGTCTTCACTCACCGGCCCCTTTCCTCTCTTTGGGTGCTCCCCTTGGGTAAACCACATGTACTTCCATGACACTGGTGTTCGTCCTCCAAGGCCTTTGTTCTCACACATACATCAACATTCACCTTACAAGATTCAAGTTTCACTTTCTAAGAGCCTGCTGGCTGCTACACAGCTCCTTGGGCATATTAAATTCAGCATCCCAAACTAAACTAGTTTGCTCCCCTTCAGTGTCCTCACCATCATGTTCTCCTTGCTCAATTTCCAATCTTGGAAATAATCACCCAGTTCTCCAAGTCACTTAAGCTAGAAACCTCATAATCTTTAACTTTCCAGTCATCTCCTATAATTAGCTATGTGACACTATTGATTTCCTCCTCTTCGTGACAATTGTCTCACATATCTCCATTCTCACTGTGTCTCTGTCTCTCTTCTAAAGATCAGACTGATACAACACCCACTCTTTTCCTTCTGACCTCAGCCACGTGTCACCAGGCTATCTTATGAAAAATAAACAAAGTGGGTACACTACTTTTACCTTCGCATATCAAAAAACCCTTAGTCAGTAGTTCATGACCTATGATTTCGTGATTTAATGTCCTCCTATCTTCTACCATGTTGGCACAACCATGTCATATTAGGGTCACAGGCAACCCACAAACACTCTAAACATGCACATTCTTTCCCATGCTGGCTCTCTGCTCACATTGCCTCTCCTGTCGACAGTTTTCTCAATGTCCCTGAACCATGCATTTACAGCTAATCCTTCCCTCTCTGGCTTCCTAACAGTCTTCATTGCCCATCTCACATGACTGTCATTTGTGTGGGTGACTGTGCTCTCTCTTTGTGACTGGACATCCCTAAGGCACAATCCATATGTGTAGGGTTCCTGCTACCTGGTGAGTGATCAAGGATCATTTGAAGCACTCAGTTTTGTTTCTTCCACTTGACCAACAGGAAGGCCTTGGTGACTCTGTAAGTGATTATTCGGTGTCGCCTGATGGACGGTTTGTTCTCTTAGAATACAACTACGTGAAGGTAAAGAAACTGCTTTTTTATGTGACATTTTAAAATCCAATGACTATGTTGTTTTCTAACTGACTTCAACTATATCCACATTTAAGGGTGCTATCTAGTCACACTGCTTACGGAAAAAACTCAGTCTGCATCAATTATATGTTTTTTTTAAAGACAAATCTACTGAGTATGTTCAAAGGAATGCATTTTAATGATTTCAAGTGCTAAAAGGCATAATTAATACAGTAGGAATACTAATGACATAGCTTAATAAAACTTACCAGGAGTTTATGATACAATTTCAGAGTAACCTAGTTTCTGACTTGTACACACAGTGATCTAGTCCTGTGTCTCCCTTTCTCAGTCTAGGGTAGGGTGACATTCAGTAAGTGCTTACTATAAAGATGTTGTCATCCCTGTGTTCCAAAGGAGAGTCTGGACAAAGCCCCATATTGCATCGCAAACTTGTTCAGGCCAGTCTTGAATGGAGCTTCACAAAGGTCCTACTAGGAACACTCAGCTTCTCCGAGTCACTTACTGAACTTCAGCTAATATTTGCAGGCATAGAATTTGCAGGCATTTAAAAAGGCCATCATCAAATCGTACATTCCTCCTCATGGTCACCAGTCACTTTAGCAGAACTTTTTAGTTTTGGGGGGTTGATAACAGCTGTCAAGTGCAGAGACTTTTAAAGTGGGTGGGAAGGCCTGAAACTCTATATTGAAATCAGAATACAAAGGCGATGGTTCCTACTCTTGATTTTCCTCCCCGCTGGGATAAATAATGTTGAGTGGCCTTATCTCATAGACCAACCCTGCTGGACTCCAGCCAAGCCAAGCGCTCCTGCCACCGTTTGCCACTCCAGAACGGTGTCACTCAGTCAGTGTTTACCTTGGATTTACCACATGGGCTCTATTCCCATGCTGCTAAACCCATCACCTGTAAGCAAACCAGAAGTCCATATCTCTTTCACACATCTGTTCTCAGCTACTGTGCTCATGTGCACAACTCAGAGCTTCTTATTTAAATCCCCAAAACAAATGGACTTGAGGGAAGTTCTACAGTCCTGGTGTCCAGCTAAACTTGCCACCACCAATCAGTTCAGCTTTCTGAGATTAACTTGCTATGGGAATTTTCTAATGGTGTAGATTATTCTAACAAGCAACCGGGGCTGCAGACTGCTGGGTGAAAGTCATGGATGGAAAAAGCTAATGCATGACAGCATGAGAAGACCAGCTCAGTTTGCTGTTCAGTCTGGATTGACGAGTGTGGTGTGACACACTTTAAGATGTACCTCCCCGGCTAGTCATACACATCAGCATTAGTGATGTAAGTTTTCATCACTGATTTCATTGTGCCTTCTAGACCCTTCTGTCCACTCCAGGCAGTAGTCTTTGTGTTTTCTTTACATTCTAACTTAGGTTCAGTTATACCTATGGTAGCTCTACCCTCCAGTGGTGTCCCTTACATAAAATAAGACAGCAGCATAACCATGGCACTGCAGAGCCTCTGTGCATGGTCCTCAGTCTGCCATGTGGAACACCCTGTCCCACACTCGTCATGTGTGATCAGCTCTTCTCTGTGTCACTTCAGAGTCACATCGTTCTTCTTTTTTCTCAAGCATCACTAACATGCCCATCCAAGAGGTAAAGCACTTGCTATTTCTTTCCTTCCCAGCATCTTCCAGTTTTCTGTCTTTATTAGCTTCCTTCCAGGTCATCTCGGATCACTTTTACTATGGCTCCCCACCATTCTGGCTATCCCACACACCTCTCTTCCCTCTATCACATCACTCTCTTTCATTTTCTTCCCAACATTTATGCTGTTTATATTTTTCTTTGCTTATTTATTGCCTGCCATGTTTCTTGCCAGTTTCCCTATGTCCAGTGTATTTTCTGCCCCTAATGCTGGACCACATAGTAAATGCTCATGAAATATATATTAGGGGAATACATGCTTTATTGCAAAACACTGAACTCTTAGGTAGCTGCAAACAAGGGACTGCATCTTTCCTTTCTCTTCTTTTACTTCTGAGAGCATGCAATAGAATTTGAGGACAATAGCACCAATGTCTTGATAAATACCTTCACAAAAGGAAAAAGCCTCTCCTTAGACACCTACCACCCCAGTGTTTTTTAGATCCTGCCCCATCACATCTTCCATCACCATCTCTAAGTTGTAAGTAAAGACTAATGAATGGCTGATTACAGGAGTGAATGAATAGGTTTCCTGCCATCTGTATGGATGCTCTTCTAGCGTCTCTGCTCACTGCCGCACACTCTGGAGATGGAACTGTGTTCTCTATCACACACTGATAATGTTTCACAGACTTGGAAGCACTTGACACACCTTCTCACACACCTGCCATTGCTGCTTTTGTCATCCAGTTTTCCTCAAAAATAAAACTAAAGTTTAGAAAGCAGCATGCCTGACCTTATAAAGTGTAGGCTTTTGATTCCAGCCTGGGAGACACCAGAGCTTATAATCTTAAACACGGCCTCCCTTGTCTTTGCGTTTTAGCTTCTATTTTACCACACTTTCTCTCCCGTTCTCCATAGCAATAATCCACTAAGAGCTCAGCCTGAGAACTTTGTTTCCTACAGGTTTCTCTCTCTCCTCTGTTACAGCTCTGGGTACATTTTATTGTGATTTTTTTTTGTAGTGCATGTTCCCATGTGCTCTGCTTAGTTAAAAGCCATTTAATGGGAGCCGTGTTGGTAGGTCGGTCATAGCATCAGTGTTTATAGACTAAGTAGATTGATAAACCTATTTTATTTTATACCTTATGACGGTTTTGTCATGATCTTGAAATGATCTCAGTCTTTTTAATATTTCTAGATTTTACCACACCTTTTGGCTTTGGGAAGTATTATGTTTGAGGTTGCCAAGAAACAAGCATGGGGTGTGTTCAAATAATCCTGGATTCAGGAAAGGAATGTATGACTTGCAAGATATGGGAATTTTAATAAATGCTTGTTGACATGAGGGTGTAGGAGAGTGAGAAATGATAAGTAGCTAAGGTTAGGATCCCTGACCACATCTCAGCTTTGCTACCATGTAGCCAATTTCTTCCTTATTGGCAAAGCTTACATTTTATTGTGGCTTGTTTCTGAAACAGTACTACACTTCATCTATTTAGTCATAAATAAGACTTGCTTTCTTACTCATGTAACTATTAGAGAAAACAAATGTATACACAAGGGATTTCAAAAGTATCTTTGATTTTTATCCACATATACATATAGATAACTGTGAGGGTGTGCTCATACATATCACATATCCATTTCCCTGTTTTTACTTAGTTTTCTAGAGTCTAGCATATTTCTCTCTATATTTTCTATTAATTCATATCATGCTATGAAATCATATAGGGATCTTTTCCAGTTACTGCTTATTCTATTGAAATGAGACTAAAGAAATCCTTCTTCCAAGTCATAACTCCAATCATTTTGAAGTTGTTAGGTATTTGGAGCAGCCTTCGTTTTGCTGAAAGTAAGGAAAAGCTCCCTATATATGTCCTCATTTTCCTTTCCTTAGTCTTCTCTATAAGCATCCTGTTTTGAGGATGATATATTTGTGACAACACAGGGATCAATACTAAGACATTCTTACTAATGTAGGCTATGGTTTTACATTGGGGTCCTTTGGGAACTGTGGCAATGTACAGCATTTATCCAACACTGAGGGCCCCTGGAAATGAAAGGTCTCATTGTGTGAAGCCCCCTGTGTTCTCTTTATTCTTCCTCCTCTGCAGCCAAACATCTGTTTTCATAGTTTTGCCTTTTCCAGGATGTCATATAGGTAGTTACATATGTTTGCTTGATAGCTATTTCTTTCCCTTCACTATCACTGAATAAATAGAATAGTGATTCTGTCATTGAATAGAAAGAAATAGCTATCAAGCAAATGTACTGAACTATCACATTCTCGATCACAGTCTGTTAATCTATTCACCCATTATTGAAGGTTGTCTTAGCTGCTTCCAAGTTTAGACAATTCTAACTAAAGCTCCTGAAAAGATTTGTCTGTAGGTTTTAAATACTAAGGGATTTGCTGATAAAGTCATTTGGATATGGAATTTTCTTTGCTTTTACTCATTGATTAATGTGTTTAATTAGCTGTGAGACTATTCCAAGAAAAAATATTTCCTTGTTTGTACGTTTTATGACTTACTGAAAAAAATGTTCATAATGGTCTCAATCTTTTAATGATTGTAAGGTCTGTTGTGATGTCTCATTTTTCACTCGTGATGATGTCCTATTTCTCTATTATGTTTCCTCTGTAGGAGGTTTAACTGTCTTATAAAACCATCATTTGACTATGTTGATTCTCACCACTATATGTTTACTATTTCATACTGGTCATTACTGTATTATTTCTTCATTCTTTTTTTTTATTTTTGCTACATTGGATTTAGTTTGCTTTTCATTTTCAGGTTAAAATTGAAGACACATATATTAATTTTTAAATATATTTTCAGATAGCTTTAAAAGTTTAGACACTAGGTATTTTCATTATCATTGCACAAAACATTAAGTATTCCTCATCATCATGACCACCGACACGGTAAAAAAAAAATCTTTTAAATATTTTAGAAGTGATGTGGGTGAAATGTGAAAATTTGAGGGAATTTTTTCTAAACAGGCATCCTTACTGTACTATGCTAAGAATGTAATATCACTCAATATCAAAACTGACCCTTTGCTCTCAGTGATCCTGTGGTAGGTCTTTGGAGGAGGTGATGCAAAAAATAAAAAATAAACACTTCATGACTTTTTACTAGATGATTTCAAGGATATTTTCAATTCCAAAATTCTAAGAATTTAAGGAGTGATAATATGTATAGAAATTTAAAAATTATGCAATGACCCGTTACCATATCTGTCATCTAGAGCAACTAGCCAACTCATGGGAACCACAGAAGCCTGAAATGTCTGTTTTCTTTTGCAGCAATGGAGACATTCTTACTCAGCTTCATACAGTGTTTATGACTTGGAAAAAAGGTCAGTGATTCCCCCATCAAGACTACTAGGATTTTCTAATATAATTTTTAAAGGATATCCCACATGGAGTTATTATTTTGGTAATGTATCCTCTTATCTTTTCTCCAGACAGCTGATCACAGAAGAGAAGATTCCAAATAATACACAGTGGATCACATGGTCACGAGAAGGTCATAAATTGGTTAGTACATTTCTCCTGCTGTCAGAAAAGGATAGGCTGGAGTTTTTCGTAAGTAGATGATACTGACCCTAGTTTAAAGTAGACATTTTGAAAGCCCATTCATTGATTATATTAGTAATATAAGATCATTACCCCAAACAACATTTTATTAGCCCAACAAAATGGAATTATTAAAAGTTCTAGACATTTATTATAGAGTTGCTTATTCCCTAAGGAAAAAAAATGCTTATTAAACTCTTAAGTTCCCCCGTCTGCTTGGATATCTTGCTTGGATATTTTCAGTCTCCGAAATCATTGTAGATATATCTTCTGTTCTATGATGCTAGAAGAATGTTAGAAGCCCAAAATAAATTTATAGCAAGATAGAATATTTTTTGCCATTGCATTTCCTTGTCTAAGAATGTGGCTACATTCTCTCAACTAATGTAGCAAACAAAAACCACAAACCTAGATCATCCTGTGTAGGTGATCAGTATACTAGACCATCACATACTTTTCACTGTCCACATAGTGATAGCTGCAAGCCTCCTGTTTCAACATATTAAAACCTTTTAATTATTATTTAAAGATTATGCACTGCATTCCTGTAATTTAAGAATGAGGTTCTTACTTAAACAGACTTTCTATGCTTATTTTGTGATTTACACAGCATTTAAGATCCCAAGATAAAACATACTGTCATGTGCATACTAATATCAAATTTTTTCATCTTTTTAGGCATATGTCTGGAAGAATGATATTTACATTAAAATTGAACCAAATTTACCTAGTCAGAGGATCACATCAACAGGAAAGGACAATGTCATATATAATGGGATAACTGACTGGGTTTATGAAGGTAAAGACTAAACCCTTAAGCAGAAAGTCTACAGCTTTTAAGAATACTTCAACATTGCCTTCTTAAAAACTGGGGGCATTCAGGAAGATATGTTGTTGGGTACTTAAACATTTCATTAGATCTTTTAGACCCCCCGGGGCTGCCTCTGTCCCCCTTGTCTCACAATACCCTGCTTGTCTTTCCGTGTCGCTCTTCTAGCTGAACTAGGGCATAATGGCTTCCAGATTAGCATCAGATGTTTCTCCAAGGAGGCCTACCTAGCCCAGAAGCTTCCAAGGAAAGTGAAATCTTCCACAATAAACATTGTCTGCAGTTGCCAAATAGAAGGGAAGAAATTGCTGGTTTTAGAAAGGATTTGTGTTCATTCAGACCAACCTGGGATGGTTTGTGATTTCCTGTTTTTAAATTAGGAAAGTTAAAAAAAAATAAGTGCAAAATAATACTAAAAGACTTAAAATGGAATATTCTGTCTTTTAGGATAAAGAGTTTTAGGAACTATTAGGAAAGTACTTTCCATGTGTTGGTTGCCAAGATGAAGGGCATTTTGAGGCTGTTCCAAATAATTCATAAGGGTGCCTCATATTTGTTAGAAAGACTCATCCTTATTTCATCTTGTTATTCTTCAAAGTTAAAAAAATAGTTTAGCTTCCTGCTTTAATTTTGATTCTTGGTGAGAGTTAACTTCAAAGGCAACACATTACAACTAGCAGAGATGATGTCAAGAGAAAGATAAGTTTCCATTTTCCAGAATTAAGTGTTTGATTAAAATGGACAATGAAGTTATGTTCTTTAAGTGGTGGGCAGCCCAACACTGAGGGTCTTCTGTGACCTTCAACATGGAGCAGGTAAGCTTCCTCCCCAACCAGTGGCTGTTCTTGGAAACAGCTTGGTAATACTAAGATAAGAATTTAACCATCTCAGGCCAGCTTTTCTACATTAACTGTGACTGGAAGGATTTCACGTGCGGTGTTCACATCTGAGCCATTGGACACATGACAATGCCTTCACAGCATACAAAGGGCCTTCCTCTAAAGATGAGAGAAGTCACTATGCTGTTTATTAAAGAAAAGGAAATATGCTCTGCCTAACAAATAGATACTAGCTCAACATGGCCCTAACTATAGCCCTCATCATTGTTTAAAAGTAATTTAAAAAACTAAAATGTTACCCTAATTACAGTGGTGTATCTCCTTGCCAATGTATTGTAGACAAGAATCAGTGGGCTAAAGTTCTAAGAAATAAGATATGAACTCAGCATATGAAGGACTTCTGAGTATAAAGTTTTGAGTTAAGTCCAAGTTGTGGTTCCTGTCTAAAACACGTCACTTAACTTACCTCAGTTTTCTTCTCTGAAAAATAACCTAGGAATAGATTCATTTAGGACTCTCTGTGTGGACCAAATTGGATGTGGTTTATAAATTCCTGCTTTATTCTATTTACCTATAAAGCGGGTTATAATGAAGATTGCCTGGCATAATGAATGTCAAACATTGTCAGTTCCTGTATGAGTGCTGTAGATATATACAGTGTATGGGCACATAGCATTCATCTAATGTCAGCTACTGATAAAGAGAATTATTACATTTTATTGCTGCTATTATTCCTATGTCTGTAACTGCTATTGCTGTTATTGAAAATGTATGTTTTTGGAGAGCTGGAGAGATGGCTGGGTGGCCTTTTGTGACTTTTGCAAAGAACCTCCATTCTATTCTCAGCTCCCACCCAGGCTAGCTCACAACTCATCGTCACTCTGGTTCTGGTAGGATGCAACTCCTCCGGCCTCCTTGGTCACCTTCACTCATGTGGATATATATACCCACACACTCACATACATTTAAAACAAAGACAAACGCATTTTCCAGCTCCTTGAAAGAGGATTTGGTTATCTAAAAGCCAATCGGCATATGTGCTTTCCTTACTCTACAGTTCTGGAATCTATGCTTTCGTTTTTATACTTTTACCATCACACGAGATGTGGATTGGGACTTTCCACTATTTACCTCTATGTTTTTCAGTTTTCTCTCATTGTCACAAAATTCACAAGACAACGTTTTAAATGAAGAAAGGTTTATTTTTCCTCAGGGTTTCAAAGTCTAGAAGCACAGTACACCTTGGGAGGGGAATGCTAGAGAGGCTTTCTTTACCTTGCAGATATAAGGAAGCAAAGAGAAAGGAGTGACATGAGGTCCCAATATCTTCTTCATTGTCACAGACCCAGTGACCTAAGTTCCTTTCAGGAGGACCCATCTCTTAATCTTATCACCACTCCCCAGTTGCTCCACAGGCTGGAGACTAATACGTTAACTAATGAGTCTCTGGAGATAATCCAGATCCACCTCAGCGATATGGCTCTTCAGTCTCCAGCTGAGGAGGGAGATCTGAGCATTTTAGAAGCCTGAGATCAACGGTCCCATGGACAGGTCCTAAAGTAATGAGTGGGGAATTGTCTCTGTCAGAGCTGAAAAGGAGTCCAACAACATTCTTGAAAGCTGTGCCTTTCTTTCCACTGCCCTTGTCTTCTATCCTCTATCCAGGAAGGGAGCTGAGGCAAGGAGCTTTCAGTTTCTAGGCTGGGCAAATGAGATGTTACTCTGTAGGGGTCTGCGGAGCCCTCTCCATTCTAAATCCATCTTTCCACACCTTGTCGTGTGCCAGAGTGGTAAGCTTTGGCCACCATATTGGTTTGATAGCCTAGAGCTAAGCACCACCCACCAGTACCTCGTGGACTCAGTACAAACTCAGCTCAGTCAGGGAGGGTATGTTGGCATGTTGACTGTTTGAAAATTAGAATGGAAAATCAGCCTCCTGTGTGAAATTTACTTTTAGTATGTTTTGAGGCATAAATTTAGAGGATTATAAGATAAAGAAAAAAATATAGAGCTTATATCCAATATTGCATACTAAAATATTCCAAAATGGTCCAATGGGTGACTTATTTTTACAATCTAAGATATATCCTTGGAGATTTTATTTTTGTTCGTTTGTATTACTTTGATTTTGGAATCCCAGCAAATGTGAAATGGTTCATTAGTTGAACTCTACTATAATTACTAAAGCTAATGAGAACAATATTTTGAATGCCAAAGCCAATTTATCAGCTTTCTTGTAACAGAACAATTTATGTCTTTTTTCAGAGGAAGTCTTCGGTGCCTACTCCGCACTGTGGTGGTCTCCAAACAGCACTTTTTTAGCATATGCCCAGTTTAACGACACAGAAGTCCCACTTATCGAATATTCCTTCTACTCTGATGAGTCCCTGCAGTACCCCAGGACAGTGAAGGTCCCATATCCAAAGGTATGTGCCCCGTTCAGATAGTGGTTCTGTGATTTGATGGGAAGAGAATGGTTGCATTTAATCCCTTCCTGCTAATGAAAATATTGTCAGTCTCTCTTCAACAGCTTTCTGTGATTTCTCTTGCTGAAGTCAACAGCATCTGGGCAATTTTAAAGTATTTTTATTATCCCAGGAAAGAGTGTGATTTAAGGTTTTGTAATTTCTCCAAAAACTCTAAGAAATGACAAGCAGAAAAAGATGGTGAAAATGCTTTTGAAAGAGGTAGGGGAGGGGTTGGAAATGTTTGAATGAAGGGGAAGAGAGGCTGTAATTGAATCAGAAGCTCATCTCATTTGTAGAAGTTGGAATGAGCCCGAATTGAAGTTGAAAAGCCTGGGTATATATCAGATTGTATTACTAATTAACAGGATACACTGCATGATGGGTTTCAGTGGCACTGTTACAGGTTTGGCGCTGATGGGAGCTTTGCACGTCCTACATTTGTGATAGTCATGTCGTATCCTGGGTTTCAAGATTGCTCTCTGTTATCCACGATGCCTGTATCAAAACCAAGGAGCTTTGTCAAGCAGCATAAGCCAGGAGAGGGCTTTAGAAGGGAGCCAGGAATTCTTCAGCACCATAATAAAAACGGCCACGGCGTCGTGTACGGGAAAAGCTAACAACGTATTTTTGCAGTAAATGATTTGGAAAAAAGAGGAATTTTTATTTTTACCAACTCACTTAATTTGCCTTATGAAGATCTGCCATTTTAGGAAGGGAGAGGAAGTTAAAAGGAAAAAGGATCCTAAATTAAATATGGAGATGTGTTTTCAGGGAATGTTATTTTTTGATGAGTGAAACTGAGGGGGGAAATCTCCCTAAAACACTCTCTGAAAAAATCCTATTATTTCTGACTAATCTGTCAATAGAAGATTCATGAGCGCACAGACATCTGTCAGAATATTGACTGTTGAGCCCCTGACTGTTAACAAGGACTTAGAGTGAAGACGACACCTGCTTAGTTAGCACAATCGGGCTTTGGGGTGAGTCCTGGTGGACTGAGCCTTTGATGGTACACAAGTGATATTCACACTTGTGTGAAGCCTCCAAAAGCTTTTGTCCTGTAGAATCAGAATGTATTGGCAAATGATAGAGTTGGTTTGTAAAGACATTTGTCCTCCCTGGCACAAAGCACACAGATTATGAACAAACATGCATGATTTAAATATGAGTGTGTGGGCCTTCGTGTTTTATAAACACATGCATGCATGCAGAAGTGTATGAATATAATTTTTCACCTGAACACATAAAGGACTTTTTAATGTTCATTTTATTTCTGTTAAATTGTTCGACACTGTCCAATTGTCATAATTCTAGAGCCACAATTCAGACTTTTAATGCAGTTTAAATTTATGTTATGATGATGCTTTTTTTAAAAAAAAATCATTATCAATTCTGTGATTTTTTTTTTCCTAGGCAGGAGCTGTGAATCCAACTGTAAAGTTCTTTATTGTAAATACAGACTCTCTCAACTCAACCACTAGCGCGGCTTCCATCCAAATCACTGCTCCTGAATCCGTGGCAACAGGGTAAGACACTTCACCTGACTTCTTGGGTGTAGACGGTTTCCCACTTGCTGGGTAGACACAGATGGTGACATCAGTCAGAGCGCCATCTTGTATCATGGATTCATTCTTTTGTCCAGGAACTTACTGTTGGCACAATTCTAATGACGGGCATGCACAGTGAATAGGGCAGCCAGGCGTCACTGGAGGATACAGACAACAGCCAGAGGAAAACAAATATCAGTCTAAAATGCCAGGTGATGATGAATGTTGTGAGGATAACCAAGGCGGGCAAAGGTGATGGGGGCAGTAAGGGGTTCCAGCGAGAAGATACAAGGCTAGGGCGGAATCTCTCCTTGCAACACCTTGTGGAACCACTACAAGCAGAGGAAATCCAAAGTCCTACCTGACAGTATGTGCTGAGATCTTAGAGGCACTACAGAGAGGAATGGAATCCAGTGACAGAGAGCAGAGGGTATGCAAGCCAAGGACCACACGGGGGTTTCTGGGCATGGCGACATGCTGTCTCTGGCAATGTGTGTCTACCACACCTGGTGGTCCCTGCTATGACCTGTGCAGAAGCTCATGGTGCCTCTTGGGAAACAATCCCTAAATCTGGAACCAGCTTTAGACAGAACAGTGTTTTTATTTTTATTTATTTTTTTTAAAGATTTATTTATTTTATGTATATGAATGTTCTATCATCTGCCAGAAGAGGGAATCAGTTCTCATTATAGATGGTTTTGAGCCACCATGTGGTTGCTGGGAATTGAACTCATGACCTTTGGAAGAGCAGACAGTGCTCTTAACCACTGAGCCATCTCTCCAGCCCCCAGAACAGTGTTTTTAAAACTTTTCTTTTTTTTTTCTTTTCTTTTCTTTTTTTTTTTTAAAAGAAAAGACTGAATACCCTCATTTGGATGAACTATAATTCGTATAAGACCCAAGAGAAACTGGATCACATTTGGAAACCCCAATAACTGATTATCCCTCAAGATATCACTGGTTTAAATAATCTCAGATGTTTGAAATCCTGCTAGCAAGCACTGTCAAACCTGAGTAATATTTCTCCTCTAAAGACCAGTACAATTTTCCATGTAGCTCTTGATTTTGTTCTATTGCTATATTCTAGTTTGGTTTAAGCAGCAGCTCTCCTGTGCTGAGTGTTCACTGTGTTCCAGGCACGGGCTTTTACACATGATCTCTCTAACTACTTATCTTAAATAGCTCTCTTCCCAGCAGCTATGGTGACAGGTCTTTTGGACAGATAAGAGAATGAGGTCCAGAGGTTAAGAAAAAGACCTTAACCTTGGGAGGGCCTGCTCAGTGAGTCTCTCCGAATGAAAGGGGGAACTGTGAGGAACTTTCTCTGTGTATACAACCAGTGCCCTCAGGGGACCAGAGATGTCATCAGAGTAATGGCGAAGCACCCTGTTCTTTTGAGTTGACACTTAAGCTGGGTACAGGCTGTGCTCCATGTTTAGAAAGTCACTAACTTGGTCAGAAATACCTATATGAACATGTTTATTCAGGCAAGGAATCTTATCAGTAAAAAGTTTAAATCCAGCAAATTTTCCATGAGTTTTTCCCAAGGTATAAAACTATACCCAAAGGTTCTAAAATCTGGTCTTTGTTTCAACCCAGCAACCTCTTGTCAACACTGGTTAAAAACTATGATTTACAATTCAAGGGATGCAAAAAGGGGGGCCTGGACCCCTCTAGCGTCTCTAAGCAAAGAGGAAATATCAAACTTTCATATAAATGACTAGAAGAGTGAAGTGACAGGTGTCAACAATAGGTTAGAGGCATTTCAAGTTGGGTGGCTAGAAGAGTTTTCCATGCACAGAGGAACCAAAAAAAAAAAAAAAAGCTTCTCACTATCCCACCTCCCCTAAAATTCTCCAGCCTTGTTCCTTGTCCCAGGTTTCTTTGTGACTTGGCACTTACTCAAACAAAATGATTGCATAATTAGATTTAAATATGTCCAGCATTTTCTGTGGGCTAGGCTAGTGATAGACATGCCCTTGGTTTCTCACTCATTTTCCATAACACCCTGCAGTATTGTTTCCATAGTCATTTCACAGATGATGAAATGAGTCTTCTCTGCTAGGAACATACCTTCCAAAGCACAATGGGAAAGTGCTGAGCTCAGTGGAGTCAGGCAGGTCTAAAGCCTTAGCATTTGCTCTTTGTGAATGTGTCACCTTACTTCTTTGCTCTTCCATCCTTCCTTAAGCTAGAGGCTTGGTAAGGGCTGCCCTATTGCCTGGCATAATTTTGTATAGAACATATTATCAAAGAGATGTCTTAGGAAATGCCACAGGCAAGTGTTGCCTGGAGAATCTAAAATATAGCTGTGATCTCTGTAGGTTCCGCTGGGATCCTAGCCCTTCTGGTAGTATTGATGAGACCCTAGGTACACCTGGGGAAATATTCTCTCACTTGACAAGACAACACTTTCTGGCTTTAGTAAGAGACCCCTCAGGAGCAAGGCAATCCTGACAAAGCATACTTAGAACATTCTTTGTGGTTCCCCCTTATGACTCACTAGATCCTTGAGTAGAGTACCAGGCAAGTTCAGTACCACTCTTCCTCACTCTGCCCTGGTCTCCTCACTTATTTTCTGTTAGTTCACTCTTCTTCCATAGAGCTTCCATCAAGTGGAGTCCTACTGGTGGGCGAGGTTGGTCTACGCCTTTGCTGGGAATTAGAACATGAGATAAGGTGAGCTACTCTACCACCCTCATAGATGGAGGCTTGAAGTTGCTTAGGTTATTTGAGCTGCTTGCTGGTGTGCATTGACTACTCAAAAAGGGAATTCGAGAGCTCAAAATATTTGAGAGAATATAGTATATAACACAGATTTTGTGAAATTCCTAGCTTTTCTTTACAGTTGTGTTTCCAGGACCAACTGAAGCAAGACAAGGTCTGTGGGAGAGGGTCGAGTTTTAGAGTAGTAACTGGTGCTTGGCAGGATGACTTCGACACAGTGTCTGACACTATTTGTAGAATAATTTAATGGATGAGCAGCTGGGTGGCTGGGTGGTTTGGTAGATGAATGGATGGATGGATAAGAAAGTTGGGCTTTCCATGTGCTAGTGTATGTCTATGGCCAGTGTGGAATGAATTTACACAGCCAGCCCCAAGGACAGCATTCAAAATCATCCTGTGTACCTAGTCCTTCCTTTCTCCCTCTGACTAGCCATCTGCAAATTCGAAAACTACAGGACAGGAAAAGGTGTGTCTAGTGAGATAACCCCTCCTGGCATCTACTGAAGGGCCTCAGGGGCCCATCACACCCAACTTATGACTTACCCCACCCTTGTTCTCCTTGATCCCAAGGGACACAGTAGATAAAGACTCCCTCTATCTCTATGAACACTGGATGGCCTTTGGTCTACCCACTAGGCTCATCAAAGCCTGGGTCTGCCAGGCAAGAAGGAAATTGGACTGTGTCCCATTCGCCCCCTCTCCAAACTAGCAAACAGGTGACACTTGTAAGAAAGCAGACAGATTAGGGTGCTCGTGCGACACAATGCTGTTTCCCTCAACCCTGCTGCATCTCACCCCACCCATCCCTGTTCTCAGCAATCTGTCAGTGGACCTGGGAGGATTGGCATCCCTATCAGAGCAAAGGGTGGCATGGAGCCCATGGCCAGCACTGGCAGTACGCCTGCTTCCTCTAGTGATTCACTGAATTAATCACTCCCTAGTCTGCAGTTGCTCTGGGTAGCATTTCTACCAGTTAGCAAAGTGTAGTTTATTTTAAGTATCTTTAATATACAATTGAAACATTTACACAAATTATAGGTAGAGATGTCACCTGAAAGCCTTTTATGAAACTTTTCCTCTTTACAAAAACAAGAAGTCACTTTACAATATTTGCCCACAGCAGGATATTCAAAAGCAAGTCCTATGAGTACAGCCAGCTGACTTTCTTCATAACATCCACCTTATATATCACTCTCAAGGGATAAGTAGATTTCGTTGAGGAAAGAATTATACACTTGAGGATTCACAAGAGTGAAACAAACTAGTAGGACTTCCTGGTCGACTGGCAGACTAGACAAGAGGGGCAAGTACGAACACGAAAATCTAAAGCCATCTGCTTGATTTGAATCCTGGCTCCAAAACTTTCTGAATTGGTTGGTCTTGGGAAAGTTACTTGACCTTACTGCGCTTGTGTTCCCCCATCTGCTAGGGAGGAACTACATTGGTGCCTGCCTCCCAGAGTGGTCAGGAGCCTTATAGAAAGCATGCAGCCAGCTACTGGCACAGAGTCAAGTTCACAGTATAAACTCTTACAGATCCAGAGAGTACTCCCTGCTTCAACATGCAAACCATTCAAATTCCCTTTATGACTAATGCATCTCCAAAACTTTGAAGCTCTATTTGGGTCACTCTGCTCAACTTAGGACAAGAGACTCAGGCTCAGAAGGAGGTTGGTTTGTAGGTGTGGGAATCCCGCAGCATTTCCTACTCACCACAAGATGGGGAGTCTGTTCAGAATTTGCCCCCCTCCCTAGTCAGCATGTTGTCCTTACAAAAGATAGTCAGTAATCCTGATGGTGCCATGTTTTGTTGTTAATGATATACAGGGGAGATTTAAACCGTTGAGTCAAGAGTTGAGTTAAGCCTTCCATTGGTTTCCACCTTTGTCACGACTCTGAAGCGCCATACTGGCGTGTTATTGGCTCAGGGCTGTGACCAGAGGAAAGTATGTATATGAAAATGTTTCAAAACAGACTGTCTACCACCTTGGTAAAAGGCCTCCATCAAGCCCTCTCAGAGTGCAGTGACTAAGGGATCAAACCCAGGTTCATTAACCTTTATCTAGAAATGGACAGGGAAAGTGGACAATGCACGTGAGTTTCCTGGCTGCTCTCCCGCATTCCATTACCCAGTGTTCTCAAACAGCAGAAAAATCACTTTACAGGGTGGATGTCCAAGCCTGAGGCATAACTTCCAGCTTTCACAGAAAAAGCTACCTACCACGGGTGACACAAGATCAAGGCAGAGTTCTCTTGCCCTCATCCGCCTCCCTGAAACCAGAACATTTTAAAAAGAAGAGGAGTGTTTTCTGGGTGCTGGGTTCTGTCCCTACCAAAGGTCCCACAAATCTCATCAGACTCTTCAAAGGTTTTTGTTTTCTGTTTTATTTTGGTTTTGCATTTTGAGACATAGGTTTGCTTTGTGGTCTAGGCTGGCTTTGAACTTTCAATAATCTGCCTGCTTTGACCTTTGAAGAGTTTGCAGTGTTGGTAGTGTTTGTTTATTTGTTTGTTAAATCTAAATGAGCAAGAATGACTGAGATAGGATGAGGGCTAGCAGAGAGAATTTATGATTCAAATTCATCTTGGCTGATAACCACTTTGTGAAGCTATAAATGATTTTACATTATGAAAGAGACAAGAACCATTTAATCAATCAATAAACTAATAAATAATAGAAACAAAAAGAATCCATGACATTAAAAATTGAAGTTTTATATTGAAACGTAGCCATCTCGTTAGCATCAGCATTGTCTCTAGCTGCTCTAATACTGTGGCTGTATGACAGACAACATGTAGACTAAAACATATTTACTATCTGGAGCCCAAGTAAATGTTCCTTAGTCTTTGGTCTAGAATATTAACTTTGAAAAACTTAAATTTTTTCAGCCTTATTTTTGATTCTTCTCAGTTATTTGCAAGGATATATTACTGGTCCTGGGTAAGCGTTTACTCTCCGAGTCATTTGCCTCCCCTGCCTCAGGTGAGTGCAGAAAAGCTGGGCTAGGGGTGAAGAGCACCCTCAGACACTGTATCCTGATTACACTGGTTTGGCAGCAGTGGCTTTGCAAGAAACAGCGCTGACAGGAGGATGCTTCAGCTAAGAACCAGAGAAGTAAGGGGTATAGCAGTCATTTCAGAATAAGGGTCCAAGTGGAAGAGAGAGAGGCCAACTAGGAAAAGTACTTTGGATGTTCAGGAGGACATGGCCACCTAGACAGGAGAATGTGAAGAAGCCTGAAATGGGAAGGTAGCATTATGTGAGCTACCTTCATGTCATGCCTGGTTGCTGATCAGGTCCTCAGATCCTGAAACCTTCAGTGAAATAACATGAGACCCACAGTTTCTTCAGGGCACCAAGACATGAGGCATCCATGCCATAAAAGGGGAAATGCAAACCTGTAAGTGTTTGATCTTGGGTGCTCAATCCATACCTGCTGTAGGATTCAGAGCCTAAGGAAAAAGGAAAGAGAAAAAAACAGATGTAAGTTCTCAGAAAGGATGGCTTTTGAGTTCTAAAAAATCAGAACATGATGATGAGTTTTGCCTTTCTTGAGAGCTGTGTTCCTGGAGAACTTACTGAGCACCTGTTTTATGAACGAACCCATGTGTGCCCCTGCCTCGAGGAGCCAAGCCACAGAACAGGATGACCACAGGAGAGAATGGCTGCTTCCAGGGGAAGCCAAGTAAGGGGTGTATCTAGAGTGGCAGACTGGAGGAAAACAAGGCTGTACCCACCCACCCCCAGGGTGGAGGGGAGTAAGATGAAAGACCCATCATGAACTCCTGACAGAAGGGAGCCAGGCTTTGATCAGACACTGGAGAGAAGTGATATATGAGTAGTCACTGAAATCACACCTGAGGCAGGGGGCAAAAATGTCCAAGAAAAGAAACCACCCAGAGCAGAAAATATTAGGGAGGCTAGTAGAAGAAAAAGTTATAAATTCTACAACATGTCACCATAAATCACAGCACAGTTCTAAAACGTACTTGAAGGTATGTGCTGGGGAGGACAGCCTGCTGGAACTGGCTCTATAAATTTGGGTTAAAATACTACAGAATACTCTAACTCACAAGGGCTATCTTTTGGCTCTTGAGAAATGTGTTTTGGGTTAAGGTTCTTTGATTTGAAAAGTCTTGTAGAGGTATGAGTCTACTTTTCTTTTCTTTCTTTATTTTTTTCCATCTGAAAGTGAAGTTGATAAAAGGGTCAGCTATAATTTCTTCCTAACAGCATGGACATGTAGACTATAAAGACTAAAAATACTTACTGTCTGGGCCCCGACTAAATGTTCCTTTATCTTTGGTCTGTAATATTAACTTTAAAAGCCTTCATTTCTTTTCAGTCTTATTTTTGATTCTTCTCAGTTATTTGTAAGGATATATTACTGGTCCTGGGTAAGAGTCATTTGCCTCCCCTGCCTCGGGTGAGTGCAGAAGAGCTGGGCTAGGGGCCCTGGCTCCCTCCCAGTGGGTGAAGAGCACCTTTAGACATGCATTCTGATTACTCCTGGGTCCTGGTGGCACTGGTTTGGCAGTGGGCGGCAGCTTTCCAGGCAAACACACTGAGAGGAGAGGGGTCAATCTGCAGGGCCCCTGACCTCACTAAATTACTCTCAGGCAGCAGAGAGATGGGAAGGTCTCCGCCTTGATACCCTGGTACCAGGGGTCAAGAAAGGGACTTAAGGGTCCTGAACATATGGTTTCAGTCACGTGTGTTGAGCCACTTCAGGGCGAGTCTGCAGCTTTTCCTGTTGGATGTGCTTTAACTTCTTTTAGAAATTAAATTGCAAGCTTAAGGGAAGAGAAAGTGTTATGTGATTAAATGGTGCTTCTAATCATGTAAATTTCTACTTCTCATTAGACGATGTCTTAGGGCTTTATTGCTGTGAGGAGACACCATGACCACAGCAGCTCTTATAAAGGCAAACATTTTATTGGCTGGCTTACAGTTCCAGCTAGTGGTTTAGTCCATTATTGTTGTGGTGGCATTCAGGCAGACGTGGTACTGGAGAAGGAGCCGAGAGTTCTGTCTTGATCCACAGGCAGTACCACCTGGGTGTAGCCTGAGCATAGGGGACCTCAAAGCCCACCCCGCACAGTGACACACTCCTTCAACAAGACCACACCTCCTAATTGCACCACTCCTATGGGCCAAGGATTCAAACACATGAGTCCATGGAGGCCATTCCTACTCAAACCACCAAAAATGGTCACTTGCAACAAGGTCTGGGAAAAAAAAAAAACCACCCATATTTCTTTTACCTGTGTGTTTATGTGTGTGGTGTGGATACTGGCACTTGCATGTGTGTGGGTTCATATGTGCGCTCATGCCTGCAGAGACCTGAAGTTGACATGGAGCATCCTTCTGGATTGTTCTCTAATTTTATGTATTGAGCAGGGTTTCTGACTGAACCCAGGGCCTGCCAATTTTAGCTAGTCTAGCCAGAAGCTTGACCCACGGATTCCCTGTCCCTGTCTCCCAAGTGCTGGGTTTACAGGCAGCTACCATAGATACCTGGTTTTTGCTTGGATTGTGGGGGTCAGAATTTTAATCCTTATGCATTTGCAAGGCAAGCACTTTCTCAACTGGGCCATCTCCCCAGCTGCACAATTTCTGAAACCCCTTCCCCTTCTTCTCTCCAGGGATCACTATTTGTGTGATGTGGTGTGGGTTACAGAAGAAAGAATTTCTTTGCAGTGGCTCAGGAGGATTCAGAACTATTCTGTGATGGCCATCTGTGACTATGATAAGACCAACCTCATATGGAACTGTCCATCGGTAAGATTTCACTGGGATGCTCTGCCTTTCCAACAGCACAGGATGTGAGGGACCTGTGTCTTCAGATTGAGTGAAGACTGGGATCAGTAAATGTTGTAGTTTCTCTTCTCTCTGAATCCATATCCAGCCCCAAGCAGCAAAGTCAGTCAGCTGCTTCTGACTGTCAGTTGCTTGCTATCTTCACACACTAGTCACAGTATGTTAGCTGCAGATACGATCATTTGTGGAAGGGAGGAGTGACTAGAAACCCAGAAGACATAAGTTGTTGTCTATGTTCAAAATAAGGAAGAGGACCAGAGCCTGCAAGCAAAATGGAGGATGAAATATAAAGGACGGGGAATAGCTAGCTGAACACGTGGGTAGCAAAAAAAAAAAAATACCAGGAGGGCACAGAGCCGGTACTAGATCCATAACCATCTCCAAGCAGAAAACCGACTTAGAACCTAAACACAAAACCACCAGTCTAAGATAGTTGACAGTGCTGACCCAACAGTGAGGTACTGAGGTTCCCATCCAGACACCCGGAAGCCCTTCCAGACAGAGGAATTCAGCAAATTCTCCGAGAGAGGCCACAGTCTCAGGAGAGGAAGGAGCTGACTGTTGCAGGCAAACGCCATGAACCCTCTGTGCCTCCCTTTCCCTTCCGGTCATGAACCCTGCATTACACACTCCTTCCTGCTCTTATCCTAGATGAGCCCAGGGCAGATTATCACCAGAGAACTCGAGTGATATTTCATATCTTGACTCACTGATTTGTTTATGCAAGAAACATTACTTTAAATGACTCCGCCCTGTTACTGAGCTATGGGCTTGTTTCTTGAATTAACTAGACAGCCTGCGCTTGCCCAAAACGTTTTTGTTTTGGTAGGGAGTGCAGATATGCCATAAGACTTTCTATGCATTGAACATTTACAATATGGCAGATGCAGCGGAGCCTGAGGCTTAGTGAGGTTAAAAAGTTCTTAAGTCACACGACACACCTGTACTCAAACTGCAAAAACCTGAGCTCTTTGTTTTCCACTGACTGACTCATCAGAATATCAGGGTATTGAGCCATAAGAGGGTTTCAGATAGATACAGAGGGTAAGGACCGAATCAGCTCGGGGGAATATAGAGAGCCATCCAGGATAAAATGTCCCATGTGGACAGATAAGAGAGAAAGGTCCATCGATGCTGAGGATTGTGCAAGGACATCCACAGTGAACAGCTCAGAGCATGGGGGGACTGATTGTATTTCCCACCTAAGGTGAAGGTGAGGAACAAGATGGGACATGAGGCTAACAAATCATGTTGAGGTGTTTGGATTTATCTTGTAAGGAGTGGAGAGCTGTTCTGCTGTTCTAAAAAGAAGAGCAAAAATGGGAATAGAGCTGTCTGACTTCAAATATGATCAGCTAGGGGCTGAGTGGGGAGGATAATGGACCAGAAGATAACTGAACATCCAATTAGATTAAGACTGTGGCAGTAGATCACTAGAAACATCCTGAAGACATGAAGATGGGAGTATCTGTAGGGAGGGACAGAAAAGTTGAAGAAAGGGTCTGAGGGAGGTTTCTATGAGAAAACAGTAAGAAGAGTAGGAACCTAGACTGTATGGCTAAAGAAAAAAAAAGTCTAAGAATAGGCTGGCGGGCTTGAGGAAAACGAATCTAGATCAGTGCTTGTCAGATTTAAAATGCTAGTTGGAGCTTCAGGCCAGCTCCAGGCAACAGAGGGAAATGATCAAATGCAATTACATGAAAAATATTAACATACATAGAACTGTAGGATGAGAGGCTGTTTTCACTGATTTTGTCATAAGTGAAATTTCATTTGCAGCGCATTTTGTGGGGCTAGGGATGTCTCTCAGTTGGTGGAATGCTGGGTTAGCATGTGGGAAGGCCGTGGTTCAGTTTCCAGCACCACAGAAAACTGAGCATGGTGGTGGACCCTGGGAAGCAGAGACAGGCAGGGAAGTCCAAGGCTTTGGCTTTATTGCCAGTTTGAGGACAACCTGGGTATACATGAGATTCCCATCTTAAAATAAATAAATAATAAATAAATTTAAGAAAGCACAGAAGGATCTCACCATCTTCTGTTTGAAACACTGCACTGTCCTTTTCTCGTCCCAGGCACAGCAGCATGTTGAAATGAGTACTACGGGCTGGGTCGGAAGAGTAAGTGTTCCGAGTTATGGATTTTCTATACTTCATGACTGCTAATCCGAGCTGGTTAGTGTGTGACTGTCAAATATGTGTGTGTGTGTGTGTGTGTGTGCATACTATGTTGTCGCTGATTCAAATGTGAGGTGGCCCGTTTCTCAGAGCATAGGCTGTGCTTCCTTTAGTGAGTGCACCGCATACCCAAAAAGGTAAAAGTCCAGAGCAGAACTAGTGAAGCAAAGCATGGTCTCCAGCTGACTGGAGCTTCCAGGGAGCCGACTGCAGCCAGTACTGAAAGGCTGGCAGGAAGCAAAGCGTGCTTGTTGACCTGCTGTTTTGAGTTCTGCGCTTTGGGGGCAGAACAACATTTTCAGCCTAGCCAGGTTGACAGCCATCAGGACAGGACCAACCCTATAGTGTCCACAGCACACCTCTGGAGGAAACCACACATTGGTGGGGACTCTGAGGAAGGTCTTTCTCCGGGAAAGCGGGAGACCCCCAGAGACTCACAGATCTCAAGCCCACCCCATCACACACGTGCATGTGCTGCAGCAGGATCCACATCTGAGACTGTATTGTGGAAGAAGGCAGGGGCAGAGGAGGGGAGGACTCCAGCCACCACGACACCTTGCATAAAAGATGAAAATTGAATGGCACTTAGCTTCTGTGGCTACATCTATTAATCCTTCCTTAAAAGGGAAACAAAGTGCCACGCACAAAAAAAATGTAAACATCTCCCATCTCTGGAGCAAGAGGGGTGAGAGCCCAGAAAGACAACCCTTTACTGCTGGGCCTGGAGCTACCACAACATTCACATGTCCTTTTTCTCCAGGCGCTGATTGGGCAGAGGGGAGAGGTTTGCCAACATGAAAAGTGGTTTCCTCCATGGCAAGAGACATGCTACACTTCCTCACGACTCTTTGAAAAAAATATGTTTTTTCCTCTCTGTATTTAACCAGACAGATGCCACTTTTCACACATTTCTACTAGGCACAACTCCATCCAGGGGAAACAGGGAAATGTATTAAAAAGATAAGGCTGTGAACATAGGTCTAGAGAGGGGAATGTGTTTGAGAGCTCCGTAATGAGAACACCAAGTGTACTGCACGCCTCAGCTTGCTCCATAAATGAATTCACTTTGAATCACTAAATAGAAGAGGCAAGCATTTTCCTTCCTTCCCCAAATGGGAGCTGATGAAGGAGAAACATCGAGGGCGAAGTGAATGAACAATTTTAAAAGACCATCCCCTACCTGCTCACAACCTAAGCAGGAAGTAGAAATTAAATCAGCAGTACGGTCCTTCCAGGCTGGAAGACACACTCCGCTATTTAAACATTCTTTTCTGAGAGCTATCTTTTATTGAACTTTTTTTTTTAATGAAATTTTTCTTCTACATTTTCGTGTAACCATTTCTGTAAATTGTTGATCATCTTTAGCAAAATGAAAAGGCTTAGGATAAAAATATCTATATGAATGCTTCCCTGGGAAATCTATACCAGATATTCATATTCTCAATGGCATCCAGTTCAGAAGTGGTTAAAGACTAAGCCTGACTTTCAAAAAAAAATTGTGTAAAAACAGAAAGGAAAATTTCCCCATACTACGAACCACTTCCAACCTGAAACAGATAATAAGATGCTGTCTAGAAAGTGCACTTGCAATATCAAAGAAGTTCCTTCAAACAAGAGTGAATGCTAGGTTGCATGCCCATAGGTCTTCATTATCTATCTTGAAATTATGTTCTAGAACAACAGAAACATTTCTACACGCTCACTATCCGTGGTGGGCATCTTTATGTATTTTCCCATTTACTCCCACCCCACCGAATTAACCTATGAGTTCATTCTCTGCTCCACATTTTCTACTTAATGAAGATGTTCATTTTGAGATTCTTAGTTTCACTTGACAAATAAAGGGAGCACAGGTTTTTGAACACGGGTACGGGAGAGAACTTCCAAAAACTGGAGTTGGTACTGGATGAGGCTTGTGCTGTGACATTTCTTTGCTCTGTCCTTGTCCAGTTTAACCCCGCAGCCCCCTACTTCACCTCTGATGGTACCAGCTTCTATAAGATCATCAGCGACAAAGACGGCTACAGACACATCTGCCACTTCCCCAAAGATAAGAAAGTGAGTAGGTCTATGCAGCGGTTCCCAAGCGGACCTCCTTTCCTAATGGAAATAGAGATCATGTTATGGCATTGAGCAATGTGTACTAATTCTTCCACGGTATATGAGATGAAGTGGAATAGGACACTGATTTCCCCCTTCCCCCCCAAAAACAATATCAAGGTTATTTGACTTCCTGATAGAAAAGATTAAATCCTCTACTTAACATTGATAGGAGAGTCTAATAAATCTTGTATTTAAAAGCCCGATCAGGACTGTACATTTATTACAAAAGGAGCCTGGGAAGTCATTGGCATTGAAGCTCTGACCAGCGATTATCTGTGAGTATATTCTAATAATCAGTAAGTAGGCTGTAAGCCCACGAGTTATAATCACGCCCTCTCACAGAAACGCAGGAAAATCTCCCACAAAGAGTAGTTGATTTGGAATGTGTTCAATCTTTTTTTTTCCTTCTTCTTCTTTTTAACATACGGAAGCCTTAATGATTTTCACATACGCTCAGCAGATTTGATACCATGCCACCGAGCAGTTCTACCTCTTGGTTTTACCTGCTTTGCACTAGAAGGGGTGCAGTCTCTCTGGAGCATCCTGGCCTGTGGCAGAGGCGTTCTGGCCTTCTGTTAACTGCAGACCGACGTGGGCTATGAAAGGCTGAGAAAGGCAATTTGATCTGCTGGTGGCTAGTCCTTGCTCTTTGGAATATGGAAAGCTTTAGTTTAAGCATCTACTAACAGCATACAAGAGCTGTCAGCAAAAGGCATTTCACTTTCCCCTAGGATCTTGGGCTCTTTCTGTATTGGCCTCACCACAGAGGAATCTTGCCATTGCCCAGAGTAGTCTCTGAAGACTTTACAGAAGGGGCTCTGCCGCCCTCTGAAGTATGCAGCCTCTTCATCCATGCAGCTCATCTTATAAAACAGAAAAGACAAAAAACCAGGATTGGTACTTGGGGTGGGTGTTCGCAATTTCAGACTAGCTGTCCAGGCACATTTTTCTTATAAAAATCCCTCTTCTGAGTTTTTTACCTAACACCTCAGTGCAGGAAGAACTACCCAGATTCATACATTTCAGACTGTTTAAAGGACACGTCCCTGGGTAGAGATGATGGAGGGAGAGAGCTCCTGGGTTGGGATGGAGGGGCAGAGCAATTGTGGACAGGGCACACACTCATGCCCTGCAGCTGTGTGTGTATGCCTGTGTGCCTAGGGTTGGAGATCGGGGGAACACATTTAATATTTTTGTAAAACATATTTAATATATTGTCTTTGTTTTCTTCTCAGATACTACATTAGTAATGAATATAAAGAAATGCCAGGAGGAAGAAATCTTTATAAGTAAGAACACTGTCAAGATGTTGACATCATGGGTTTTCACTGACAGATTATTCCTGCTTTCTCTCTCTCTCTCAAATTGTTATAAGTACCTTTATTACTTCACTTATAATTTATTTATAACTAAAACAACGACTTCATTAGGTGTTTACTGGCATTTCCTAAGAATGGGAGGTTGAGGTTATTATGAATGAATACATGCATTGGAATACAAAGAGAAAGAACCTGGGGGGTTACCTTGGCCGTCTCATCCCACTGAAACCAGAGCACAGCATTCTTCAGTTTCTTCCCTTCACATAGTTTTTGATGAAACAATTAATTCCCACTGTTGGCTTTTACAGAATCCAACTAACTGACCACACAAATGTGAAGTGCCTCAGTTGTGACCTGAATCCAGAAAGATGTCAGTATTATTCCGTGTCGTTTAGTAAAGAGGCAAAATACTATCAGCTGATATGTTGGGGTAAGTCAGCACTGGCTGTGAGGAAGAACTAATGACTGGCTTCCGGAAGCTCCTACCCTACATCCGGGAGGGGCAGGAGGTCCTGAGGGTATCCTCCCAGAACCTATTCTTTCTTCTCTGCTCAGCCCTTTTTTCCTTTGGAAACTTAGGAGCTCTTGAAGACAGTCATGTTATGTGATGTGTACGCAGTACCTTTTCTTCCTCCTGAGTTCATTCTTATACACTCATGATATGGGTTTTAAATGATTATTTTATGCGTCTGCCCCTTAAGTTAATACACTGTGAGTGGTGCCTGTCACCCAGAATACTCCCTGTTCTGTCCTCTGCTGACATTGCTACTGTTAATATTTATTATAAATCAAGAAGCCCAGGGCAGGGGAAGGCACAGGGACAGATGCAAGTCACATAGTAAGTTCAAATTACTCTAATGGACTTCTCCCAAGAAACCCTCTAATGCTGTGCCAGACTGCTTCTCAAAATGAGAGGAAGAATCTAGATATTCTAGAAGACATAGCCAATGGCAAAAGGGGACCTCAAACTAATCCTAATCTGTTCTCAATGGTGTATTTTGTTTACTGTGATGCATTTCCTCAGTGTTCTTTACTATGGCTAAATTTTGCCGTCATTTCTCGGGTATGTGCTTTATACTAGGCACTGTACTAAAATCTTAACATTTGTGATTGTATTTAAACCTTACTAAAACTCTTCAAACTATTTATTATCTTCTCTTTATATAAAAGGATTTTGGCGTGTAGACACATTGACCTAACATGTCAAACAAGTCAGCCAGAGATCTAGCAGTGCCTACTCTGTAATTTTCAAGCAAATATAAAAATTAAATACATCATTTAAATGTATCAGAATTGAATAGCTCACAAGATAGCTTGCTATACAGTACCTTCTACTCCACAGCTACCACAGTTGGGATAAATAGTGAAGATATTGGCTTGTGAGAAAAACACTTTTGCATGCCAGAAAGAAACTGCTTATCCAAGTTAGGCATTGCAGATGTGTCTCCTGGCTCCCAGACTCTCCTGAGTGGGGGCCCTGTGTGGGGACTCACCTCCTCCAGGTGAAGCTGGTTCTAGAGCTCTGTCCCTTCACCCTCCGAGGAGTACGGGCCCTGAGGGGTGACATGGTCAGTATGAGGTCGCAGAAGGAGAATGGGAGAAGGTTAAGCTGCCATTTCAGCTCTTTGATGAGAACACTGATGAGGACCTCTCTGATGAGGCATGGAAATGGTAGGCGGCCTGAGAGGGCAGGGTTGCATTTCCTACCCTCTTTACTGAGCCCGGGGGCCTTTCCAGAAATGCATCCTTCACTTGATTGCAGTTGTTTTTAAGGAAATAAAAGGTGTGTGGGGGGGGGTTGAAGAGGAAACATTTACCTAAGTACTGCAATGGCTGGTTTGTGTTCTGTCAAGCAGTAATAGCTGATACATGTGAAAGCTCATGCGTACATGCTGCCCTCATCTAAGCTGCATTTTTTTTCATGCATTCACAGGCCCTGGTCTGCCCCTCTATACCCTGCATCGCAGCACCGATCAGAAAGGTATTTTGTTATGGTTCACCCTCCCCTGGCTTGTAGGAAAGAAAGTGGGAATAAGACCATCATGAGATTTTTCCTTGGCTTTAGTGTCTTAACCATGGATTGGGTACAAGCCTTCCTACCTGAAGTACGGACAGCCCTATTGCTGCACTGTATGTGTTCACTATTGTATCACGTGATCTAAGGCCTTTTCACTGTTATGAATTTTTGCTCTTTCATGTATTTGTTTAGAACTGCGTGTTTTGGAAGACAATTCTGCTTTGGATAAAATGCTGCAGGATGTCCAAATGCCTTCAAAAAAATTGGACTTCATTGTTTTGAATGGAACAAGTAAGTTAAATTTCTTTTGGAGTAGTATTTTTTCATGCAAACAACAACAAAATATAAATAATGTGACAATTTGGTTTATCGTAGCAATTACTATTTTTACCTTTTTGTGTCTTAAAATAAAAGTCTACACAGAATTTGTTTTGTCAGGGGAGTGTTTGGGGAAATTCACTATAGACAGGTCAGCTCATATGACTAGTTGCTCTGTTCTACTAGCAAACACTCATCACAAAAACAACGGCATAGTTAAATCGCACCTGATATATTCCACCTGTGAACTACAGAGTTAGAAAGCACCCAAGATGCTTATGTTAAAAATTCGAGGTTGCTTCTACAATGTTTAAAGTTCAGCATTTTAGGGGAAATTGTTGTTTCCTAGTGAGCTCTGGTTGGAGCATGGTACAAGTGCAGATCACACCCGGGAGCCGTTAAGAACAACAATGTATCTGAGCTAGAAATACTTGTTTCTGCTCAGTTTCTCTTTCCACCAAGGAATAACAACTTATGGGAGAGGAAGAAATTCCTCGTAATCGATGGAGTTTGGTTTTTTAAGTTTAGCATTATGGAGCCGAAGAGATGGCTCAGCAGTTGGGAGCAGGCTACTTCTCCTGCCAGAGACCCGAGTTCGGTTCCCAGAATCCACTGCCAGCGGCTCACAAACTGCTTGCAACTGCAGATCCAGGGGTTCCGACGCTCTCTTCCGGGTTCCCACCTGCTCTTACTTGCACAAACTCAGAGACTCATATACACATAATCTAAACCAGTAAGAATAAAATATTTTTTAAAAGAAGAAATGAAAAAAAAAATTCAACTCCTGCCATGGTAAGGCAGAGCCCACTTAGGCAGAATAACTTAGCATAAGTTTGCTGCTCAAAGGGGAAGTGCCTGTGAGTCACCAGGGCCCCTGCTGACAAGCCCCTTCCGACCCAGCAGGGGTGCTGCTGCTCCCTTCCCTGACGCGTCTCGAATGTGAAGAGCTCATTTGGACAGTCTGGTGCTGAGTTCTGCAGTACATATGGAGACGTCATTCTATTTCAGTGGGCACACAGCGGGGGTCCTTAGGCTTTAGGACCAGGGAGGCCACATGGTTAAAAGGAAAATTTCCTAGAGATTGCAGGAGGGCGTCAACGTAGCCGAGGATCAGGACCCATTAGGCTACAGTCATTTGCACTACAGAAAAGGGGGCCCGAGACAAAGCCTGAGAGAAGAGAAGTAGGGAGGCGAGAAAGAACCAGAAAGAACCCCTCCTCATAGAAAAACTGCGTATTTACAAAAAGGTGGAGTTAAAAACCCCTTCGAATCAGCTAGTGCTGGCTAGACAAGATAAAGATTGAATAGTGATGGCTGAATGCTTAAAAATATCAGTCAGTTTGGCTAATCGTTTGTTCTTTGATTAAAAGTATAATAGAAAATTAATTTTATTCTTATTGACACATTGAATAAAAAACACAAAACAATTAGTAAACATAAATGAAAATAAGTCTTTCTATATAACTATTTGACTACTGAATCTTTCTTTGCTCTTTAACCAAAATCATTGTAAAAATCAATCAAGAAACAAAAAGGAAAGTAAATGTAAGAAACACCTATAGAGATCAGGATTTTTTTTTTGAGCCTGAAGTTTAAATCTTTTTGAATATGTAAAATTCTATTTGGATTTATTAGTCTTATTTATTTTGAAAGCAAAGAAAATGGACTCATTATTTGGAGATAAATTTTTATTAAACTGATGTTAAGTCGAGCACAAGAATCTAAATGGACCCAAGGAAGAACATACAGAATGTTCAGAGCAGTTTATTTCACAGAAGCCGATCTCATTCTGTGAAAGCCTGAGCTGAAAATGGGACTCTGCTTTGCGGTCTGGGATGGCAATAGGAATTATAAAAATTCTATTAAATCAGAATTTTAAAAGAGAGTTATGGCCGACTACAAATTCTAAACAGCTTCAAGGAAATTCGAGAAGAGGAAAACATTTGGGAGGAAAATTTAGAACATAAACAAGCTAGATAAGTAGATCGGATGCCAAAGAACAGAAGCATAAAAACAAAACATTAGGAATCCTAAAATGCACTTGTATTTTGCAAGGCACCAATGGATTTCACGGCTGTATTAGAAACAATTGTTTTACACCAGAATAACTAGTATTTATGATCCAAACAGAGTGTTCTTTTATCTTTAAAACGTGTTTCTAAGTTGATCATTCCCTTTTTTCTATCTAACTTAGCAAACTGGTAAACTCTAGACATGACATTACTGAAAAATAAGGAATGAAATCTCACACTAATAACTATTTTATTTCACTAATTAATCTTTCTGTTTGTTTAGGATTTTGGTATCAGATGATCTTGCCGCCTCATTTTGACAAATCCAAGAAATATCCTCTACTGTTAGATGTGTAAGTATTCAAGAGAGAGTGATTTAGCACTTAACTGACGCTTTTCCTTCTGGGTTCAGATTAATGAAATATGGAACCAATACTTCATTGGTCACTATCTGCTCCCCCTATTTTGTGCCTACAAATCTTATCCTGCCTTTTCTCCTAACTTAGCAGACAAGAGAGACGCTTCTTTCAGTTATAGTCACGTAAGTCCCACTGGAGTGCCCAGGTCCTCATCTTCATACTTCCTTCTGGACATGTTAACAAGCAAGAGAAGGCCACTTTGGATCTACCCATTTTTCTGTCTTTGACAGGGCCAAGGAATTTCATGTTACAAAAAAAAAATGTTTACTCATCTATGAATGCAGGAATACGTTCGTTTAAATTTAGACTGCTACAACATCTAGTTTTAAATTAAAATAATGTGATATTTTGTTTAAGTGAAAGTTCTTTTAACTTCTGTTTCTAAAAAGGAGGCAAAAACGTGTTAGTAGAGGCATGCAAGCAGGACTCGCCTGTTTTTGTGGGGGTTGAAAGGGATTGGGAGGGAACTATTATTAGAGAGCTATTATTAGGAAAGATCTGTGTGCATCCAGGAGTCCTGTAGACTGTGCAGAGATGAGATTTAAGTAAGAAGCGATGAGCTACAGGGTTCACCTCATAGTACAGGAGATTGGTTAAAGGTCATAATATGGCTACATGTGTGGGAGATTTTAGGCCGTAAAGATTACAAACACAAGGGTGTTAAAATTCTTGTGTGGCTGAATAACACACCTATTTCCCATTTCAAGTTTATATGTGTGTGTGTGTGTGTAATACTTGAGGTCTACCATGGTCCTTTCTACCATGGTGTATAGAGTCTCAGTGTGGGCAACACTGCTATGCAAGATCCTTGGGGAAATTTAAAGCATGTGACACTCTGGTCAGAGGTTTTTTTTTTTTTTAACATTAATTAAATTTTATTCGTTTTTGTATCCCAGCTGTAACTCCCTCCTTCAATCTCTCCCAGTCCCACCCTCCCTCTCTCATCTCCTCCCATTCCCCTCTCCAAGTCCACTGATAGGGAAGATCCTCCTCCCCTTCCATTTGACCTTAGCTTATCAGGTGTCATCAGGACTGGCTGCATTGTCCTCCTCTGTGGCCTAGCAAGGCTGCTCTTCCCTCAGGGGGAAGTGATCAAAGAGCCAGTCACTGAGTTCAAGTCAGAGACCGTCCCTGATCCTCTTACTAGGAAACCCACTTGGATATTGAGCTGCCATGTGCTACATCTGAGCAGGGATTCTAGGTTATATCCATGGATGGACCTTGGTCCTTGGTTGGAGTATAAGTCTCAGAAAAGACCCTTGTGCCCAGATATTTTGGTTCTGTTGCTCTCCTTGTGGAGCTCCTGTCCTCTCCAGGTTTTACTAACTCCCCTTTCTTTCATATGATTCCCTGCACTCTGTCCAAAGTTTGATTATGAGCCTCAGCATCTGCTTTGATATCCTGCTGGGTAGAATCTTTCAGAGGCCCTCTGTAGCAGGCTCCTGTACTATTTCTTGTTTTCTTCTTCTTCCAATGTCCATCCCTTTTGTCTTTCTAAGTGAGGATTGATCATCTTACCCAGGATCCTCCTTCTTGTTTAGCTTCTTTAGGTGTACAGATTTTAGTATGTTTATCTTATATTATAGGTCTAGTGTCCACTTACAAGTAAATATATACTATGTGTGTCTTTCTGCTACTGGGATACCTCACTCAGGATGATCATTTCTAGATCCCACCATTTGCCTGCAAATTTCATGATTTCTTTTTTTTTTTAATTGCTGAGTAGTATTTCATTGCATAAATGTACCACAATTTCTGTAATAGTCTGGATATTAGCCCTCTGTCAGATATAGGGTTGGTGAAGATCCTTTCCCAGTCTGTAGGCTGTTGTTTTGTTCTGATGATAGTGTCTTTTGCCTTATAGAAGCTTTTCAGTTCTTAAGTAAACCCTGATCTAGGAAATAAATGTATAGATTAGAATGAAAAGCTACACGAATTGTCATTGTTATTTTAATAAGATAATTTCCCCTACCCCACTATTGATGAATTATGTATTCTATTTTGAAGGTTACACAGTACTTAAAATGAAGAATGTGTTTGCCAATAGTGTTCAAGACAAAACTTAGGACTGTACATAAAGAAAACACACAGCCATAATGGTCATATTGACAAATTTAAAGGACCCATTCTTGATAGCTCATTGGTTACTCTGATTTTCAGCTTCGTGTTTGAGAAAGATGCCTATGCCTAGTCCACAGGAGAAAAACGCATGTGTTCTTTATTTAATTTGAGAAAATAATAAAGTCTTACAAGGTGGAACTTTTCACAGATATGCAGGTCCCTGTAGTCAAAAAGCAAATGCTGCCTTCAGACTCAACTGGGCCACTTACCTTGCAAGTACAGAAAACATCATAGTAGCTAGCTTTGATGGCAGAGGAAGTGGTTACCAAGGAGATAAGATCATGCATGCAATCAACAGAAGACTGGGAACATTGGAAGTTGAAGATCAAATTGAAGCAGCCAGGTAAGCAACTCGAAGTTGACCTCAAACATCACTGGCTTTTCTCCTTTTACCGATTGATCTATTTATTTATTCATTTATTTGTAAAATGAGAAGAATGTGAATGTTGTGAAAATTAATCTGTAATCTTTCATTCCTGTAGGTTTTTGGTGCAGATGATACATATAGCTTAAAAATTGGGTCATTATAGATTATATGAAGGTTTAAAAAGGCAGTTCCTAAATTTCTGTTTCTATATGATTTGAGAAATACACTACTGTCATTTAAGAGTGGAGACTGAGATCCATGAAACACACAGATAAATTGAGGAGTGAGTGACCATATTGATGAGACTTTTGGTTTCTGTGATAAAATGTCTGGCAGAAGAAATTTCCAAGAGGAAGGGTTCATGTGGAATCCTTGTTTGAGAGATTTCAATCCATTGTTCATGGCTCAATTGATTATGGACAAACTACAGTGTTTTCAGCCCTATATTCTGTGTGCTTTGCTGACAATTTTCACTTTAAAGCTGGCTGAAAGCAACAAGCAATTATCATGCCATGCGCTGAATGCTAGGCAGTCCTAAAATTTCATTCTTCAAAGAAATTAGTCTTGCACCATTAAACCCAGCCTCCTTCAAGGTCTTAGGGCACTGAACAAAGGTAGACAAGTAAGTCCTTTACTACAGTAAAACAATGACCTTTGGTCAATAGTTAATCAGATCCCTTTCCCTATCTGATTCCTAAGGAGCAGCATTTGTTCTTGCCTGCATTCCTATCAGCACCCTGGTTTTCTGAGCTCCCACTACGAGCCCTCACTAACCTCTGCTTACAGAATTCTAACTGGCTTCTTCAGATCACTTTTTTTTTTCTAAATTTCTCTTCCAAACTAGTTTCAAAGGTTTCTGAACTATGAGAGTCGCAGCAATGACCTATCTTGGTACCAATATTCAATGTCAGTGAGATTTTCATCTCGATTGTAAAACACATGACTAAAACAGTTAAAAGGAGGACTTATTTATTCTGGACCGCAGTTTCAGAGATTTCAGCCCATAATCCTTGGCTTGGCTGCTTCGGCGCCCATGGTAAAGGAGAAAATTATAGCAGAAAAACTTGTGGTGAGCCTACTTGTTTCATGGGAGAATAGAGCTTTCACTTCTCCCTGTTTTTTATTACTTCTGCACCCTAGCTGATTGGATGGTGCTGTTCAATTCAGGGTGGGTCTTCTACTGTCTATTTCCCCAAAGACACGTGCAAGGCTGTTCTTTAATAATCCTTCAGCCATTTTTCAGCACAAGCAAATTGAAAATTAAAATTAACTATCAGACGAGGTGAACGTCTAACTGAATAGTTGAACCCATCTTTTATGGCCAAAACTACATGGTGGAGAAACCGAATGCCCACTCATATTGTAGTGAGTAGTAACTATGAGGCCCAAGAAGTGGCTCCTACAGCCTGGATAAGGGCAACTCTTTTATTTTTGGAAAGTTTTGGGGGCACAACTGTCATGAATGACAATTATAAGGGCTTCATTAAGTATGAACACCATCTCACTCCGGCCTTCCCACACAGACAGGAGCGAACTGTGGTAGGCACAGAACTTTAAGCTGTAGAGCTTCCCTGGGTGGGAGATGTTTTTATCATGTATTTCAAATAAAGAAGCAGAACCTGTTGGGGTGAAGTAGGGTTAGCACTCTGTTCATTCCAACTCTGATGTTTAGCTGCAGCCAGCTGGCCAGTCGGATCTGTAACACGTGGGTTTCCGACCAATTTGAAGAAATCTAATAGATGAGTGGTTTGAGGCCATGTTGTAAAATCACGGCCTGAGAAATGCAGAATGATCCATGGATGATCAAGTGTATTGGAAAAAAATACCTTTAAGGAAAAATAATCAATGAAAAGAAAAGATGTTAGACAAGTATTCTTAAGCAAATGAAATTCCCTATGCCAAACTTTAAAATGTAAAAGGAATTTTGGATCAAAGAAAGGGCAAACTCATGTTTATCTAGCCAGATGGATTATCTTTCTGTGAGAGGAAGCTATGGTTTCCATTACCTTGTCAATCCAAGTTCTAAAAGTGCTAAAACCACCAAATTCAATATTCAATATTTATAAAATAAAACCCCAGTTTAAGACAATAATGACATGTAGTATTACATGTACAATGGAACACTGTTACAACAACTAAAAGGAAAGGAATGCAGCAACACAGGTGAATCTCAAAACATGAAATAATCAAGGCACCAATGTTTATATGAAATTCAAAATCTTGTACAAACTCAGGTGGATGTTTTTTAATGGAATACAGCAAAAAGAAACATTTTAATTCCTTTTCCCCTTTCAGACAGGAAAATGAGCAGGAGCCTTGCCTGCATGTTTTCTTTGTAGAGGTGTATCACTCTGTGCAGTCATGACTCAGCCTGTTTATAGATCCTCTGCGTTTAAAGATATTGACAAGAAGAAGTATTGAAAGTATTGCTACTTTGTTCTGCTACCACTTGACTGCAGCATTACCTGCTGAAAACAGAACCAGTTGTCCATCAATGTGAAGACCTCTACCCCTCCCATAACATAATCCAATTGTACATTCTATTTGCTAGACCTCCTTAAGTAAAAAAAAAAAAAACAGGTGCAAAAGACAAAGTTTATATTTCTCTACTTGGATTTCAACTCCTGACACAGTTTGGTGGCAAAGATGTTTCTTAATCCATTCCAGAAAATATACTTTCATTTAACGGTGCTAAGCTAGCTAATCAGCACTAAGTAGAGAATGGGATTTAGATGTTTGTGTTTAAATTCTCAGGTAAGAGTCCAGAGATAACTGTAGGTCCTACTGAAATGTTCCCTGTGCCCTTGTCTTTTTCTATTGCAGGGGCTAACTGCTTCCAAGCTGAAAAACATCTGGAGAGATTTAAATTCAATTATGTAAAGAAAAGTGCATCTGGGCTGCAAATTTTTATATAAAGCTGTGAAAAAAACTGCCAGGATTTGTTTTCTGTGAATCATGCATGCACGCACACACACACACACACACACACACACACACAGACACAGACACACACACACACACACACACACGCGCGCGCGCACACACACACACAGAATTCTTATGGACTCAAACGCAAACCTTGTTCATGTAGTTCTGATGTTAGGAAGATAGATGTTTATCTCAGGTGCTTTGGTTGCTGGCCCTGGTTCCTCTTAGTTTGTAATAGAAGATAACAAGTGTCAGGCTTTTCGCATTTGTGCAGTTAGCCTAGTTTTCCATGCACAGTGTAAAACTGACTTGTGAACTTTTTTTTTCATGTGTTTTAGACAATTTTTAAAAATGGGATTTGTGGACAGTAAACGAGTTGCAATTTGGGGCTGGGTGAGTAGTTTCTTTTTTGACTCATGGATTTGTATGTGCTCCTTAGTGGGTGTAACAAAGTGGAGGTTAATTTATCTTTTGCATGTAAATATTTGGAGATGAAAATCGTGTCTGTCCAGTCTTGGTCTTCTGAGCAGCAAGCTTCCTGAACGCCTACTGGGATAGATGTATATCTCTGTTTATTATAATGAGATAAAGAGGCTGGAACAAAAGTGGGGAAGGAGGGGGGAAGGATGGGGAAGAAAAAAGGAGAAAGAAAAAGGAGAAAGCATGAAAAAAGATATCTCATTAATCAGCAAATATTTTGTGCTTATTGTTTTTGTTATTTTCTTTAATTTGTATATGGTCGCCAGGGTCCACATGCTTGTTTTCTTATGTCTGTGAAAAGGGACCAGGACTCTGAGAGTGTATTCCTTAGATACTGCCCAATTAAAGCCAATTTAAGCCTCCTATACCATGCTTTCTATCTCTAAAGAGGCACAGTATATAAAGATGTGAGAAATGTGGAAACCGCGATTCGCTTACCATATGTCCTTATTCCTTTACCTCCATAAAAATAACTGTTTCCATTCCCTAGTCATATGGAGGCTATGTAACCTCAATGGTCCTGGGATCGGGAAGTGGCGTGTTCAAGTGCGGGATAGCCGTAGCACCCGTGTCACGGTGGGAGTACTATGGTATGTAACTGCTGTTATACCAATGACCTATTCGGTGTTGACCTTAACACTCTAGTGGGAAAGCCGTTCCTTTTTCAGTTTTCTGTGTTTCTGTGGAAAATAGTAGGCTGGTTTCTTTCTGTGGCTCTTTACAGAGACATATAAGATGTTCTCATCGTTCTGCTGGTATTCAAGCCTCAGTGCTATTGTGTGTTATCTACATATTTGATTTCTTATCAACAAATCCTGTTCCCTGAATTTTAAAACAGCATCAGTGTTACATTTCTCAAATAAGTGTTTCTTTATCTTTATTTAAATTTGACTTGGGATTTCACATATTAACAGAGGAAAGGAAGTGTGTATCTCTTCCCCTGTGAGTGAAGATCAAATATAAGTTGGGTGTTAGAGGAAGAGAAGACAGGAACAGATGAATTTCCAGGGGGATTTGCTTTCCCACCGTTGTTTAGTGCTAGAATATCATCTTCATCATGAGATAGACCATATGACATCATTCTTCTGAGAATACAATGCTTAGGGCAAGACCAGAAAGAAATGAACGTCCAGGGTTAGGAAGAGGATACAGTGTTTTCTCACTTTCTCTGACTTCACTGAAGTTCTTTAGTAGTGTAAGAACAGAATTGTTGATAAAGAATATGCTCGTTAATACTAATCCCCAAAGTATGGCAGTAAAAATTCTGTGAAAACCCCTCTTTGAAAATCCCTCCAAGTCCAGAGAAGCCAATGAGCAAAACACCACTATCTTTCCCTTAAAAACTTGGCAGGTGCAATTACAACTTAATCTGCACACAATGGAGTCGTTTTCATGTGATACTGTTGTTTAGAATTGTTTTGTTGGATGGTTTGTTTCTGGGGACCTCTGGTGGTCAATCAAATAATAAAATGGCCTTTGTGAGGTTGCAGACATGTGAAAGAAGATCATTAAATGTACATGGCTTAATACTTAGCAACGAAAGAGAGCTTTGAATATATGTGTAAATTTAAACAATTTTATTCAAAATTGCAAACAAAGAATATGTAAGAGGTATTTCAAGACATTGCTCTAAAATTTCACAACTACATCACATAGTTATGCATATTTTTAAATTATTCAGATCTTAATATACATGTAAACATGGTTAGTATAGATAAGAAAGTGGCATTATGTTCTAAGACAGGAAGACCGAAGGCTGTGGAATAGATGTTGGGGAAATTTTTATTTTGCTTTCAAAGACTATTTTGCGCCGATCAAATATACAAGCCAAGTTGTTAATATTTGATTTTTTAAAGTTAAAATCTACATGAAAAGCCTTTAAGTGTCTTTTAAGATAATATAGCTTTATAGGAGTGTTCTCTACCTACATAAAAGTGTATATAGTCTATATTCATTTTAAGTAAAATAAGAGCTATCACTATTGCACATTTAGGAGAAGCGGGAGGTGACGGTAGGAAAGTAAACACTCCTAAGCAGTGTTTTAAATCTAAGCATTACAGTGTTGAACTTAAGCAATAAAATAATTTAAAGAATTCATAGAGTTTATGTCAAAATGCTTGTTCAACTCAGTGACAGTCATGCACAGAGGCAATACATGAGTTTTATCCTCATTTACTTCAAGCTGGGCACTTAAGGAGACAGCTTTTAAAACATCATATAAAGCAAAAAAAGAAAAAAAAACAGATTCAGAAAGAAAAATCTCACATATTTTCCTTTATATGTGAAACCTTAGAATTGACACTAAAATATAAAAGAACAGACGTATGACATGAAAGTAGAAGGGGAACTAGCTAGGAAAACCAAGCAGACAAGCATGTAATATAAAGAAAACAGGAGAGGTGACGGGCTGAATGTAGGTACGGGCTGAATGGATAGACTTGAATGGTATATCTTTATTAAACTTGCCACTTTGTGCAATGAATATGAATAAACACTAATAGTTAGGAAACAACAACAATGAAAACTAGTTATGCAGCAAATTCCATCAGTGATGTTTCAGGGTAGTGCATAATACTTCATCTTTTAAATTGTGTAAATATGTTTAATTACCCAAAATAACCAAACCAATTGTGCAACCTGTTATTCCACCATATTTATATATAAGAGAGCTTATGTCAGCTCAGCAGACAGATATTAATGTAGTCTGTTCACAGCGCTCAAGCGTTACAGCACAGAACTTGAGACCTCCCCATAACGTGAGGGAAAACAAATGTTTAACTTGAATTATGATGAGGCGGCTATGTCAATATGGACTGTTAATTCTTTCTTTTCCTCAGCGTGAATCTCAACCTGCCCCAAATGGAAGGTTGAAGTAAGTCGCTAGTAATTGATCATTGTTAGGTATTCCCAGAAGGAGATAGATGATGATTGCATAAGGCGTGGGCTTGTCTCGGTAGCACAACTTTGAACACAGTGGAGTTTCATTGAGTGGGTGGTCTCTCCACACGTGTGACTTTTCTGCAGGTCAATTGCTGGTTCCTATGCCCACTGCCTCGATCCCAAAGGCTGAGTGCAGATGGGTCAGCGCTGCAGAGAAGCTCAGGGTGTGAGTGCGTGGTCTGGCCATCAGCATCTCAGGCTGCACTAGGAAGGGTTGGCTGGAAGAGATACCCTCATGAGTAAACGACAGACATCTGTAAGAAGCACGGTTCTTGGAGGACTTGAGCCTCTTTTCTTTCTTCCTATCACAGACTCAGTGTACACGGAGCGCTACATGGGTCTCCCGACTCCAGAAGACAACCTTGACCATTACAAGGTGAGAGACAAAAGCGTTGTGCCAATCTTGTGACTGTGTTTCAGTGGCTCAAGAACTTCTTAATTGTATCTATTTTAGAAAAAAAAATATACTATTTCCAACAAAATTCTTGTTAAAAAGAAATAACACAGGTGGTTTAGAGATACTCCAATAGTTTCCCTACTATATTTTGCATAATTACAGTCTTTATCATATGCTATATAGGTCACAATATGCATTCATTTGGAAATACAAAGCAACATCAGATAATTACTTTAATTATAAAAATTTCAGTTTAGAAAACATGTCAAATTCAACATATTCTTTTAGGACCCAGAAGACTCCTCAAGTCTTTAGCAGGATATTTGAATTTTTATGTTATTACAATAATTAAAAGGTAAATGTAATTAAAAGGTAAACGCCTGCCTATAATTTCCTTACTCATAGCCAACTGAGTAACCGAGTGAATTTTTAACACAGGATTTGCACAAAGCAGGGGAGGCGGCAGGTGCAGCTGGGTAGAACCCTGAGTGCTGTCCATGAGGCACTAAAGAGCTTTCAATGGTGGGAGAAGCAGGGGTAGCTTGCTCTTCAGAGAAGCTGCAGTGTCTGAAATGTGACCTGACTGGGGCTGTCTTTGTCATTGCCAGTGTGGAGGCCAAAGCAGAGCCAGACCACACTCCTTGTTGATGTCACCCTGATGCAGCAATGCGAACCAGGGCCACTTTGACATTTTCAAAACTTTCCTGGTTCTGTCATCCATATTAGTTAGGGGGAAGAAAAAAAAACTTGTAAACTAAATTAAAGCTCTTTGATAACAAGGAAAATCATCTCTGACATTTCCATTCTCCAGAGACATCCAAAACTCTCCCTAGAAGAATCAATTAAAAATAAAGAAAAACAAGAATATTCTCAACACAAAATTTCCTCTGGGTTGTGACTCTTAATCCATAGGCCTAGCAGTAAGCAATGCATTGCTCTGAGCAGTCTATGTACATTTTTTGTAAGATGCCATCATTTGAATCTGAAATCGCCTGATCAAAACACAATGGATTCAAAGTTTCTACTTTGCAAAATGTGTGTGAGTGTGTGTGTGTGTGTGTGTAATTTACATTTACCTGCTACTTTCAACTTAATTAGCAAGCTGGCATGTGCAGGGGGACTTGTGTTAGTACCTGCGTGTTTTTATATGTTTCTGAGACGTGATAGAAAAGTAACAACCCACAAATGAAGATGGCACGTGAGATAGACATCTGTACGTTCTGAGCAGCCTCACAGTCAGGCTGGTCCTGGTCTGCCAGAGGTCTCACCTGATGCCGCAGACCCCCTTCTCACTCTTTCTCTTCCACATGCTATACTCTGCTTTAGCATTGTTTACCTACTTCAGAACTGCAGCGCTGCTGGCAAGTGACCTAGCTCCCTTATAATAGTGGGCACATGCACACACAGACACACACAGACACACACACACACACACACACACACACGCACACACTGCTTTAATGACACTTTCCTTTGTACCTGGCTAAATCCAGTCTTGTCTTCACTCTTCAGCTAAGTGGTCAGCCTCCTCACAAGGGCCTGGTTTAACTGTCAGATTCTATATCTCTGTAGCTGCCGTTTTCTGGCATTGCTATGGTTCCCTTCTACCTTGATTGTCATTTGCCCTCCCCCTTCCCATGTGTTAGGAAGCATTGACTGTCCTCCAGCGGGGTGTCTCTCTTTTTAAACAGTGACCTTCTTGGCATGACTCTTTTTTTAAAACATTTTAACATTTTTATTTTATATTAATCACAGGTTATATGCTTTGTATCCCAGCCATAGCCCCCTCCTGCATTCCCTTCCCTTACCCCCTTCCCTCCCTCATCTCCTCCCTGCCCCTTTCCAAGTCCACTGATAGGGGAGGACCTCCTCCCCTTCCATCTAACTCTAGCTTATCAGGTCTCTTCAGGAATGGCTGCAACGTCCTCTTCTGTGGCCTGACTCTTAACTCTCAGTTTTGTCCACCTTGAGTTAGCAGTCACTCTGCACTGGGCTGTCCCTCCTCCCCGCATATAGTTCTTTGACTTTGTGTCTTTAGTATTTCCACTCCTTGGGTATCTTCCTATGAACCATAAATCTACAACTTAACCTAACTATTTTTTAAAAAGTAAGGAAAATACTGTGATACACTCATTCTTCCATCGCTTTTCTCATTTCGATGCTTGAATTTTTCTTTTTAATTATCTAACCTGAAAGAGGGCCTACTTGGCCACATCAAGGTGCCTGTAAACTCAGAGGTATACTGCCTAGGATTCTAATGTCTGACTCTGGGGAATGGTGGGTGGGAAGCCAAAGCATTCCTTTCAGAAAACCCTAATTTGAAGAGCCGATGAGACCTGAGGCACAGCCTGAAGTCCAAACTGTGACACCAAAGGAGGTCATGAGACCTGCCTTGCTTCCTCAGAACAGTTACTGTTATTTATCTTCTCTGAATCCGCTCTCTCTATAATACTGTGGGATGATGGTTTGAATCTGTCATTTCATGTTTCCTCTTCCAGCCTTCTCTATAGGCTCCTCTTTGCCACACCAGTCCTCCCTTCCCCTAGCTCTACCCCCCAGGGTGGTGGCCATTTTTGTCTCTCCCCTTAGGTGTTCCCTGGATGAGGTAGTCAAGTAAATAGAAGTCACTTCCTCCTGCCAATGGCAACACACGCACATTGGGTGCACAAAGTCACTCTTTCTCTTCGCTGCACAGATGGTACCCGAGGACTGTTTAATCCTTCCACGCCAGGAGTCGGGTTTTCTTGGCATGAAATTTATTGCTGGCAATGGACACATTAAAACTGCCAGTACCAGGGAGCTAAAGGTTCCCAATGTGTTACTCAGAGGAATCATCCGGGAGGGAGGCAGCTAAGGTGGGCAGGAGAGAGGGAGGCAAACGCATTAACGGAATTGTCTCCACTGCACTCCTTGCTTCCTCTGAGCGTGGAGGACTGAATCTGTGTGGGGATCTGAATCTGAGTGGAGAACTGAATCTAAGTGCCTATTTTTGGTGCACAGCAGGCTTTAGAATAAAGTTGCCCTCCTTTGTTTTTTAAATGAGCCTGTGCTTTTGTCTCTGGCAAGAATATATTCAAACATTCTATTTTCCTCCAAGGCCCCAGCTGCCCCTCTGGACCCATCATCTACTTCTTTTCTTTCCCAGGTTTGCTCTCTCTTTCTCTCTCTCTCCTTTTTTTGTATCTCTCTCTCTTCTGTCCCAATCGTTGAAAAGACATGAGAGGTAATTCAACAATTAATTCCTTAAAGGTTTTTGTCACTCTATGCATTTCCATGGGACAAGAAAATATTTTGGGGAAAAAAAGTTCCCATTTAGTTAGGACTCTCTTAGTACAATCCAGAGTTAAGAACTTGCAAAGTGTGGGGTTGCCCAGTAAGTTCCACGTCCTTAGCTAAGAAACCATTGACACATAGAATCACTCTTAGACTTTCAAAGAGAATATAATTTTCAATGTAGATAGGATGAGAGGATTCAGAGCTAGGGGACAAATGACCTAGACTTTAGAGAAACTCAACTCCAAGAGAACACACCTTGTGAATCTGGGCCCTTTTCCTACTGAGGAAAGAGATATCAAGGTCAACGTGTGTCCTGGCCAAAGGTTGTATGTCCACCATTTGTGAAGTCATACACTTGTGTGCCTGGCTTCCCTAGCTGAGATATTATGTCCTCTACTTTAAAAAGCAGTCATAAAGATTAGGGGATCCTAGAACTGAGGCTTAGACTCAATACACGATACCTGCAGTGACCCCATAAGACTCTTTGAAGATTACCACCCATCTGTGGCCAAATGACAGGGTAGAAACCCTTTTAAAGACTGTGGGGACCCCAAAGAAGAGCTCCCAAACCCTGGTCCCAGCAAAGAAGAGGTGAGAAATCTGAGCTATTGAGCAGTGTAATCCTGTGGACAGATCTTCTCCACCAGCAGCCTTCATGCATAACAGACAGAAATGGCAACAGATTTAAGCAAAGAGATGGGCCAACCAAGGAGGCAACTCTGCAGCCAGCAGCCACAAGCATGCAGCAGTGCAGCTATACCTCAAGGAATGGGATCCTGACTATGGGTGAACAATTTCGCAAAGCCCATCTGCAGTCAGAACTGCAAGGCATAAGCAAATAAGAGACTTCCATGCATTCATTCAAAGTGTCTGACATTTGATTTCTTCAAAAGTTTATTCCTCATAGATAAGGGAAAAAGTATAAAACACTGGGGAGATAACATTTTTAAGTGGTAACAAAACATGAACTTGAACATCACACAGTATCCAATATATATAAAAAAAAGACTAGAGACGTCTAAATTGTGGCTATGGAGCCTGGGAACCTGAAGGAAGTTCTGGGAAGATGAGGAACCAGAAATATAGGATTTCAACCTCTGCTCATCCAGCTTCATTTGTTCATTTATCTATTGTGTTACTATAGCTAGACTCTATTCTATGATTTTTATACATGTATTATTATCAGTTTCAAGTCTCCCTGAAACACTCTAGGATAATTACTCTGATTACCAACATTTTATTGACAGGGAAACTGAGACACTAAAACATTAAGCAACATATAGATGTTGAGGGTTCAAAAGGAAGAGGACACTTTGAGGTAAGATAGAAGAAAGGGAGAAGATATGATGAAGATCAGAGAAGTTCCCAACAGGTTATAAGGAGGAGGAGGGGCAGGAGGGGAGATAGACAGTGACGGGGGAAGGATTTTCCTGGGACCTCCGAGACAGATGCATTGAACTGAAGGATAGCTTTGTGAAGAGCAGACCAAATGGTGGCCAATAAATATGACAAGACATAGACTGAAGAATGGATTGTCTTGTGAATAAACAGAGAAGTAGAAGACGGAGGGCATGAGGAGTGGGGCCCTGGTCCTGAGCCTTGCTGCCAAGAGAAGAGGGCAGCCTGGAACACACAGAAGGGCTGATTTAACTTGTAGAGGAGATTTATTTTGCATTTTGCTCAAAATTTGATAGGCTTTTGGCAAGTGTATGAAACAGTCATAGATTTGGCAGTCTTCTGCTAGCAGATTTGAAACGTTCAATCCTTAGGAACTGCTGCATCGTTAGGTTATGCAAAACAGGGTGCAATTTTGTAAATATGCCATCTTGTACTGATTTGACATTTGTTCTATTATCCCAGAATATGCCAAAGGGAGAGAGACCTTCAGATTTAAGCCAAACCTTAACTTGTTTGTGGAGTGCTGATAAAATGTTGACTGCTGCGTGATCTTTAAAGCAGCCAGTGTTGCTTGCAAGGCCTGAGGTAGAGCCCCCTGCCTGGGGTTGATGGGAGCTCTTTCCTTGGCAACTCATGGGTGCAGTTGTTTGATAGATGTAAACAAGTAAAACATCTTATTTAGTGGGTTGGATTGAGTTTTTCTTAAATGTTTTCTCTGCCCTCTGCTTGGTATTAATGATGATTCTCCAAATGGCACCCTTTAATATTATTCATGCAGCATTGATTACAGGAGTAGAATCCATAGAGTAGGCCAGTAAGCCCAAGGCAGTATCTCACTGAGTTGCTAAGTGGTTATCCTTCAGACCCAGTGATGGTTTGGCCCCCTACAGGAGCCTGTGGGTGATAATGAGTAGTTTGGCTGTGATGTCAAATGACTATAGAATATAGCGAAGGATATGGGCTTTGAGTCCAATGCAGGTGACCTGCATTGAAAATCTGCTTCCTTGACTTCTAGAAGTTTGAGCTTGAGGAGGTCATGTTCCTCCTCTAAACTTCATTTTCCTCTTCCAAAAAATGGGAATAACCATATATGCCTCCCGGAGTTACTGAAATGATTATAGGAGACCCTCTCCCTCCCCCTCTGCCATGAATTAAGCTTTGAAACTATGGCAGCTGCCACCATTCTTATCTTCAGGGAGCACGTTGTCCTTCTGGTTTGTGGATGGCACAAAGGGTAGCTTGAAAATTGTTACACCTCCTGTTTCCCACAGCGTTTCCCTCCTCTTATCAGCTCCTTCCTTTATTTCAAAAATACAAAGATTTATTTGTTGGAAGGTAGCTGAGGAACCAGCATGATCCAACAAGCAGCTACAGATGGTTCTTCTTGGGGATTGAAGGAAAAGCTCCTCACAGAGATGCTGTGGAATCGGCAGTGCCACTGGACCGATCCTTTCCACTTCTCTCTGCCAGACTGTTGCTGGCAGCAGGGTTCTCCGGAAGTTTCTAGCCTCAGGAGAGTGCCAACTGCGCCACCATTGCATCCATGCCCATTTATCACTCCGAGCTTCCTTTTTAGTCATTGGTGATAGACTATTCGGCTTGTAACTTAGTCATCCATTTCCTTTTTTATTTCTGTTTCCATGGATAGGCAATGGGGGATCATCCAATTTGGGTGGGTTAAAATAGTACAATTAATATTTTCCTTATCACTAATCATATGTTGGAGGAGTGCATGCATTTCCTACACTGGCTTTGCATGTTTCCTCCACAGCTCGAAGTGTGCCATAAAGCGGGCAATAGAATCTTGCTAGAGAAGCCAGGACGCACACTCCAGTAAGGAACCACTCACCAGTAGCTCCTGAGGCAAAGTGACATTATTGCATTTGGGAGTCAAGGCTTGTTTTCTGCACCGAGAGTCCCTAAGAGAGTGTGCTTCTAGCACCTGCCTGTCTCTCTCATCAAAAGGTCCCACTGAAGGCGTCGCCCAGTGAGCAAGGAAATGTGCATGGAGACGGCACACTTACCTTGCAACTGCAGGAGAGGCTTTTGTTTTATTTCCCTCTTGCTGCATTAAAGTATTTGTCTTTCTTTCTTTGTAGTGTAATATTGTTAATGTAAAACAATTTGCATCATGACACTTTTATCACAGTTTTCGTCTTTTTCTCAGTATGTTGCATTTCTCACCATGTCTAGTTCATCACAGCTACAGTGTGTACATCACAACATTTATCTTAGGCTCAGGGTTTTACTTGTTTATAAAAATTGTCTTCTTTCAGCCTGTATTCACTCCATTTAAGAAAAAAAAAAGGCAGCCAGAAACTGTTTTGGTCCAAACTCCAGTAGTTATCACATTCCTTGCTAACTGTCCTGTGTATTTATATGTCTCCTAACTATTACTCCATGTTTCAATGACATTTCTCCATCTCATGGCACTGGGCGGTTGTTGGAACAGCTTTTCTGTTTATGTTGCCAAACAAGGCAGGCCCATGAGGCTGCTGGAGGTGAGGTAAGGTGAGGTGGCACAGTTGTCTATCTGGGTCAGGTCTGGGTGCTGAAGTTGATTCTAATCGGTGAGCAGAGGGTAGAACTGAACTTGTACAGAAACCTGGCAGTGGCAGGCAGACAGCACAAGCTGAGTACATGACAGGCAGAGGAGACCACTGTGAAGGGCCCTTAAGTGGCCCTGGCCCTGCCACTCAGAATGAGTCATGGGTTCTCTCACCTCCCCTTCCAGCTTTGTCTCGTGGGTAACAATGCCTTTGAGGTTAGATTTGATAGTCTCTTCTTGGAGGGCAGAGCATTGCTCAGAATTCTGTGCTATCACCTGCCAATGGGAAAAGACACCCTCCACAGCTTACAGGGTTGTTCAGACCAACTTCTAGTCATTTCGTTGTGAGGAAGAGTTATGTCTCAGAATCCAGAGTACACATTGTTATTATATACCTCAAGCACCAGGGCAGCTGGTTAACATTTTATTTCACATGGTTCCTTTGCTGGAAGACATTCATAAGGCATTTGGAATTTTAGAAGAGATGATAGGGAAGTAGTTTTACCTACACTTGGTCAAGTTTTGACACTTCCGAGAGATGGATTGTGGTGTAAGTTACTGAATCTGTCTCTTCACACACAGCACAGAGTTGGCATAGACCTACTTCACACAGGTATGAGAATGTGACTCACTTTCACAGCTCCTTCAAGATGGCTAGTTAGAACAATGACAGGCACAGAGGAAATGCTCAAGGAATAGTAGCTAAGATTACAACTGTCATGGTTCAGTGCTTGAAAGTGGGCAAAATGACTTACTAAATTGCAGAATGAGAATATTTTACTGTCTACTCCATTTCCACTTAACTCTGGAAAAGTAAAGATTAATTATAGTAGAAGCCAGTGCTGAATAATTTCATTTACTCATTTGGTTGATAAATATTTGGCTCTGTATTAAATAATATAACCAAGTCATTTTGCTGATGGACCTTATTATTTCGTTGGATACAAATGAATGTTGCCTGACTAGCTGAAAAGGATGAAGCATGTGCAAGTGAAAGCGGCAGTGCTGTGCTCAATGGATGGATGCACACTTGCAAGCTTGATGGATGGATGGAATCGTACACGGATAGACGTATGTGGGACAGCCCATCAAATAAAAAGTTTCTCTAAAGTTAAGTTAAAGAACAACTTTTAATGAGTTGCAATGTTTATTGGAAAAGCTCATGAACAAATTCTCAATTTGAGTCAGAAATGTAATATGATCAGGTTGAGTAGAAACTAGTCTGCCTGGACAGGATAGGGCATTGACTTTTAACCAAGCAGTTCAGGGTGATCCTAAGAGTCTTAGTTGATGGAAACATTTTGGGTAACTGCACTGAATTTTGAAGACAGTGTGTCACTTTCCAGAAACAATGTGTCATAGAATTTTCAGTCACCACCACCAATTTACTGCAAATAATGCTTCTACCATGTATCTTTTTTTTACATTTTTATTTTATTTTATATTAATCACAGGTTATGTACTTTGTATCCCAGCCGTAGCCCCCTCCCGCATTCTCTCCCTATTCCTTCCATCCCTCCCTCATCTCCTCCCTGCCCCTTTCCAGGTCCACTGATAGGGGAGAACCTCCTCCCCTTCCATCTAACTCTAGCTTCTCAGGTCTTAACTCCTCCGTGGAATTATTCTTATTCCCATCTTGCAGAAATCAGGACTCAGAGTTAGCATGTATGTCTATGGCGACTAGACTTGAACCTGTAACTGAAGCTCCCATGCCTTTCTGGCCAGACCACTAGGACTCCCAGCAAAAATATTACATGTGCACTAGCGCTGTAGATGGAGATGCCACTGAAATGCAGACCTGGACTCATGAAGAGCGAGTTGGCTGCTTTCGAGTCTGTGGAGACGTCACTGCCTCTTCCTCATTCAACCCACGCCAGGACAAGCGAAGCAGGCTTGCTGCTTCCCAATAGCTATCTGGCATTTTTCCTTCGTCTCAACATTGTGACTAGTCCTAAATTTAAATCGTCTGACCTAGGCTTTTAAAAGATTTTTTTCCTTCATCCAAGACCTCTGACCCTTATTGTAGAGGCCCCAAGATGACTCAGAGCACAAAGAAACTTTATCCTGTCCCTCTGGTTGGCTCGGAAATAGCATTTAACAGCAGCATTTTTTTCTCCAATATTCAAAATGAATTATCAAACACCCACTGATTTTTCTGAGGCCAGCCTTGATCTTTTTCACCCTTTCCCCTCCCATATGTTACATTTGCTTAGGGTTTTAAACATCTGTTTTCAGAGAGGTAATGTTTGCTTTCTCATTTAGAACCCAGCAATGTGGACCAAAGTTCACATGACATATTGCAGAGTATGTTTAGTTGCAAATGCTATGTACAGGCTCTTTGAAATGTAGCATGTATGGTACCATGTGACACATGGTTGCTATGGTAATACACTTTTTGGCTGAACTACAGCAGAAGCCCATGGAACATACATTGCTAATATGAGACTCTGCCCTGTGCTAATGCATAGGACACAGCCAATCTGTGATCTTGGACTCTAGAGGTTTTGCATGCAGCCTAGGGGACAGGTGCCCTTTTCCTACATGTGCAGGGAAGATGTGGCATTCTTCCTTTCTAGTCCCGTCTCTCAGGCACAGGGCATGCTGTGCATTCTGCCGTGCATGGAGACAGCATTTGCTTGAATATCGGTTTGCTATATTTTGTATCAAAGGGGGCCCCAGCTGAAAACATTTTATTTTGTAAACTGAAGTGAAAAATCAGTTATGGCAGATCCTTTTTTGAATAATGACATTCTTTTTCCCAATTTCAGAAATCAACAGTCATGAGCAGAGCTGAAAATTTTAAACAAGTTGAGTACCTCCTTATTCATGGAACAGCAGATGGTGAGTTTCAGTTAATTAGACTTTTTAGTATCACAGACAGGTTTGCAATTTCACTACTGACAAAACAAAAGCATGAGGGGCAAGACTGTTACATTTACTTCAATAAAACAGTGTTGCTTTCCACAACTCACTTGTCTTGGGCTAAATGGGATGCTGAGTCCTAGAACTTCAGTCACTTTCTTCTTGTGCCTTCCCCTCAGCATCTGAAAACTCCAGAGGCTATTAGCTACTTGTTTATGGCTGTAGAGGCTATTAGCTACTTGTTTATGGCTGCTTGTTCACTTTCTTTCCCACAGATAATGTTCACTTTCAGCAGTCGGCTCAGATCTCCAAAGCCCTGGTGGATGCTGGTGTGGATTTCCAAGCAATGGTATAATAAGACTTTGTTCAGGGGGAACAGAGTATGTCGTGGGTCTAGTTTCCTCCTTGGGGGTTTCTTTTTCCCAAGGAAGTCTCTGAAGATAGGAACAGAAGAGAGGGCTCTTATCATTCCAGTGTGAAGTTGGAGATGTGATATCCTCTAGTCATACACAGAGTAAATATTAGACAGTTTGAGGTGGAGAAACACAGTATTACATATCCTGGGAGTGTCAAAACACCATTCTTCTCTTCATGTGGTGGTTCAGTCTCTCCCTGTTTTGATTTGAAAGTAATCACTTGTTCTGTAAATGTGTGGCAGAGTAATTCTAAAGTGAAACCAACATGATAATAGCTAAATGTAAAATCCATTCTGTTATGATGATGACTAGCCACTGCAACAACAGTGGGGTATTAATACTCAGCATGCTTCAGTTTTTGCAATGGCTGCATTATCTTTTGTTGAACAACTGCAGGCAACAGGCAATTAGGCTTGTTTATAAAGTCAGAAATGGTTGGGGCTGATTGTGCCTGTACTGAGGATGTTTGGGGGGTATTTAATCTAACTCATCTTCTATATTAGACTTTTTCAGACTAAAAAGAAAAATATACATATGTACATACACATGTGTCTTGCACTAATAATACAGTAGTGTAAAACCCAGCCTTCTTATCTGTTTTGGCTAGAAAACACTGCCTCCCCCTTGTAACACATAATTTGCTGTGTGCTCTGTTCCAAGAGTGCCCTGTCTAGGAGTGGGGTTTCTATTTTGTGCTGAGAAAACCTGCCATATCTTTGGGCCAGATTCTCAGAAGAGGTTGAGGTTTATTTATTTCACAGTTTAAAGCAAAATCAGATAATACTTGAGGCACAATTTTAAAATTAACTTATGTCTCAGTAATATATATTTGCCTGGCAGTGCCTTCCCAGTCATTTGGTAAGGTATGAGTTCTTATGTGTTTGCCTCGGGTTGTAGAGTCCTGCTACATAAATGTCAGACATACACAGTTTTAAATTTTCAGTATAAAATTTAAGTGTTGGTAAATAATACATTTGACTTTTGACTTCACTTATGTTACATGCATAAAACTTTTAATATTTAAATTGATTTTTGTAGCCATTTAGATGGTTATTTAGAAAAATTACTTTAAAATCTATTTATATTAATACATACTCAAGTGTAGAGAAATGTGACACTTGCTAGCACCTATTAAAACACTATGCCTGGTGGTCTAAACCTTAATATTACAGAGTGTTTTTCGGTGACCTTTGAGTCACATTTGAAAGTTGATTTGGGTATTTTAATTAGAATATACCTATCTTTAAAGTCTTACGCAGTAAATCCAAATGCACAGTGGATTTTCTCAGTACCCAAACAAGAGGACCAGAGACTTCTTCAGGACTGAACATGTCTTGAAAAGCTCTGGGGAAGAACTAGACAACCTCTTTGATCACACTTCAGTTTATAAACTACTCCCATTTTATACCATGAAGAACTCATTTGAACTTTTCCCTTTTGAAGGCAGCTGCCCCCCTAATTCTGGCCTCTTTCTCTCTCCAGTGGTATACGGATGAAGACCATGGGATCGCCAGCAGCACAGCCCACCAGCACATCTACACCCACATGAGCCATTTTCTCCAACAGTGCTTCTTACACTAGCACCGCGAAGCTATCCATAGCTTATTTGAGAACACATTTGTTCTCATTATCTCAAAACTGCACTGTTACGATGACGATCTTAATAATTCTGCGTGGAGAAATTTCAGGCTACATTCCAGTTTCGTACCTGCAGTCCTAACTGAGGACGTCTGTCTTCACAACAGATTATTACCTTACAGCGATTTGGATTTCCCCCTATGTTTTGTTTATCATTTAAAAACCATTTAAAATCATTTCCACATCAGCTGCTGAAACAACAAATATAAATTATTTTTACAAGAGCTCTGCATAGATTTACTGAGCAGAATTTCTTTTTCTTTCTTTCTTTTTTTTTTAACTAGACTAGTCCAAATCTTGTTCCCCTACTTAGGGGAAGGTAGTGACAAGATGTGGGTAATGATGTCATTAGGGCAGCAACAAGAGAAGAGGGAATAGGGAGAGGGGATTATAGAGTATGGCTAGAAACCCAGGTCCAGGCATACCAGCCCAACCCAGGCTACTGTCAGCTCTCCTCGAGAAGAGCTGTTCACTGCCAGACTGGCACAGTTTTCTGAGAAAGACTATTCAAACAGTCTCAGGAAATCATATATGCAAAGCACTGACTTCTAAGTAAAACCACAGCAGTTGAATAGGCTCCAAAGAAATGCAAGGGAAACTGCCAGCAATGTAAGGCCCCCAGGTGCCAGTTCTGGCTATAGGTGCTACAAAAACACAGCAAGGGTGACAGGAAAGCATTGTAAATGTGCCTTTAAAAATTACTGATGTTTCACAGTGAAAAGAGGCAGCTTGGAACATATCGACTTACCCTGTTAAAAGTTGAAAATATTTGTGTCACAAATTCTAACATGAAGGAATACTTGCATCAATTTCTCTTACTTCATTTCTTTGAGCATGTTAATTAAAATATCTCAACTCCATTGACTTTTGAACGGAAATTGAACAAGAATGTTGTGTGTTATTATTTCTGTTCTACATGGTGGAATTTCTCCTGGTCATTTAGTAAATATGCTTCCATTTTTCAGAGGTAATGGATTACATCTTGAATCAAACTAAAACCACATTGACATATGGACACATTTGTTCAAAGGTTCTTGTTTAACTTGTTAGAAATCCAAGACTGTCTTGTAAACATGGAAAGAGTTCAGCTTTAAAAAAAACGTAGATACATAAAACTGTTTAAAGTTAAATAATTCATAAGAGTTTATCTAATACCCCTGAAATTTCTACTCCCATACTTAACACAAAGCTTTTGAAAAATCAATTAATAATACTTCGGTCATTTACATACATACTATAGAAGACATAATATAATTTAATCCAGGGAAGCATGTGAGGTTCACAGAAAAGACATTTTGGTAGCCATGTCCTTCAAGGGTTTTATGTTTTGTCTCTGGCTTCCTTTACTTAGGGGGAGTAGGGGTGGATACAACAGAAAGCCTATATTTCAGATTATTATTTGTAACACAGCTGCATTTTAAAAATGGACGTCACCCATTGAAATGCAGTTTCAGACCATTTGCGAGACAAAATTATCACAGACAGGTGAGTTACAGCATAAATTCCAAACATGGCAGAAATGGAAAGCATCCATTAGAAAGTCGTGAAAACAATGGACAGAGGCTCTGAACTCAGCTTTGACGCTATTTCCAGGGCATGCCACGGACTCATTTCACCTCAACTGACTCTCAAGCTCAAGTCTTCCATGGGAAGATTAGCTGGTACTTAAACCTGTAGGTTTCTGACTATAATTCTAGTTTTGAACACTGCTCAGTCACCAGTTATGGAAGCACCAATGCCCAAAGTTCTACATCAAGGAACAGAGGTAACACATGTTCCTGACAGCAAGAAAACATCAAATCAAAATAAATAGAAATTATCCCTTGTGAATTCTTTAATATAAACTACATTATACAACAATTAAGTTTTGTATTAATAATTCTTACGTGAAATTTTGTATAATATTTATATAGTACCCAAACCATGATTTTTTTTGTTTCTTTCTTTTCTAAAACAAAGATGTTGTTTCTGGAGCCTGAGGTAATAAAAATATCACAGCACATATTTTTCAGGCAATAAGGGTTTCAAATGGTGATAACGTGAATAAATCAGTTTTTATTTGACTCTCATAGGACAAGTTTCACTGTTAGGTAAGAGTTGTAAATTCAATGAACAGCCTGATAAATAAACTATAGATAAACTTTATTTAAGAATAAGTTTGAAAAACACAAGAGCTAGAAATGTCCCTAAAGAATACAGACCTGTCTCTTACAGGCATATGCAGGCTTTGGAAGCACTTGGATCACCAGCCTTCCTTCTCAGAACCCAGCACCTAGGAAGGGGGGCATGTGCTAAAGGAAGCAAGAAATGGTGGTGCATGGTCCAGGATCACTTCCGTGTGTGCCGTTCTGGGCACTGCGTCTCTCGCTCAGGGTATAGCAGTTCCACCTCTTGGCGCTTACTGCTCTTGCTCTAAGTTGGAGTGAGAATACTGATTTATAAGACTACTAGATTTGTACAATATTTAAGATTCAATAAATTCCAAGCGAAAAAACATACCCAAACACAAGCATGTTTTTTTTCCCCCTAAAATAAGATAATTTTGTTGTGCCAACTTTATGACAGTTATTTCAGCAGAATTTTCACATACATCCTGAGTGACCTGAAGCGTACATTCAGGATGTTTTGGGGGTATACAGATGGCTGAGAATGAATCACAAATGGAGGTTATGAAGCATAACATCATAGGCTACCCCATAGGAACATCTCAGAGCCTGGATTAATAAGAGCACTGCAAAGCTCAGTAATAGTGGATCATCTCTGCATGTCACATTTATCTGAGCATGATGAAAAGTAAGACTAAGAATTCAAATTAATAAAAAGAAAATTTCACTGTTATTTAAAAAGTTATGCCTTTCAGTGCATACAGACCAGTGGTTCTTAACTTTCCTAATGCTGCAGCCTTTTAATACAGTTCCTCTTACTGTGGTGACTGACCACGGCCATAAAATAATTTTCATTGTTACTTCATAACTATAATTTTATTATTCTTACAAACCCTAATATAGATATCTGTGTTTTCTGACAGTCTTAGGTAAGGGTTCTTAGACCCTCCCCCCAAAAGGGGTTGTGGCCCACAGATTGAGAACCACTGTTTTTTAAAAAATAATGTTTTATATTAATCACAGCTTATTTACTTTGCATCCCAGCTATAGCCCCCTCCGGCATTCCTTCCCTATACCCTCCTTCCCTCCCTCATCTCCTCCCTGCCCCTCTCTAAGTCCACTGATAGGGGAGGTCCTCCTCCCCTTCCATCTGACCCTAGCTTATCAGGTCTCTTCAGGACTGGCTGCCATGAGAACCACTGTTAGAGTGTATAAATGTCAACAAATTTAATAGAAAGTCCCTGTTCTACATTGCCTTTTCAAATTAATTCTCCAAGCTTGTGAAATTATTTAAAAATCATCCATCATGATAGTAGGATGTGTGTGACCATTCAGTACACAAAATCCTATCTCCACTCTCTGTATCTACAGGGCATTGGTTCTATACTTTCCTGTCGATACAGAAATTGGAAGCTTGTCTCCCACTATACTTCAGTTTCCAGATTCTTATAATATGAAGTATGATGTAAATGCTGTATTGAAAGAAATTATTATAAAAGGAAGAATAAATGCATGTTGAATGCAGGCAGAGTTTTTTAGAAACATTTTTGCTCAGTGATTGAATCCTCCGATGCAATGGACATGAGTTTGGGGCACTGAAGGTACATGAAGCTACTTATTTAATTTGCTTCTATACAAAATCATACTTTTGTGAATTGTGAGCAACAAAATGGACTTCACCAGTTGGTTTTTGTTCCATTGTCAATAACAGAGAAATTAACGATGAAGAAAGTACAGTATATGAGAAGAAACAGTCCTCAATCATGCTGGTTCTAAGAACTACAGCAAATGCCCTTTTAGGGGTGAACAATTTTTTTTCTCACCTCCTGCTTGGGATAGTACCCTTCAGCCAAAGTCAGACTCACAGGGCAGATAATCAGCAGTTGTGACAGACGTGGTATCATTTAAGGAACATTATCCAGTCTCATCCAATTCAACACCACTGGACTAAAAAAAAGCATCAAATCCTACCTCAGAACTGGTACACGACTGAGACTTCATACATGAGATGTCCAGCATCTTTCTTTTCTTTTTCTTTCCTCCTAGTCACAGTATTTTGCTGTTTTCCCTGCCTTGGTGGCTTGCATAGAGTGTTTTCTTAAACTTCCCTGTTCTCACATGCCAGATCTATGTAGTGTCCAATATGCACTCTTGGTGTTCTTCTAAAACTCCCTTTGTTACCTTTACCATTCTTTTGCTTGCTTGTTTGTTTTTCATAGGCAGGGTATCTCTGTGTAGCACTAGCCATCCTAGACTTACTTCGTAGACCACGCTGGCCTCAAACTCACAGAGATGCACTTGCGGCGTCCTCTGAGAGTGCTGGGATTACAGGCATGTGCCACCGCACCTGGCTACCATTCTTAACAAGCTGAACAAGAGCATTTTCTGGGATATTTTACTGATGCTTCTGAAACAACTTTTCCCATTTGGATAGATATCAGAGCACAGAATTCATCCTACAGGGTTGAAAGGGAGGGTTAAGATACCACCACTACCATCAAGGGTCTTAAAAACAAGTGGAGAAGTGTTGGTGGCAGAAGCCAGTGACTCCTCACCCAGAAGGAAATGGACCTAGATATAAGCTCAGTGCACAGTAAGAAGAAACGAGGCCAATGGGATTGAAGAGAAGCTGACATCTAAACATGGCCACTGAAGAATCAGAAATCATCTCTGATCGCTGATCACAAACACCCTCTCAAATACTTAGAGGCTAAAATCATTCAGATGGTTGCTGCCTCAGTGTTTTGTTCTGTTTTTTAAAGGCTGTGCCTTGTAGGCCATCCTGACCATAAACCCATGATAGCCCAGGCTGGCCTCAAAATTCTGGCAGTCCTCTTAGCTCAGCCTCCCAAGTGCTGCTATTATAGGTATTTGCCACCCAGATTTTATTACAATGTAATCCCTTAACTGGATATACAAGATAGACATACTGAAAAGCTAGAAATCAGTCTGTCAATGATAGGAAAACAACTCAGGAGAAAATGGGCTCTATCCATACAGAAATGAAGACGTCAGTGCAGAGAGGAGCAGAAAAACTCTCACTTCTAAGACCTAAGAGAATCATAAAGGATCTGTAAGTCATCACTAGAGTGTCTCTACCAGCCACGAGTCTGGATTACCTCCAGAGCTTAAAAAAAAAAACCCAAACAATAACTGCTGGAGGTCTTGCCAGTCCAGATTTCAAGTGGCATTACAAAGCTTACAGTAAGAAATATAGTGTGGCCTTGGCATGAAAACAGATATGTTGATCAAAGGAATCAGACACATCTACAGACACCTGATTTTTGATGAAGAAGCCAGAGATACACACCGAGAAAAAAAGAAAGCATCATCAACAAATGGTGCTGGCTGCTCTAACCGGATGTCTGCACGGGGGCCTGAATCACCCAACAAGTTATGTAGATACAACATGTATGCTGGTAAGTAGGAACAACGACAAGAGAAGCTACTAGTCAGGAGAATTATTAATTATTGAGTAGGTACAGTTTCAAATACAGTTTTCACAATACTCTACTAGATGGCTGCAGAAGAATTTGACCTCTACAGCAAGCAGAAGGAACACATTTAGGGAATGCTTTTCCCATACAGGTTAAAAGCAGGCATTCATGAGCTCTATTGATTCGGATCCTCTAATGAGCTTTTCACTCACCATAGGGGTAGCATCATTTGTACTGTGTTCTGTGTGTCAAAGGGTATGCACATCTTTAAAGACTTCTCATTATTTTCTGTTCATAAAATTAGAGCTATTTGAATCCTCCTGAAATGTTTATGTCACAAATGTTTCTTAACTGTGTGGATGTCTTATTTTAAATATTATGCTTATACCATTAAAATACTTAACCTGATTTGTTGGTTAATATGAAGAAAAAATAAAGACAAGACACATTGTACACACTTTAAAATAAGCATGAAAATTAGTTAGGATAAATATTTATTTCCACATAACATTTCTTAGTTTTGAAAAACACAATATCCTAGTCACATTTACATATTACTTAAACATTGCAATAAATTACATTCAAGATATTCAGTAATTTGACCAGGAATCTGAAATTAGGAGTAAATATATACTACATTTTCATATATTTTATATGATTTCAAAATATTAAGATAAAGATAGCATTAAAATTCACACAAGAACATAATTACTATAAAAATACTCAGAAATACAGAATTTAATAGGATGATTGTTTATACCAGTGATCATGTGAAGTGTAATTCACTGGTCATTTTTTAACAGAGCAGAGATTACTCTATGGAGACACTGGGAGACTTCTTCGGGGTTTGACCTACTAAGTCACAGACAGTGAGGATGTTTTAGATGAAGTGTCAGCATTACAACATACACAAAGGTAGCACTTTTGGAACAGGTTTGCATTTTTCTTCACCATTTATAAATACAAACTTTACTAACTGCAAATTTTTCTCATAATTTTGGCTCATGTCTCATTAAAAAATGACTCCTTAAAGGATTGTAAGGAACTTTTTTTTTTGTTCAAAAGATATCAAAATATTAAGAGTTAATGTAGGCTTTGTTGTTTTTCACCTTCATTAGCTTAATAACAAAGAGGATTTTCCAATTATATGCATTTACATGGATTACATATAGTTTATAAAAGCCACAAGGCTCTGAATTTTTCTAAATTTGGACAATGAAAGATTATAAGGTTGTCAGTCATTGAGAATTGTTAGGAATTAAGAAGTCTTTGAGATTTTATTTTTATTATCTCAACATTTATCTAAAGTTAAATGAAATTCATATTTAGTAGTACTCAGAAATCCATAACTTCCTTCCCATTTCAATAAGCTTGATAAAGTTGGGCTGTTTCATACGGACTAAAATATTTACATAACCTTCTCTAACAAAATCTGAAATTTTAGTTCAAAGACTGTGTTTCCACAACATGCATTTAATTAAAATGTGGAAAGGAGCTTTGCAAAAAAAAAAAAAAAAAGAAAAGAAAAGAAAACAATTACAGTTGGAGACCTGTTGGTCTAATGTGACAACATGATAGGGACCAAAACTAAGCAGCACATGACCATATCAGCAGAACAGCTGTACAGGGTGGCACTTCACATACAATGATTCACCACGTGGCATTCCATAAGTATGCATGTCATAGATGTATTTGAGAAGTAACTGTTGTCAATGGGAGAGAAATTCAATAGCACATCTCTGGTAAAAATTTCAAACGAAAAATCCCACAAAACTCTTCAAATATCTCTAAAGCATTTCATATAAGTCTAGTACTTGACTGTGTGGTTATAACTTGAATTCTAGGCAAACACTACTTGACTCTTTGCAGTATGTTTTTTAAGAAGGTATAAACAGGTCTCTTTCTGAAATGACTTGAAGTATTAGTTAGATATTAAGTATTAAATGTATGATATTAAGTCAAGGAAATACATAAATACAATTATTAAAAATGCTTTCAGAGTAACTCTTTGACTTGGGTCTTTCTAAACAAGACACTAATTCTATGCTATAAAAAAAGAAAAGGTAAGACTACCCTTCAAAATTCTTCTGAATAAAATTATCAGGCATCTTCAGGTTACTAAGGTAGGAAAATGCAAACGAGGCAAATATGACTTCTCTTTTAAAGAACGCGTTGCTCTCAGAATGCCGACAACAAGGATCCTGTGTCGGCAAATGTCTTACAGCAGTGATACAGGAGAGTCTTGCCCTAGCTATCCGATCTGCTCACAAGGGTGTCGCACTGCTCAGAGATTAAACACAGAAGTGAAACAGCGATTGTACTACTTACAGTATGAAGGTGGATTTGGGATGGGAGAGGATTTACAATACATGATCAAAGCAGTTTTATTAATAATTGTGACACTCTTCTCATATGTATGTAAAAAATAAATTGAAGATCAAGTCATAGACAAGTCTCCCTGTCAACACCTTTCCCTGAGTCAGCTTTCTTCTCTTTTCGGCTTTCAGTGCTAAAGGGGAAGGAAAAAAAAAAAGAGGAGAAATTCACTACTACAATCCAGCTTGGTCACTATGAGATTTGCTTTTTTTTCAGACGCCAAACCCATCAACCCCCAAGAAATACAAGAGCTCTCAGGCTTTGCTCTCTCATGCTGCAATGCAGATAGACAGCAGCAATTATATCCTCTGCACTCTGTGAGCTAGAAATCAAGAACTGCAGAGAGGGGGAAATTCAAGAACAGACATTGAGAAACAAAACAAAACAAAACAAAACAAAAAAAACCCAGACATTTCCAAAGAGTTCTAAAAGCATGCAAGATCAATACATGGTCCTCATCTGGGCAAATGAATTGATAATTGGTGGAAATGTCGGTCATGCTCTGCATTATGGAAGCATAAACTAGAAAATGACAAAACAAGGTGCTGCAGGGAGGGACTTCCAGGCTCTGCTGAAAATGGCTTTTCCTTTGTTCCGTGGTCTCTGGTTAAAGTGATGTGTTGGTAGGTAGGGCAGACGCACCTTTCTTAGACTGAGAAAATGGCTCACTGCTCTCCACACACCTGTGCTGTCTTTACAGAAAAACCCTCAGACCACACAGCAGGGGAGTGGCGCTTCATTTCCTTCTAGAATACACTCACACCTCAAAAGCTTCTGTTTAACCTCATCTTCCAGCTAACTTCAACAATGATCATGCTGATAACGTGGCTACAATTTTTGCTGAGTTATCTGCACTCTTTCTAGCCATTGTGTATTTCTATTATCACATGGAGGTTTCAATGGACAGTGCAAATGAAGTGTTAAACTAGTAAAGCTTGGACTGAAAGGGTATGCTTCCAGAAGGGCAACAGGCTCCTTCCTCCAGTAGTTCTGGTGCCTGGCAAAGGCCAATGCACTGGAGGTCTCTCTGTTCTCCTCCACATTAATGGCACAAAGGACAACCTACACCCAGCCTCTGAGACCCTGAACTAGATGAAACAACACACTTCTTACTTGTTAACTTCAGCCCTTAATATTCATTTATGAAATAGCTGAAGGTGGTAGCACTCTTGGTTTTACAACTGTTCTCTGGGCGATAAAGGAATCACGTTATGTTTTCTATGGGTTTTCTTATGCATCTTTCTTAGTGGTCAATAACTTAAACATATTCTAAGAGTGTGCTTTTAAAATTGTTTTTTCTCCAATTCAAGCTAGAAACAGCCCTTCTCAGTTGTCACCGCCACCCGGCACCATCAGGTAAGAAGTGCTGGAGCTTCTGCCATCTGTGGCACGCTGCCAGCGCTGAGAGCTGGTGTGAGCGAGTGTCTATGGCACCCGGGTTTATGCCTGCCACACTTCTCAGCACATACTCCTTACAGGTCAGAGCAAAGCAACTTTTTTCCCTTTTCTTTTCTCCTTCCATGAGAAGAGATGACAGTGTGCACATGATGTGTTGAGCGCCTTAATTCTGTATTTTTAACTTCTCTATCTGTATGACTCACTTTTTTTTTCTACTTTGAGTTCCTTTTACAAGACAAATGTCTGCTATTCTGCTTTCCAAATTAACTTGTCCTTGGACTTCACCTGTACCCACTAATTCTGTCAAACAAAGCCAACAAAGCCCAACAGAATGAGTGGAGGTACAGGTGGAATATACGTTTTCACCTTCCAGAGCTTAGGTGAAGAGTACAACCTACAACCAGTGATTTAATCTCTCTGAGACTGGTTGTCTTCAACACTAAATTGAGCTTTAGACCAGATGGCCTCTGAGTCTTCTTGTAACTCACTTCTAGAATACTGATTCTGGCATGCCTGTTTCTAATAGACTCTGTCTTTTAGAAAATAGAATGCTGTACCCTATCTACAAGAGATTGGGTGTGTGTGTGTGTGTGTGGAAAGATACAATGGCCTCTACTCTAGCACAATTCCTCTGTACACAACACTTTGGAACTTAGGCATCACTTAACCTCTTGAAAAAACATGATTTCTCAATGGTCAGTGGCACCAATTGTCACTAAGCAGTGAGAAGAGGAAGAGATAGAGGGAGGGAGAGAGAAATTGAAAGAAGGAGAGAAACTTAGAACATCAACTTGGTCCACATAAAAGCTTCCTCCTGATCTGCTTTGCTATACTGGTATTTTATATCACAGAATCATAACTTTCTAAATGACTATTTTATAACCATTAACATTAGTTTGTGGAGGCAGAAGTATTATAATCAGCTTAAGACCTCTATGAAAATTCTTTCTTTGGGTTTTCTAACCATATGATGCATTCTCTCTCTCTCTCTCTCTCTGGATTTCTTATTCTATTTTTCTAGATGCTAATCAACTTTAAGCTTTCAATTAAACAAACATATCACACATGTATTGTTTATTATTGTAATAAACATATATTGCCAGGCATTCTAGGAAGCTCTAGGAATACACAATACCCTTGTTGGACAGTCTTGAAAACATACACACAACTAACATTATATAGACTGATTAAGTTATATTTATGCATTTAGAAATATATGCATGCACATATACTTATGTATATATAATAATTAATGAAAAAGAAGCCATGAATTTGAAAGAGAGCAAGAGGTATATGAGGATTTGCAAAGGATAGGGAAGGGGAAACAATATAATCATATTATAGTCTCAAAAAGACAAAGTAACTAAAAACATAAAAATAAAAAAGTTACATTTCAAGAAAGAACAAAAAGGAGCATTCCTGAAAAATGTATGAGGAAGTTTCCTTCACGGTGCTCAAATATTGTTCTGATCCGTATATGCCAAGAAATTGGGGAAAGGCTCAGGACTAAGAAATCACAGTAAAGGGGAATCTGTGATAGGAGGAGGATGTAGGGTACACTGGAGGGTGGAGAGAGAAGCACGAAACTGGTCTGGCAGGTCAACCTTGCTCCAGTACATGGCCCAATACCCAGAAACTTTTGACAGCACAAACAGGTCAATGCCTTAATAACTAAAAGAGGAGACAAAGTTGGGGTGTAGTGAGGTGGAGGTGTATCAAGTAGGAGTTGGAAGGTTGGAGATTAACATGATCAAAATACATTGTATGAAACCTCAAAGAAGTCATAAAAATATTTTTATGACAACTTTTAAATTTTTATTATTATCGTTTATTATGATTTATTCAATTTGTATTCTGGCTGTGCTCCCCCCCCCACCTTGCATACAAATATTTTTAAGGTCACTGAAAATGCTTTTCCCTGCAATGATAGGTACTACTGCAAGAAATGTTCTTAGGAGTGAATTTTATAAAGCATTGTAGTTATTTACTAATTGTGGACTAAATGTGGTTTTTGAAAGACCAGTTTTTACCAAACTATATAAGAAGCTGTGGAGGCAACTCGTTAAACATGGGTTAGTCGAGCCAGTGTCTACACAGAGCCATCGCGCTTGTGTTCTAGTGTCTTTGGTTCAGGAAGGTGCTTTGCATGCTACCAAAAGAGAAATGCAAACACCAATCCAGGCACAAGCTCTTTCACCTGCAATGGTGTCCTGCTTGCAAGCTACACTAGGGCATGGTGGCACAACTTGTGGGAGCGACTCCCAGCCTAGAACCTATGCCCAACATTGCTTGGGTGACCAAGAACCTGAGACTGGATAGCCCAGGGACCTAGTCTAAAACCAAACACTGCTATTCAAAAATAAAACAAACAAAACAAAAATGTAGTAATAAATTATTCCTAATGATATACTACTATACTGACAGATCAGTGTCTTGTTCAGACATCTTCAGAGAAGCTTCCCCCTGCAGCAGATGGGAACAAACAGAGAGACCCACAGCCAGGCATTATGCAGAGTGAGGAAGCTTAGAACACTAAGCTCTAAACAGGATGTCCCTGTCAACCACCTCTTCTCAGGGTTGAGGAGACCCTGTAGAAGAAGATGCGAAACAAAGCCCTATAAGTAAATCAACATCATCAAAGCTCATGCGAACTCACAGAGACTGAAGCAGTATGCACATGGCCCTGCATGGATCTGTACCAGGTCCTCTGAGTAAATAGCATGGCTTCCAGTTTAGCATATCTGTGTGTAGGATTCCTGGGCGTTCAAACAAGTGGGTCTCTAGTTGTTGTACTTTCTCTTGGGCTCCTTCCCTTCTGTTTGTTTGTTTCTTTTTCCAGTTCCAATTGTTAGTTTTTGTTTTATCTTGTTATAATTAATTATTACATAATTACATATCATGTTATAATTATTTTATTATTAAGAGAAGAAACCATGGGGGATTACCGAGTAAAACCCTATCTCAAAAGCAAAACAAACAAATGTTTTTTAAAAAGCAAGACAAGGGGCTGGAAAGTTAGTTCTGTGGCAATGAGTATTACAGTACATGCAGTTCTTGCAAAGGACCCCAACTGATCCACATAAGGTGGCTCACCATCACTTGTAACTCTAGTTCCAGGGTTCTGATTCCTGCTTCTGGCCTACTTGGGCACCTGCACTCATAAGCATATACTTACACATATACATAATTAAAAAATCAAAAAAATTAAACCAGGCATAGTAACACATACCTTTGAATCTAGTGCTAAAGAGTCAAAGGCAGACATCTTTCTGTGAGTTCTAGGCCAGCCTGGTCTACATATCAGTTCCAAGCCAGTGAGAACTACTTGGTGAGACCCTATCTCGATGATGATAACGATGATGGTGATGATGATGATGATAGTGATGATGATAAATCTTTTAAAAATCAAAACAAAAACTTGGAACTAGTCTAAGCATATAACAGCAGGAAACTAAAAAATTACGTTGAAGCTAGACGGTACATAATTTCATAAAGTTAAATATTGTTTGTAAAATATTAACACACACTGTTAATGAAAAATGTGAAAAAGTATGTATACTATGAAATCAACTTTGCAAATTTATATATATAAATATATATATATATATATATATATATATATAGAGAGAGAGAGAGAGAGAGAGAGAGAGAGAGAGAATCTTTGGAATCATTGACACATAGGAATCACACACACAAGTAACATAATTCAAGGCTGAACAGTCATAGAACAGCCAAGCTACCCACTACCTAACCTGTTCAGAACAAAGGTACAAGTTCTAACCACCACTTGCTGCAACATTCTACAGTGGCAGCTTATGCAGGATACAAATGAACTCACAGACTGCTTAGTGTGATCATCAAGGTATCTTATTGGATTCATTGTTTTAAAACAATCATTCTTACACAGTATACTTAGCAAATAGGAATAGAATTCTCGAAATGATTTTAGTTCAGGTCCATTAAGTCTTTTCCAGATCAGGATAAGCTGTTTTTTGTTTGTTTGTTTTGGTTTGTTTGTTTTTTAATATAGGTTCCTGGGAGCATCTTACCACTTCTAACTTACTTGAAAAAGTACTTACAATGCTTAGTGCCTACATCCAGTTTTTATCTCACATTTTTCTCGAACCTTAAGTGTTGAGGTTAAAAGTCAGTTCTTACAATTTTATGTATTTTGTGTCAGTTATCAAGCAAAGCAGTCAAGAGATAAGATAAAATGAAGTCCATTTTAAAAAGCAGCTATAGCGGAGCTTCTCATAAGTGTGCATAGCACTGTTCTATCAGCATCAAAGCACATGTCCTCAAGAAGAGCTGGAGTGACAGCTCCTAGCTTCTACTTCCAATCAGAAAACAAAATGGAACAAAACAACTGAGAAGATACTGCTGTGCTAAGCCTCCTTGACGCAGGTATGTTAGCGGCAAAGACATAGTACAGAAAGGAACAAAATGGAAAATCAATGGTGGCAGGGAGGTGAATCAAAGGCTGCACAGAGCCAGGTTGGGTCACAAGAAATATGGGTCCCAGTAACCTCAATGAAGGCCCCCCCCTTTTTTTTTTCAGTTTTGACAAGTGTGTTGTCTGCCATCCAGCCAATGGGCAGAGTTCCTTTGTCATATGTCACTGTCTTCAATAGATGCTAAGAGAAAGCAGCAGTTTTGTTAGGGTACCACTGCTATTAATACCGATGGCTCTGGATCTCAAAGACCCTTCCTTTCTTTCAGAGTTTGTGCTGTTGTGAAAATGAAAGACACCACAATATCACAACAAACAGTGAACAAAAGTGCTAAGCATAGTGGGACATTTGGGAGCATCAATGGTTCAAGACAAACATGGGCTACATAGTGACATTTATCTCAAACACGCACACACACACACACACACACACACACAGAGAGAGAGAGAGAGAGAGAGAGAGAGAGAGAGAGAGAACGCTAGATTGAACTTTCATTCCATAATGGTTTAAAGTTATGTCAGTGTAAATATATGTTAAAACAACAACAACAACAAAAACACATGATTATGCCAGTTTTTGAATGATGGTCAACTTAGAACTAAGCTTTTAAAGCAATTAGGTTTTGCAGTTAAGGGCTCCATTTGAATTTAATACTTACTTTAAAGCATACAGAAAGCATCACATTATGAAACTTTTATTCAACACAAAGAAAATACAAGAAGAGTTGGCTTATGGACCCATGTAATGCAGAATGAAAAACATCTGTAATTTTGCCTCAAATTTCTCACCCAGTTCCCATGACTAGCATTTTATTTTGAGTCCATAAACCTAGATTTCTTATTTTAAAATAAATTGCAGAAATGCCACATTTTACTGTGTCAGAGTCACATGGGCTCGAGTTGCTCTCCTTGTTACGCTGATTTTCCTTTAGAAGTTCTGACAAATCACAAAATGGCTGCAAGGATGACTCAAAGGGGCTATAACAAGGATTTTGAAGAAAGAAAGCTAAACCATGCTTTAGAATGTGAACATTACTAGTGCTTAACCCGAGCAGTAGAATTCACGCTGGCTTTGAAGGCCCTGTTCAGAGACATCATACAGAAATCTTAGGAATAGTCTACCAAGAAGCTTATAGCAGCCTCCTTTGGTCTGAGTTTTGGAGAAATTTAGAAAAGGCAAGCAGAGGAATGTAGTCAAGCAGTAACAGAGGAAAAGGAGGGAGCGAGGGAGGAAAGACCGCCCCAGCTTCTGGGACGAAGATGGCCGCCGTCTTGTTCACTCTGCTCACTACAGAGATGACATTGAAGCAGCATGCCATTTTGGGGTGACAAAAACTAGCAGTAAAAGTGTTTTTTTTTCCCCAAAGACTAATATAGTCTCTCTCTCGAGCTATGGCTTCAATTGTATCTCATGCAGCTTGCAAGTTTGGATGTGCCGCAGCAGCGTGAATGGACGCTCCCAGACTTGCAATTTTCAAAATTAAAGGAACAAATTTTCTTTTCCCAATCTAGACATTTGATGCCATTGCTTGCTAAATATGGTTCTATAAAATCTGTTTTTTATATGTAATACATTTGTATATGTTAAGGGAAAATATGTTTCCTCATCTTCCAGAGCCCCTCAAAGAACTAAGTGGCTATATAACACCATATATATCAGTCTGGCATTGAATTGGAGTTCAAGACTCTCCAGGTCTTTTGCCTCCCCAAAACTCACACAGATGACACAGGCTGACCAGGTTTCCAGAAGACACCATTTAACATAAGGAAATGCAACCAGGGAATAGGTTTGAGGGAAAAGGTCTTACCTTTGGGGAATCAGCTTCTAGAGTGATTAGGAAGGGGAGCTTATGACAAAAGAATGTAATATAAAAATTAAGTAGAAAAAGTTAATGTAAGGTTATAAAAATAAATAAATCATTATCACACCATCCCCAAACATCGACTATTTTCTTATGAGAAGCAAAACTAACATAACACAGGATTTTCCGCTTCTTCTGATCAGCATCTAAGATGGCTGCATGGTATGGTCCAACCTCATTTTTAAATCTTAGAAAATTCAGCTGAAATACCAGGATTCTCTTACTAGGTAAAGGCACATGCCCTCAGCATGCACAGATATAGGACTGCTCTCATGTCTACAGACAGATGCGAATGGATGGATGTTCAGGGTAAAGCTAGGGAAGTTTGCCGGGGACTTGAAAATAGGGAACTAGAAATCAACTACATGTAGAATGATCATTACATGTGCCAAATCACTGTCACAAAAGGAAATAGGGAATGGGGAATGTGGTCCAGCACCCACTCTGGTTCTAGAGAATGTGTGATGAAGAAGTACATGAAATCACACAAATAAAGAGTGGGCCAAAATAAATGTTCAAAATTGTCATGCACTGGGGTCACTAAGAGCCCCATTTCCCCCCCACTGTGGTAGTTTTGCAGTGAGCTTTAATTTGAAAGGCAGATGTTTGTAAAAATCGTCATTCTCTCTTTAGAAAAAAATTTCTGAAATATTTTAAGTCTAAATTTGATTAAAATCAATAGTATCTTTTTCTAGAGAATTTATACCATAAAATCATTAGCATTAAGATAACCTTATTATTTCAAAATTCAAACCTTTTAGAAGGAAAGCGTGACTCCTTTTCTTTTGAGTTGTCAGCAGTAATCAGAAGATTCCCCCACATGGCAGTTTTCGACATTTCATCAGAAATATTAATCACAGATGGGTCATCTCTAGATACAATTTATCCAAAATGAAGTAATATACAATAAACAAGTATTGAGACATTTAGGTAGAGAAGATGAATATAAGACAATTTTATAAGTATATGAAACATTTTATCTAAAAGTTTAATAGTAAGGCACATACAACATAAAGTTTTCATCGTAGACATTTTAAAATGCACAATTAAAAGTTATTAAAAGCATTCACAATTTATAGCCCACTATGCCATCTGTCTCCAGAATCCTTTCATTTTAGGTTTGTAGACAACATTTTCCATTGTCTCCTGTTTAAGAAGTGAACAGTGTCTAATGATCTTGGGTGATCTTACATCTTGTACAACGACCACTGTTGGTAGAACTGAAATTTCATACCCACTAAACAACAACTCTCTACTTCCTTCTTTCCCCAGTCCCTGGAACCATTACTGCATGCTCTGTCTCTATTCTTTTGATTATTCTAAGTGCCTCACGGAAAATGGATCACACAATGTTCGGTGTGTTTTGTGTCACTGGCTTATTTCATTTGAAAAATGTTCTTATAGTTCAAGATGTCTTAACATATGCTGAAATTTCTCTCCCTTTGAGGCTGAATAATATTTCATTTTGTTTATTATAACAGCACATTTTTAATAATAAAAAATGGAGAAGCATATCAGAGTCTCTATTATTAAAAAGGATCTGAAGATCTAAAGAGAAGATTCTAATTGTATAGATATAGATTTGGGCTGAAGTTCTCTGAATTCATCGCAGATCACAAAGATCAGTTTCTATGTTTGTTTTGCTTAGTCTCTTGCCCCTCTCATGGATGGTATGGCAGATTCCTTGCCTCGTCTCCTTTACCCTTGCCGCCTCTGTCTCAGATGCCCCAAATTCTCTGTGCCTTCCTGTCCTTCTGACCTCATCCCTTGTTGCTTTACATCTGCTTACCATTCTGCAACTACATTCCAATAGCTTGCAGACTGTTCTTGGACAGCCTAGAAAAGCTCAAGCTTCCTAATGCTGAGACCCGTTAATACACTTCCTCAGGTTGTGGTGAGCCACAACCATTACATCATTTCATTGCTATTGTTATGAATCATAATGTAAATATCTGATCTATAGGATGCCTGATATTCGGTCTCTAAAAAAGAGTCACGACCCACAGGTTGAGTATATCTGGTCTAGATCTTCCCACCGCCTATAAAGTTTCTCTGTATGTCTAAATCGCTCTCCTTTTAAGGTTGAATAATATTTTATTTTGCTTATATGTAACAAATATCACATGTAATATATATTTGAGAAGCATAAAGCAACTCCCTCAATTTTTAAAAAGTATCTGAAAAATCTAAAGAAAATATTCTACTTTTATAGATACAGATTTGGGCTACAGTTTTCTTAATTTATCCTAGATCTCAGACTCTTGCTTCCAATTCTGTTCTAATTTCACCCGCTCATGCAGGCCAATGCTGCCACTATTTTAAATTGCTGTTCTATACCCTTAAGCCTCCAAAATTGTTTGCTTTGTTTTTCTATTTTTCTTTTTTGCCATCTCCAACTCTCCATTAGCTGATAATATTTTAATGCTCTGTCCTTATCCTCTATTCTACTTGAATACAATGAATGTAACAACAGGATTATAGATTACTGGTTAATAGCTCCTTCTATCAAAAGTCAGCCAGAGCTGGACGCGTGGCATTTACTCAGTGATTAGTTAAATGGCAGCACAAACTAATCACAGACCAAGTGAAAACTTTCATAACTAAGAAAATAGCGCTATTTTTTTTAGTATGTATAGGTAGCACTTTACTGTGGAAAAAAATCACAATAACAAAATCCATAGCTGGTCTCATATCAACTATATTGGTAGCTGTTTAAAAGAGGAGAACAAATCCAGCATTTAGGGAGAACAAAGCACCAGGACTCAGCCCTGCTCAGTTTGAAAGTAAGTCCTTAATTCCTCTAGCCTTCTTGAAAATGGAACTTCCTGGAAACTCAGAATGAAAGATCAACTAATTTCCAAAAATGCATCAAATGAATAACAAGTATATCATGATACTATGAGACTGTCTTTTAAACAAAAAGATTTAGAAATTTCTGCATAAAGCAAAATTAGGATTTAAAGGGGAAGTATTATTTTTACTATTTCATATGCAAAGGTTCTTTATGAATTTACAAACTAGCAAGCAGTTTGGATGATTTTCAAACTTATTTAACTACAGAGCCCTTTTGGAATGGCATGTCATAAAACTAGTTCCCATAAAATTCACTTGAGAATATACAGATTCACCTCAATGGAGACTATTTTAAATGAAAAAGAGAAAAGAAGAACTAAAGTACTTTCACAAATTGTTTCTACTATTAAGTTACAGGTGATTACATCTAACCTTTTGGAGGGAGAAATTGGTGTTAGAGTAAGACTCTGATATCCAATATATTCTTTACCACTTTGTCTTTTAAATACCATGGCAAATCTCTCCCTCTAATAGATTTCATCTTTACTTATTTACTGGAATACCCTAAGAACTTAAAGACAATACTATTCGGTATCCAATAGTACTTAAAACATACTTTAGGAGAAAATTATTCAACTAAACTTTTTGAAAGATGGAAGAAGATAAGAGAGTGAAGAAAAGAGAGGAAGGGAACAGAAAAGAAAGGGAAGAAAGAACAGTGAGGGAGAAAGAGGGGGCAATTGTTTGTAAAATTTTCATTGTAACTAATAAAACTTTGTTTTTGGTGTCTTTGTGGGCAAAAAGATTGGCATATTTTTCAGAACTACATAATTATTTTCTTAAATGACAGACATGACTGGTTTCTTTAACTCAAAAATTAGATAATCATTTTGGAAGTGACTTTTGTTAGGAGCAAATCCTCCTAATTTTTCCCCATGATCACTTTACAGGTATTGACCTCATTTGTGCTAAATGTGAATGGTGACCTGTCTTCTGGTGGTAACTTCTGAGAACATGAAACTGATTTTTCATATAAATTTGAAAAAAATACATGCCACACCTCATTCTAAGTATTTTGCTATACAATGAGTGCTCACAGAATTTATTGGAACCTATCATTCATTTCTTGGTCTAGGATTATTTATTTTTGTTTTGTTTTTAACACAACTTCAATAACTTCCACATGGTATGAGATTTGTTAACTGAGTATAACCAGTACATTCTGTAACTTTCACTGGTGTGTTTTAAACATATGTTTACCTGTAGTGTCCCTCCAGCGGGAGTTGCACTGTGCCCTCATCTTCCATGGCTAGCATACTTTGTTCTTCCTGGAATGACAAATGTAACATATATAAAGTGAACCTGATGGGTCTCCATTTTACATTAAAGAAGAAACACAGATTAATGTTTTATTATCTCATTAACCCCAGGACCTTCCACTTTGTTTGCACTTATTAATGCTAGCACAGGTCCTTTCAATAAAGCCTCAACTACTAAGAAGAGAAGTAATTAATGAAAAATCTCATAACACCAAGTAATTTAAATGCTAACAACAATCTCCTTCATGTCACCCAATTCAAAACACAGTTAATTTTCAAGATATTAAAAATAGCCTAAATTTCACAAGAACAAGAATATGGGCAATGCAATGTGAGAGTCTGGTTTTTATAAGCTGAATTTACATTCTCCAAATGGTCTGCTAGGGGGAGGTAAGGGTTACACATTCAGAGCACAGATTCTCAAACTCTACTTTAGAGTCACCTGCAGGTTGTGCTAAAAATATCATGGGTCCTAGAGGTTCGTATTATATAGGTCTGAACTAGAGAGGGCACACAAGGTCACATTTCTAACAAACTCTGGGTGATATTGATTATACTGGCCTGGAACCACATTTCCTGGAATATAATTCTATTCCATAGAATAGATAATATAATAGATTACATAATAGATGTACAAACACACATTTTGAGAATTGTTCTAGCAACTTGGAAAAAGACAGAAGATTCCTTTTTGTATGCATCAAAACACAAATATAGGTCTGGAGGACAAGTGAGCCTGCTCAGCTGGTGGGTACCGAAGGTCATCCTTTATCCCTTTCCTTAGCTTAGCGTAAGTAATGTGGCCAAACTAAGTTTAACCAGATTAATTTAAACCAGCTGCCTAAACTCAGTGTACTTCAATTGACTTAGTTGAACTAGTTTAGTAGTTGCTAAAGAGACGGTTTTGGCTACTGCCATTATTCCCACTGACAAAATGTTGACCGGCACACTTATTATTTCAGTTGACAAAGTGTTCTCGTACACGGCTTCACTCAGTTAACTGAAGGCTGAGGGCAGGTCTCAGTTCACACTTGCAGCACTCTCCCAACCTGCTGATCAAGGCAGGCCCCTCTAAGGCCCCTCATCCCACAGCCCTGATGCCGGAGGAGCCCCAGTCTGGGGTGTGGAATAACATGAGGGAGACTACATGAGTTCTGCTGTTAACTTTACTTACATGTTTCCCTCAGATACCTCATTGCATATTATACTCTCTGGGACTAATTATATATCTTCTTGTGTCCAAGAAAATGGTCTATTCACTTTCTGTGCTGTTTTATAAGGAATTTCTTTCTTTAAGATTTTTTTTAATTTTATGTATATGAGTGCTCTGTTTTCATGCACACCAAAAGAGGCCATCAGATTCCATTACAGATGGTTGTAAGCCACCGTGTGGGTGCTGGGAATTGAACTCAAGACCTCTAGAAGAGCAGCCAGTGCTCTTAACAGCTGAGTGATCTCACCAGTCTGGAATTTGCTTCTTCCAAGCCCATTTATGCCCTTGTCGTTGGCAGTGTTATTAGAAATAAATGCTGAGTAGTGCATGGGTTACTTTCTCACTCCTGTGACCAAGTATTGACAAGAGTCAATTTAAGAGGTGTGATTGAGGCTTACAGTTTAACAGTAGGGAAGGCATGGTGGCAGGAACGTGAGGTGCCTGGAAGCAGTCAGGAAGCAAACGAGAAGTGAGAACCAACTATAACATAAAACCTGAAGGTCTCCTAGTAACCAATTTCCTCTAGTGAGTGTCTACCCAACTCAGGTTCCACAACATCCTAAAAAGTGTGACTATCTGGGAAATAAGTGTTCAAACACATAAGTCTATAGAAGACATTTCACAACTGAAGTAGACCATTCTGCTCTAATCTCCCACAGGGTCAAGGTCATCTTGAGACTCAAGGAAATATCTTAACCGTGAACCCCGGTACAATCAAAAAAAGATTAAATACTATCAACATACAAAGGCACAGAGTAACCATCCCCATTTCTAAATGGAAGAGTTGGGACACAGAAAGGAAAGGTCATAAAAAAGCAAAACTAAAACTCAGGAGGACAAACACCAAGTCCTATAGCTTCATGTCCAGTATCAGGAGCTCACGATGGAATCATCTGTGGTCCAGTTAGCTTGGGTTTTCTCATGGGTTGTCCCATCTCTCCAGTTTTGCTAGCTGTACCACACATAGCCTCTCTCTTCACATCTTTATTCCATGCTGCAGGTTTTCCTTCGTAATAACCCTGCAGTTCTGGCATCTCCCACATGACGTTTTCTTTGTAACCCAATCTTCAACTTCATAGCCTCATACATTTCCTTTTCAGGGCCTCCTTGCAGAAATTCCAGCCCTATGATACATTTCCTGGCCCCAGTGGCCTTCAGAAACATTGGCAAAAGCTTCATTGACTGTAGAGGAATTTTAATGCAGAATATGGCTGTCCTGGCAAGAGATCACATCCAAAGACCTTCTAGGTCTGTGTGATCTGGCTGGCAAAAGATTGCATTCAAAGATCTTCTAGATTTGTGTAATTCAGCTGGAATACAAACAAGCCAGGGGCAAGCAGATCTGAGTTCAAGGCCAGCCTGGTATAGAGCAAGTTTCAGGTAAAGAAAAGTTTTGGTCCGGGAATGGTGGTACACACCTTTAAATCCAAACAATGAAGATGAAGATAGTTTGTAGAGGGAATCACATTTGAAAGTGATGTTTAATTGAGTGGCAGAAAAACTGATGAATCAGAGAGAGATTTGACAGAACAGGATACTTCCAGTTCTCAGGAAAAGACAGGGGAAAGAGAAGCTATTTGATGAGCAATGCAGAGAGCAAGAAGGCAGGTTTTACAAGGACAGGCTGCAGAGAGACAACTCAGGTGAAGACAGAGAGTCAGAGAATGAGAAAGAGCCAGAAGATTAGAAAGTATTGCTGGGGTTAGTCTGAGGGCAAGCAGGGCAACTCAGGGGCTGAGAGTAAAGCCAGAATGAATAAATCAGCTGGGAGAAGAGTGTGAGCCAGCCCAGCCAGCCCAGAGCTCAGTAAACACGAGAAAGGGTGAGCTTATTCGGCATCATGTCTCAGAGGCTGAAAACATTCTAGGCCTAAGTTAGATTGTACAGAAGCTAGAAGCTTCAAGGACTGGGCCTAGGCTAACAGACAGAGGTAGTAAGCCTCCGAGACAACCGAAACCATGGAATAAAAGTTCATTTTACAGTTGATTCTCTATTCCTGCATCTCCCATGCCTACACAACATGTGGTGCCTACAGCACGACAACACAGTGCTGCAAGTCCTTGAGCTCAGGATGAGGCCTTGCTCTCAAGACAGCTGCACCAGCTTTTGTACTCTGATCTTACGGAAACACACAGACAACTGTTTCTGAGGAGACTTCGGCTGCGTTCTACAGTCTTAAAAGTGAATTTCCTTTTTCACAAGATGGATCCTACTGTGAGTAGAGTCCCACCTTTAGGTCACCTTTTCTCTTGTCAGTGTACAGAACACGAGATTTCTCTCTAATGGTGTCAATACTTGCCCTATCAGCAAAAGCCTTGCATATAACTGAAAGCTCACATTTCCCCCCACAAACTGGACATTTTTCATACCTTTCTGTTCCACTTGTTGTTCTCTGACTCTAGACCTGCATAATAGCAATAAGTAATAACCATAACACAGTAGGAATGCCTACAGAATTTTGACATTTCCCCCAAATAATTCAGTATATTACTTTCAAAGTCAGCTGTTTTGAAATTCTCAAGACATAGGTAGCCTGAATTTGGCCAACTTCCTTGCCAAAATATGACAAATTATCTCTAGCCCAACTTCCAATAGAATCCATGTTTTCCCCCAAAACTGCAGGAGCAGGTCCTCTGCTGCACACATTCCTTTTAGCATTCCGGTTTTCTGATCTCCCACAAGGACAGCCAGTAAAGGTCTGTTTACAGTATTAGCATCTTTTTCAAGCTCCATTCCAAACTCTTCCACATTCCTCCCACAAACTTCTTCCAAAGGCCAACAGCCACATTTCTCCACAACAAATCTCTGCATCAGTTACTCTTTTCATTATCGTAAACAAATACCTGACAAGAACTAGCTAGAGTAGAAGGGCTGATTGACTTTCAACAATGAGTTCAGTCCATTTTAGCAGGGAAGGCATGGTGGCGGGAGTGTGAGGGAGTCTGCAACCCTGCATCAGTAATAAGGAAGCAGAGAGCGGCAAGAAGTGGGCCTTGACTCTACAACCTCAAGGTCCACCACCAATAACCAGTTTTCTCTAGAGGCTTCACTTCCTCAAAGTTCCATAAGCTTCTAAAAAAGTGTCATCCTCTGAAGACCAAGCAGTCAAATACATGAGCTTATAGGAAACAATCTATACTCAATTTACAACAAGAAGACCATTAGCTAAAATGACTGGTTTAAGTATTCAGGGAGCTAGTCTGCAGCTTAGAATGAGGTGTTCCTTGTGACTAATTTTATGAAGGCTTACGGATATAACATATATATTAACATATGTACACCATGGAGTCAGATTCAGAACATATCTATCCATTTAGGTAGAAAAATATTACCATTTATACTTTTTATATTGTTGTACATAGAGGGACAGAAAGAGACCTGCAGCAATCCCAAAGGTTATATAAGACAAACCAAGATGTAAACAAAGTATATTTTTGTCCTTGGTTGTTCACTAGAAGATGATGCATAGCATCTCTTCTGGCCAAACTAGAAAGATTTAATAAAGACTAAAATGAAAAACGAGCTGAAGAGGATGATCTGTGTTACTTTGCAGCTAAAAGGTAGACCCATTAGCAGCAGAGACTGGGGCTAAAGCTTTGTGAACAATTTTGTTTCCTGATTATTTTCCACTTTTCTCTCAAATTACTTTCAATAATTATTTTGCACTCCGAGGCTCGTTTGTGTGTGTGGGCTTTATACTAGTCATCACTCTATCCAAACAAAAACTCATCACCTCTAAAGATAGCATTTCCAAGCCATGCTTATCTGAAGTGAAGGGTGGCAGAGCAGCCGCTGTTGCTGCTCTGCCGCTGTCTGCAGTGCCAGAAGGGAGATGGGTGGACCTGGGCGTGGTAACAGAGGGAGAGCTGCATCCTGAGCAGCACTGCTGGGGAGGCAAAGATGGAGACTAACCATAAAGGAGCCACAGAATCAGGAAGTTTCCATGATCTCCACAGCCCAAGTTATCTCGTCATGCAAGAAGACAGATAGTTGAATAAAATAACCAGGGAACTACAGCAGAAGTGCTCAATACAGTTTCCAGGCAGCACTTCATTTATGCAGGGTCCATCAATGATATGCAAGTTACACAGTGTAACCCAACAGCAACATGTGAAAGGAATACCCAAAGAAGGCTTTGCTAACAAGACCATAGGAAATTTTTATACTGTGGTTTAAAGACAATCTTTTAATTACAGTGGGTAGCAAAGCAGTGTTTTAGATGCAAAATAATGGGGAAACAAGTAATTTCACATCCAGTAAAGAATAGGAAAATCGATACATAAAAAAAGCAATCTTGTTAGCATGTATTGATTGAGTTGTATTATGTTTTAGGTACATATCAAATAATATTAAGAGACACTACCAATCAGTTCACTTAATGAATGTATATTTACATGAGCTACATGACAGGTAGCTATAAGGTACTGAGATACAAAAATAAAAAGGAGAGAGCCAAACCCTGTTACTACTGATAATTCTCTGCTATGCTTGTGGACATGAGTCAGGCTAACTAGCCTCTGAGAGGATCTACCCAGCAGCCAGATGCTGAGACTCACAGACAAACATTAAACAGAGATCTGGGAATCTTGTAGAAGGGTTGGGGGCATAATAGCAGGGCCCAAAGGAGACAAGAACTCCATAAGAAGACCAGCAGAGTCAACTAACCAAGGCCCACGGGGAGCTCACAGAGACTGAACCACCAACCTAAGTGCATTCATGGACTGGACCTAGGTCCCTTATATTTATGGAGCTGATGGACAGCTTGGTCTTTATGTGGGTCCCTTAGTAATGAGAGCAGAGGCTGTCACTGACATAGACGATGCAGTTGCCTGCTACTGGATCACTTCCCCTAGCTGGGCGGCCTTGACTGGCCTCAGTGGAAGAGGACACATTTAGTTCTGATGCAACATGAAGTGGCAGGGTGGGATGACACGTGGATGATTTGGGGGAGCTCCCTTCTCTGAGAAGAAGGAAGGGATAATGGGTGAATGGAGGAAGAGAGTGGGAGGGTGGGACTGGGAGGAGAGGAGGAAGGAGGCTGTAATCAGTATGTAAAGTGAACAGATAAATTACAGAGAAAAAAGAACAACAGAAACCTTATTCTCAAAGGAAAGAAAGGATTAGCACAAAGAGTACAGGAATAGATGGTGAAGAGAAGAAGAATCTTAAAGTAGGAATAATGTGAGACAAATATAAAAGAACTAAATAAGGTGTTTTACATGACAGTGAGCAACTACCTTCTTTAAACCTAAAGGCCCATGCCACCTTGAAATGGGAAATATAAGCTTTCATATTCTAGTATTTTTTGAAATACTGAATCCTTAGTCTGAATATTATTTTGTAATAGTGGAAAATTTATAATTGTTATATTACAGGACCTGACTTGTGCTCTGTCCTTTACCTGCGGTAAAATAGGTAACTTCAGTTATTATCCATTTGGGGATCAGAGTCTGTATCTCTGTGGGGGCTCTGAAAACTCTCAAGGAATAAACAATAGCAGAGAGTTGCTGTTCACAAGGATACCTAAGTTATTACAGGGAGCAAATGGTTAACGATTTACAATCTATGTTTCTTAAGGAATGAGTGGAGATTCAGTACTCATGTTCAACATTTCATTTTACTTTTTAGGCAAATAAGGCCTGCAGAACTTAAGAAGCACCTAGCATTTCATTCTCTCAATTAATGCAGTAGGCAGCAGATATTGGGTATGTATATACTTTGAAAACAATAAATGTTATACTCTTAAAAAGGTATCATTCCTGATTTCCAACATATAAAAGAGTTGACATAAAACAATAAACGCTTAAAAGGTAAAAATGGAGTGGGACATATAGAAGAATTCAGTTACATTCATGGGGCGTCGAAAGGCATGACTCAGCCTTTTGAATTGTGTGTGTGTGTGTGTGTGTGTGTGAGAGAGAGAGAGAGAGAGAGAGACAGAGAGAGAGAGAGGAGAGAGACAGAGAGAGACAGAGACAGAGAGACAGAGACAGAGAGACAGAGACAGAGAGACAGAGACAGAGAGACAGAGAGACAGAGAGACAGAGAGAGATCACGTGTGGCAGTCAGAAAACAACTTACAGCACTTTGTTTTCTCCTTCTACATGTGGTTTCCAGGAATCAGTCTGGTTGGAAGGCTTGATGGCCAGAACCCTTATCTTCTGAGTCATCTCACTGGACCTGATTCATCACCTTTAAGTAACTGCCTAAATTACTCTAAGTACAAAAATTCTGACACAGTAATCTTCTATTAAGAATTTAGCTATATTATAGAGATTGAGGTTCTGTGGATGTAATAAAATGCCTATCTCAGATGTCAAAATCACCTGGAGGTCTTAAAAAAACAAATTACTGGTTCTAACACTCAGCATTTTGATGAAATAGGCCTATGGATTTGCATTCTTAAAATACTGCAAGGTGCTGGGTGGTGCAGCAGAGATCCTGGAACCACATTTTGGGAACGTGCTGCTTCAGGAGATAGAATGTACTTGTCCTACTCCACAGTTGATTTATAAAAACAAAAAACAAAAAAAACCCATTTATCTGTGTCAGTAATTAGGACGTGCTTCCCAAGTCCACAGCCAATTCTTACCTCTCTGAGAAGTAAAGCATTTGCTGTAATTTGTTTAATTGTGCTTATTTTTAGATTGTACTTTCTTGGACTTTTTATGATCACAAGGCTGCACTTGCCTTCTTTGTGTCTTCTGTATAGTGTAAGTGTTAGTTACTCCTCAGTAATGAAGAAGGTATAGACAGGAATACTTGCACAGAACTAAATTCCCAGCCTCTACCTAACACCAGCACCCTTGCTTTCCCCCAAGAGCAAACATTCTGCTGGAGTTTTCTGCAGTTAGCAGTGGTCCTTTTGTCATGTGTACAATGTCCTGAGAATATTTAAGTAGGAAGGAAGGCATGTTGGTACTCTGAGCACATTTGGACATCCAGAATTGATTCTGCAGTCTTCCCTTTACACAGAGCAATGTGCAAAATGTCAGGGTTCCAATATTCATTTCTACCCTGATTATAATCCTTTCTTTCTAAAAACTGAAGCATATGCACATACATATGCATGAGGTGCATGAGAATTTGGAACAGAAGCTCTGCGACCTTGGACTGGCCTGTGTAGCTATTTATTCTGCTTAACTCATTATTGAATTTTAAGGTCAAATGAATGTTTTCTCAGTGCCATAGGACCAGAAATGGGCTACTGATAGGAAAACCCCGAAGGATAAAGGTACAAGCTTGTAACTATCATCAAAAGGACAAAAGGTGAGCTCCCTTTAAATTCAAGTCTCAGGAAGCTGAGGAATTTCTGCTGTTTATCATCTTGCCAGATCACAATCAGAGTTCCTCAATTAATTTGAACATTTCTGAAATACGTTGACCGTTACTCACTCTATTGTACAAACCCTGGGAGCACTGGGCATTGGTACAAGATGCTATAGTAGAATCATCTTTCAGGAAAATTCAGAGGCTCAAGAAAAGAAAATACCCAAATCTGGGCCCTCAAGTAGAAAATGAACCTTGGATTTAAGGTACAGTGTCCTCCTCCCCATGTCCTCCTCTACCCATCACCGACTCTACTTTTTCCAATGCTAATTCCAAACAGAACATAAGCATCTTCACACGTCCTTTTCTCCATCTCGCCCCTTTGCTGCAGTAATGTCTATTTTGCACAACTTAGAACTGTATTTTAATGTTTGAGTATAAGTTATTTCCTGAATGAAATACTAGGTTTCCTATTTATTTCCATGAAGTTAGGATCACATGACAGTATCCTTGTCATAACCTATCTAAGATTTTTCAGGTAAGGTATTACCATCACAAGATATTTTTCACCCTCTGAAGGACTCAACCAGAAAATTGCCCCAGTACGTCTTATTCTATTTTTTATTCTTGCTGAAAGTGTAAGTTCTAGGAAATTTAGTGGTATTTAGTTGCTCTTAGAATCTTTACTTTCAAATTCACAAAACAGTAAACCCATCAGAGCACAGTAAGGCATAGTGTGACAGAATGTAAAAAACTCTATACAAGGTCTCAGGGGTGTTAATAAATTTTCAAAATGCATCCACGATACACAGAGATATATAAATGCCATGTATATAGTAAGTAGTTATGGACAATAGGAATAGCTAATTCTGTTAGTAATAATCATATCTCAGTTAAACCTTTTGTCTGGATACCACTGTGCAGCTTCAGTGTCTAGTTCTAATAAATACATGATCACGGTCAATTTTTTTCTACAATGTCATGAACAAACAGGAGAATCTGACATTGTCTTTCTATAATAGTAGAGAAGAATAACAAAGGTAGTGTGGTAGATTGCAGAGCAATTTCCTAAGGTGCTTACCAAATACTAAGAGAAATGAAATTCCAAGAATATTTTATGCTGAGAATGGCCTCAGGAGAACACTGTGAAAGGCACAGTACTCTATAGAAGAAGGTACTTCTATCTTATTCTACCAGATACAGTAAAGATGTGTGATGGGAAATGAAAGCAAGACAATAAAGAGAACATAATATATACATTACTAGATGAGTGAGCTTGATGGTATAATTACTGCGAGGAAATTCATAGGCAATAAATTCTGTCTTCAAAATTACTTCCCTTCAAACTTTAAACCTTGGAAAAATTTCAGGTGGAATAAGTTTTATTACATCATATATGAATTGTTACAGTTTTATTTTAAAAAGATCTCTAGTGCTTAGATGATTATAGTCAACAGAAAACAATGATAGAGTCACAATATTTTAATTTAACATTATCAGAAGTGTGACCTTTTAGATGCTTTGTGTACCATCTTGGAAAATTGAAACATTCATATAGAAATAAGATGTACCATTATGGTATCTTTAAATGTCGATACCATGGAGAAAGGAACCAACAATTATATGTTATATAGCTATGCTGGTAGAATGTTCTTGGCTAAAACTTCATCAGGATATACCATCCAATCTGGCCTATCTGAATGACTGAAAGAAACAAAAACTCTTGTCATATTTACAAATAAAGTTACCTGAAAAAAAAAAGAAATAAATCTATGGTCCAAAAAGTATTCTATAGAAAAGAAACTGAACACTTTTGGTAAACATCTGTGGAAACAAAACTGGAAAGAATACACAATTCTCCTAAAATGTTTTCTATTTCATTTATACATAGAAATTTTGTTTTTGTGTTTTATAGTCTTTGGGCTCAGTAACTCTACTAAAAGTGTTGAATGGGTCATTATTTTAACTTACATTCCGTATGGATTTTATATACTTTAATAATGATGTGATTAAATGGCCTTTAAAAAGAGCCAAGCTGACATATGAGCTTTAAATATCTCATAAAACTCATATCTCATGTGTTTTCTTTTATGAAACAGGAAAGGATAAATCAGTAGTCCATCAAGTTAGCTAAAACCCAGAACACTCTCAAACATTTTTTTAAAAAAACTTGGATTGTTTTGGAAGCAAATCAAGTCAATTTTTCTTCTTAAATATTTTTCCGTTTTATGGATAACAATTTTATTCAAATCTACTGTTTCAAACCTGTTAGAAAGAAAAACATCAACAGTGATGTATCACATTATATCCTTTTCAAACATATTCAATCAAAAAGCAGTGATTATATGACTACAACTCAGCAACAGCTACCCATCAGCAATTTTATCCCATCCATGATTAAGAAATTTGAAAAATCAGCCTCATAATTTGGAAAGTATCTAAAAGCAGGCATCTGCATATTTCATGAAAGTTTGACTTTCTCATGTAAGATCTCCTCCCACTCCTCACCGCTGCCCCAGCTACACTAAACATTAAACTTCCAATCTTTCTACATGTTGTATTTAGTAATCACCATTTAATGACAAACGCAAAACATTAGTTTTGCAAAGAGCTACTCTTGTTCTTTTCTCTTAAATAACATTCCAATTTTATTCTGACTTACTTCTTTTTCAGCATCCTCAAGTTTCTTCTTCTTACTCTCTGGCATCAGGTCATCCAGCCAGCTGAGTTCCCGTTTGGTAAACAAGAAGTCCATCAATTTTCTCACAAATACCAGGGCCAACACCTGAAGAAAAGTTGGGAGTATTTTAAGATGAGAAACAAGACAATGAAAAAAAAATAGAAGAAAAAAGTAAGAAAGAAAGAAAGAAAGAAAGAAAAAAAGAAAGAAAGAGAAAGAAAGAAAGAGAAAGGAAGAGACAAAGAAAGAGATACAGACAAGTCTGTATTAGGACTGATATTAAACTAAATATTGAAAACACATGTGTTTAAAACATGGCCTGATCTTTCATTCTTCTTTCGTCTCAAAGCACCAGAATGAAATATAAGAACAGGGACTGTCTCTGAGATGAACTCAGTGGCTAGCTCTCTGGTCACCTCCCAGTAAGGGAGGAGCAGCCTTACCAGGCCACAGAGGAAGACAATGCAACTACTCCTCATGAGAGCTGATAGGCTAGGGTCAGAGGGAAGGGGAAGAGGACCTCCCTTGCCTATCAGTGGACTTTGGGAAGGGCATGGGAGATGAGGGAGTGAGGGTGGGATTCGGAGGGAAAGAGGGAGGGGACTACAGCTGGATACAAAGTGAATAAACTGTAATTAATAAAAAAATAAAATTTAAAAAGGTTTTATTCAATGTTGAAGGCATTTTAAAGAAACTTTAGAGGCTATAAAATATATTTGATTATGCATCCCTAAACACATAATTTAAAGCTTAAACCATAAGTGAACATTAGAAGATTCTCATTATGCCAATAATTTTTGACTTATGCATAGTCATTCAAATTCACTAAACCTTTTAATGTAATTGAAATTTGTCTGAAATATTCAACAAATTTCATCTTTAAAATTCCCCTGATTTGGGGTTGGGGATTTAGCTCAGTGGTAGAGCACTTGACTAGCAAGTGCAAGGCCCTGGGTTCGGTCCTCAGCTCTGGAAAAAAAAATTCCCTGATTTTTCATATTTATTAGCATCGCAATGCTAAATTTTAAATTTTTAAATTTCCATCCTGCTTTCAATTAATTACTACATTATGGATGACAAAAAAAAAGAGAAAGAAAAAACTGATATAAAATCAAGAAACAGAAAATATTTTTCAAACCCTATTTTAGTGCCCAAGTTTATCCTAGCTTTTCTAGAAAGTGTTCAGAGTGATTCAGGGCCACTCGTTGCAGTTTTAGTTCATGTGTGTTCCAAAATTCAGTCAAAGAGAAAACTAGTTGAGGGAAGTTTCATACCATCATAGGAAAGACGATGGCAGCTCTTGAAACTTTGATTATCCACAAAAGGCCAAGACAACTCATCTGAATGACTGTGAAGAGATGGACTTTCCGGAGAGGCACATGTCTTAGATAGATAAAATCTGGTTGATGTTTGGCCGGCATCCAGAAGAGTTTTATTCTATCAAATAACTAAAAGATTAAACAGACTAGATTGCATCTCAGATCAAGTAGGACAATTAGATACTATGTTCCAAAGTATTACATTCAAATGACATAGTTGTGGAAATTGGAGGACAATGGAATTGACACAGAGTTTGAGCTTTAAAAGTAGCCAGATTGAATATTATGCTAATATTACAACAGGTGTCTTAAAAGGGAAAGCCAATGCTACATTTTGCTGGGTTGAGAACCAGCACCTTGACAAGACAAATAAAATCACCCTCTTTCTGCTTACCACATCATAATTGCTCCCTTTTGTCCCAAATACTGGTCTTCTATGCCTCACGTGCTCAGTGTGCTTCTTTCTCTCCTGTAGAGGGCTTTGGCTTGCACTAATTACCATGCTGAGTTTTACCAGACCCATCTCTGCCTCAGTCTCCCCCAAACTCTGCACAAACCCAGCATCCTGGTAGAGTGCCTAGAATTCCTTATTGAGCCCCGCTGTCTTGACTTTGCCACTTTGATCTCTAGCAAAGAATTTGATGCTGTCTTTAGAAACATACACATCTTTACCATAAAGGTTTGGCTTACCTATATTTTTGTTACCAAAGTATTTAATTCTATTTTATTGAAGTTATTTTGCTTGGGGGCTGGGGAGATAGTGCAAGCCTGAGGATCTGATTTCAGATCGCTACCACTCATGTAAAAGAGGGACACAGTCAGTCTAGCAAGCCTATGAGCTCCAGGTTCACCGAGAGGCCTACTCTCAGAAAACAAGGCAGCAAGTGCCTAAGGAAGATGCCCAACGCTGACTTCTGGTCTCCATATGCACACACATGTATACATGTGAACCCATGCATGCATAGGTATATGTGCCTGCACCCACACCCGCACAAATGCATACATATAACACATATCAATGCAGACACATTCAGAAATGCAAAACTATCTTATTTGGATCAACTTAAAATATAGAGGAAGCCAGTGTAATCAATGGATTATCTTTCAATTTTGTCATCATGATAGATAAAATAACTTTAAATTTATTTTATAAACTACATTTCCATAGAATCTTACTTCAACACATTTTATTGAATAACTCATTTTACTACACATTAGTTTAATTTTGTGTGAGCCACTTGTTTAACCTTTAGGCCAAATTTTGTTTTTTATAATACTTCCAACAAGAGGTGGTTATTTGGAAAACAGTGGTTTTGACCACTGTCAATCACTATTCTATTTCATAAAATTCTTTATGATAATATAACCTATGCATTTTCAAAAGAACATTGATAAATATAATATTTCTTAGTTACCATAAAAATTGTCAACTGCTATTATAAAATATTTTAGGCTTTACTATGCAGATAGACAAGTGTCTATACAGCTAGGGTTAGAGCACACTGCTTTGTCAAAACCCAATTTTATATGAGCTAGGTGACAGGGTGTCAAAAAACACGAACCTCTCTTCTCTTTGGTGACCTCTGCCTTATGTGTAGCAAACTGCTCTTTAGCTATCTGAACTATAATCATATGTGCATTATTTCACCTGTTAACATGCATTTATCACCTTCCAAAGCTATTTGCTGAAGCCCCTGACAGCACTAACTTCTAACATCATTATTTGCTCACCTCTCGTGTGTGTGTGTGTGTGCGTATGTGTGTGTGTATGCCTTTTCTACTTTATAACTATCTCTTCAAGCGAGGAAGCATTTAGCAGATGCAATTTTGTGCATAGTGGAAGTAAGAATAGGGAAGAAATTAAATCCTTTAGCTTACAACTGAATGTCTGTTCCTATAGGATCCCCCCCCCATCATTCTCCTCTTAGGGAGCTCTGTTGTTGCATAAGTGTGCTTCAGTGAGTGGGTGCTTCAATTGTTATTGTTTAAGTGGCACATTTGCTTCACTTTGGATCCCTGAAATGTTGGAATGAATATAGATGTGGTTATATATTTGAATACAGAAACAGCATTCATGAGAACATTGTGATCTGTTTTTTCTGCCATATTTCACAGCGAGAAGCCTACATAGTAAGTTCCTTAATAGTGCCAAAAAGCCAGGTGACATAAAGTTTCCTCCAACTTGCTTGGTAACAAAGTAGCATGCTTCTTGAGATATCTAACATATACAGCTAACGTGCTTGCTTTGCTTATTATTACTACAGGAATAACGATCGTGATAAATATATTCTAAGATTTGTATTTGGCTTTCATCGTGTCCAAATAGCAACATGTAATATCTCCCAATCCAGCTACTTTCAGCTCCCAATAGGAATTTCAACTGTTCACTTAAAATTTCACCAGTTCTGTGTCTTAGTGTGAGACCTGTCAAAGTGTGCCTTGGCTTTCCATTTTATTAGTGTGATTTAAAACTCACTAAATTTGACTTGAGGACTTTGGTGTTCCCCACAATTCCATGTGAAAGGATCAAATCCCAAATAATTCTAAAATTTGACATTTTGTTTAATTCTAAACCATATGAATAAAAAGATTACTTAAGTAGAATTAGAAGAAAATCTACCCACAATTATTTCACTTTTGCCTTTTTTTTTTAATTCCTGCTGTTATGTTTATGTGAGCCTGTGGCCTAATGAGAAATGCTTTCCACTTACAGATGAAATCACTACTCATTGAAACTTTTGCCAATTTTTAAATGAGCAAGTTAAATCTTATTTGTGTAAAAATTTAAAATACAACAGTTCGCTATCACCCCTTTCCTTCCTAGAGGCATACAATCCTTACACCTTGTGTATTTTAGTGTCTTATGATGGCTTTATGTTGACGTTTTTGCCTCAGCTCTGACAACCAACCTTGTCCCAAGGTCTGGATGCTGCTCCTCTCAAAATCAGAAGGCAGCTGGCCAGAGACCTGGTGCTTCTTGTTCCTCAGCCAGGACCTCTGTATGTTTTGATCAGCAGTTAGAGCAGTTACCATAGTAAAAGCTGTACTTAATATTACTTTTAGTTAAGAAAGTTGTACAACAAATGAGCCTCAATGTAATCTCTCATGAGGAAAATGAAGTGTTTTGGTTGAATAGTATTGATACAAACAAAGACAATTAAAATGTACACTTAAGTAGAAGTCTGTATTCATTTCTGAAGGTTACAGAACAAGTTACTGCAGCATTTGGTTTAATGCAATAAAATAGTATTGTTTAGTTGTGGCAGTCATAAGTATAAAATCGAGATTTTAGCAGAATTATGACCCCTTTGTAAGACTACTTCTTTCAGCTCTTGATGGCTTCCTGTATTCTTACATTGTGGCAGCAAAACTCTAATCTCTACCTCCATCCTAACACAGCCCTCTTACCAATGAGTGTGTCCTGTCAGATATGGTTTGAGTCTCTGGATATTTTCCCTACAGGCTCATGCTCTGACCACTTCATCTCCAGTACTGGCACTGCTTTAGCACATAGTAGTGGGAGAGCAAAAGCAGGTCCCTGGGGCCAGGCCTTTGTAAGTTACAGCCAGCCAATAGTTCAAGTACCACACTTTCTGACTTCTGGTTTGCTGCCTTGTGACCAACCATTACCACACGTTCCCACTACTGGGACAGAACTACTCTACCAAGGCTGCTTTATTATGATGGTCTGAAATCTCCTGGAACCGTAGGCAAAATTAATGGTTCTACTCTTAAGTTTTCAGGTATTTTGGTTATAGAATTACAAATAATAAGTCCTCTCAGTTCATAAGCACCCAGGTCATTAATTCAGTGACACATGGCTTTGAGGGACCACTCATTGGTCAACTTGGAATAGCTTCCTAAAAGAAATCAGCAGAAAGAATTTGCCAATAGCTCTTCAAAAATTCAAAGAACACCCATGTAGCTTTATAAATGTATCTACATATTCTTTGACATTCCTCAGTAAGCGATGTCTAATTTCCTTCATCTTTTACAAAAATTGGACTTGGTTGTTCATTTCAAACCAACAGAAAAACAAAGAGACTGACACAGTCACTTGTGATTTTGGAGAATAAACCAAAAAGCATTCTCTCTGTCTCTGTCTCTCTCCACCCCTCCTTCATTCCCTACCCCTTTTCACATATACTTTTGTATTGCTCACTCCAAAGAAGTTAACATCAATGTGAGCATTCATAACCATAGAGTTGTGCTTTTGGTCAAAATCTGAGGACTCCTGATAATAAAGGGAGAGGAACCAGTAATGCCACTTGCTCTCAGCCATGTTTAAAGTCATCTTGAAGATGATCTACCAACCCTGTCAAGCCTCCAGATGCTGGCAACACTTATCAACCAGAAAAAAGATATTGACCCAGAACCACATAGCTAATGTTTCAGATTCATAACTTGCAAATATTGAGATAATGGATATTTCCTGCTTTAGCTACTAAATTACATTTTAGGCAGGAAAAAATAAAACTAACAAATTCCTAAAATATTTATTCAAACAATATTTAAACAATATTTAAACCATAAGTGAAACCATACTTTCACTTATATTTAATGTTCCTTGTGCTATGCCTTTATTGTAACTTAATTTTCAAAATAATTCTATGATGTAATTGTAAGAGAAAAAAAAGAACAAACATCAAAGAAAAAGAAAAGTAACCGGGATCTTATTCTTTTGACAAATTGCTTTTATTTTTCTATCTTGAGCCCAAGCTCAGAACTTTGCAAATGTATGGCAGGTTTTCCTTTCCTTTGTATAGTAAACACTTTGCCATGTTTCTTTTATGATCATTTTTACTATGAATTTTCAGTGAATGTATTTTACTTTATGTTTCCAATATTTAACAGTATATGTTGCATGCAACACTTTCTTTTGAAGAAACTGTCTTTTGTGCAAGGTATTTTTCTATTGTTATGGATATATTCCAAGTCTTGATTGAATATTTGCTTGTGTTATGTATTTTGAAATAAACTTAATTCATTTTCTAAAAGGGTGGTGAAAACTGAGCTTTTCAGTGTTAATATATTTATGGTAAACAGCAGCTCAACTGGCAAAGTGTTTGCTGTACAAGCATGAAGACCAAACATAGTACTCAGAACTCACATAGTAAAGCCAGTCATATGGGGCTTGATTGCACTCTGACTGCTGGGGAAATAGAGATAGCAACATCCCTGGATTCACTGGCCAGACACTAACCAAGACAGTGATATTCCATGGTTGTCCTCTGGCCTCCACACGTACATGCATTCTTCCTTCAAACACACACATACACAGAGATGTGCACACACACACATGAACATGCACATGATAATTTAATGTATTATCTTTGTGGTTGGATATAGCACATAAATGAGAGGGTGCTCACTTAACAGAGGATCATCTGCAATTCTGGCCACTTTCATAAAATTTACATGTGATTAGAAAATCTCCCCTCAGATTATCCTTGCTGTCACATGACTCAGCATCTATTAAGTTACAACAGATAAGCCTGTAAGAGTAAAGAAATTTACCTGAATTCCCTTTAGAGATGAAGCACCCATATAAAGAAACACTCCATATAACACTGGCATGGGGATAAACTGTTAAAAAAAAACAATTAGAAAAATGGTAGCCATCATTTCCCATCATTCAATTTTGCACTTACCAGAGAGGGGAAAAATGAAAGTTCAAAGCATTCTAGAGCAAGTATAGAACAAAAATAAGAAGACCTAATTTCAAATTATACCTTAGCATTTTTTATCTGTGTAACATTTGGCAGTTACTTACACTGTCTGTACCTTAATTTCTTGGTATCTACAAATATGATAACAGTAGTCACTGTAAGTATTAAACTTTTTCTATAAACTGCATGATTCCTAAGAAATAGTACCATAAACTATTACTGCACCATGATAAATATTGACTGTTAGCCACTTTAAAGATAGCTGACATTCTATTTTAAAATAGTAAGATATCTGGATTAAAGGGAAAGAATGAAGTTTTACTTTTACAATTTGGTCCTTTATTGTGGCTAATATTTGTTAACAGGTGGATTGTTCAAGTTTCTTGGGTTAGCTAAATTTATACAGTATGGTAGTACTTACATAACAGAAATATAAGTTTTCAATGGTTAAATACAAGATGCTGTATAAGTTAAACAATTCAAATAATATTTAACTCAATCAAAATGAATGATAATTCATAATGTGGCTAACATGCTATAAGAATATCTGCCAGTTATATGACAAAACAGTAACTTTTTTTTTACTGTTACTTAAAGTTAATTCAATAATTTTAAATGTGAAAATTGCTTATAGGCAGTGATGATTTAATGCAGTTTTTGTGTGAGGCCTTCAAAATATAAAGCTGTCTGTGTGATCATTGCATAGTCACTATCCTGTTTACATCACTGACTTACAGTAATAGTCGATCTACACACTGACACAATAATAGAAACTTTGACTTGGGTAGAACTGTAGTGAATTCAGTCACTAACGACTCAGAAAGTTTGACTTTTTCCATGGCTTGAAAGCTATAAACCAATTTTTTTCTGCCACAGAGTATAACAAAGTTGTACTTTCATGTACTTAAGGATTCTAAAACTCAGGACAAATTTTCATTCACTCTTGGTGAAGGAGAATTATATAAACTTTTTTAAATTACCACTTTTATCTCATGTCATGTAATATTTACAGATTTATGCCTATATTAAAATGGCATCCTAAACATATATATTCTTTCTCTCATTCATAAGGGATAATGTTATTACCTTCAGAATACTGGTCATAAAAACTGAGGAACCCATAAGAATAAAAATCATGAGCCCAGTCACCCTCTGCTCCCTAATGCCGAGAAACTTGGGCTGCTCTCCTGGGGCAGAGCACTCTGATTCCAGCTTCAGGCTGTTGACGTGCGTGATGGAGAGGACTGTAGCAGCCACAAACCACGGCAGGCCCATGATAGAGCACACCCCGAGCATGACAGCCACCATGAGCAGATCCAGGTGATAGCCACAGCCTTTCTATTAAAAGAGGAGACAAAGGAGGAGGGAACGGCATCACCAACAGCTGCTGATGGCTGACGGCAGAAACCACTTCCTGACAACACTGAGAAGCCCTTCGTAGCAGGTGCCCCAGAGCTAACGTCTAAGATACAATGTTCTCAACAGCCTTCTCTCATTTCAGGCTTGATGTTTTATTAGAAAACATAATATCATACAACCTAATCTTCCTTATTTATTCTCGCTTTTATCGCAGTACATTGCCTTCTCAACATCCAAATAACCAAGCCATCCTTGGAAATAGGAGCATTTGTATTTTCTGTCCCCTCTGTAATTCCAGTCCACTATTTCTATCCGGCACTTAGGTGCAGGCAGAAAATTAAGTGAAGTAAAGTAGGTGCCACAGTGTTCTCTAAAAGGGTTGATTGGGTTAGATCTCTGAGAAGGGAACTCAAATACACAGAGGAGCACAATTGTCATCTCCTTCTGTGCTCTGGAGATGAAGAAAATCTTGACTTACAAAAATCTTGACTTACATTATGTTTTAGTTCTTTCTTTTTTCAATACTCTTCATGGAAGCTCATGTAACATAATGACTAAGAATGTGTGTTCTGGAAACACATTGCTGGGTTCAAGTGAGGGCAAGCAGAGGCCCTCTGCATGTATGTTATGGCTATAAACTTGGTGGTTCTGTTGGACTCCTAACAGTGGGAGTGGTGTATCTCTAACTCTTTTGCCTGCTCTTGGGGCTTCTTTCCTTCACTTGGGTTGCATTGTCCAGACACCATAACAAGGCTTTTGCCTTATCTTACACTTCTTTGTCCTGTCTTATTCACTGTTATCTCTTGGAGGCCTGCTCTTTTCTGAAGAGGAAATTAATGAGGAATGGATGTGGGAGGAGTAGAGGGAGGGGAAACCTTGGTCAGATGTACTTTATGAGAGAAGAAACTATTTTCAGTTAAAAAAATGAAAATTAAAAAACAAAAAAAAAACCCCACAAATGATAGCTCAACAATGACCTTAGGTCAATCATTTAATCTCTTGGGCCTCTTCCTATCTGAGAGAAGTTAATAATATTAATAAAAGGCATGTCATTAAGTTGTGATAATTAACTCACTTAATTTTAGAAACCATTGAGAGTAATGTAAGCTGCATCATAAATACCAAGTACACGTAAGGTTCACTATAATAGAACCACGTGTATTAAAGATGGATAATATCAAATCATTTCTCAGTACTTTCCATAATTTCTTAGCATAATTATTAACAAACAAGAAACAAGCAATAGAAGTTACAAATTAAAATTTGTCTTCTTTTCTCTTTCTCTCTCTTTCTTTTCTTTCTTTCTCTCAATTTTAACTACAGTCTGTGTCCTGCCTTCCTTATATAGTTCAGCCAGGCCTTGAACTCATAGGCAATCCTCTTACATCTGCCTCCTGAGTGGGATGGCTTTTAAATTTTTTATTTATATTTTTTATGAAGCAACATATATTCTTTTAACACATCTTAAAATTCAATGTAATAATTGTAATTGTAGAATAAATAGAGCAATTACATTTGGTGTGATAGTGAGAAGACCAAGGGCATCTAGGAAGTGAAAGAACATCCGGGTGTCAGCATAACTAAAAATGGCTTCAGTAAAACGAAAAAGCCTTCAGTAAGACATTTTCTAAGCTATAGCAAAAAAAAGTCCAAGTGGATCAAAGACCTCAGTATAAAATCAGACACACTGAACTGGTTAGAAGAAAAAATGGGGAAGAGCCTTGAACTCATTGGCACAAGAGAAAACTTCCTGAACAGAACACCAACAGCACAGGCTCTAAGAGCAACACTCGATAAATGGGACCTCATGAAACTGAAAAGCTTCTGTAAAGCAAAGGACACTGTCATCAAAACAAAACAACAGCCTACAGACTGGGAAAGGATCTTCACCAACCCTATATCTGACAGAGGGCTAATATCCAGAATATATAAAGAACTAAAGAAGTTAAACAGCAACAAATCAAGTAATCCAATTAAAAATTGGGGAACAGAGCTAAACAGAAAATTCTCAATAAAGGAATATCAAATGACAGAGAAACACTTAAAGAAACACTCAACGTCCTTAGTCATCAGGGAAATGCAAATTAAAACAACCCTGAGGTTTCACTTTACATCCATCAGAATGGCTAAGATCAAAATCTCAAGTGACAATACATACTGGAGAGGCTGTGGAGAAAAGGGAACCCTCCTCCATTGCTGGTGGGAATGTAACCTTGTACAACCACTTTGGAGATCAATCTGGCACTTTCTCAGCCAATTAGGAATACCGCTTCCTCGACATCCAGCTATAGTACTCCTAGGTATATATCCAAAATATGCTCAAGTATACAACAGGGACAGTTGTTCAACCATGTTCGTAGCAGCTTTATTCGTAATAGCCAGAACTTGGAAACAACCCAGATGTCCTTCAACAGAAGAATGGATATAGAAATTGTGGTACATTTACACAATGAAATACTACTCAGCAATTTTAAAAAAAAGGAAATCATGAAATTTGCAGGCAAATGGTGGGATCTAGAAATGGTTATCTTGAATGAGGTATCCCAGAGGCAGAAAGACACACATCGCATATACTCATTTATAAGTGGATATTAGACATATAATATAGGATAATCATACTAAAATCTGTACACCTAAAGAAGCTAAGGAAGAAGGAGGACTCTGGATAAGATGATCTGTCCTCATTTAGAAAGGCAAACATTGGAGCAGACATTGGAAGAGGGAGAAAACAGAGAACAGGACAGGTGCTTACCACAGAAGGACTCTGAAAAACTCTACCCAGCAGGGTATCAATGGAGAGGCTGAGACTCATAGCCAAATTTGGACAGAGTGCAGGGACTCTTATGAAAGAAGGGAGAGATAGAAAGATCTGGAGGGGACAGGAGATCCACAAGTAAAGAAAAAAAATCTGGGCACAGGGGTCTTTCCTGAGACTGATACTCCAATCAAGGACCATTCATGGAGATAACCTAGAACCCCTGCACAGACATAGCCCATGGCAGCTCAGTGTCCAAATGGGTTCCCTAGTAGTGGAAACAGGGACTGTCTCAGACATAACTCAGTGGCTGGCTCTTTGATCACCTCCCCCTGAGGGGGTTGGGTGCAGCCTTACTAGGCCACAGGGGAAGACAATGCAGCCAGTCCTGATGAGACCTGATAGGCTAGATTCAGATGGAAGGGGAGGAGGACCTCCCCTATCAGTGGACTGGGGGAGGGGCATGGGAGGAGATTGGGAGGGGACGGGGATGAGGGGCAGATGGGGCTACAGCTGGGATACAAAATGAATAAACTGTAATTAATAAAACAATAAATAAATTTAAAAAATAGCGTAAAACTCAAGCCCTTAAAAAGCAGTGCCTGAAGCAGTTTCAAAAGCGTGTTGTTCTAGGGACTGCAAACTAGAATGTGAGTTAGAATCTACACAGATCCCCGCAGCTGAGGGGATTCCATGCCACTGTGCCACTGGGATTCTCAAAGTTATGGTGCTACCAAAACGAACGGGATCTGTGAGAAGTGTCCAAGGCCACAAGATGAGCATCAGAAGAAAAAAAATGGCAGGGCCCTGGAGAGTTGAAGGTTTAAAAAACAACTATTGTTATTTTAGCACATATGAACTTTCTATTTGTCGACATTCACCAAATTTAATGTGAGGAAAGTCTTCCTCATAACAATAATTTCCTGCAGTACTTATTAGTTTCTTAAAATTTTGATATAAATGTAAACAGTGTAACTTTTGATTTTTGGAATTGGGCAAGATAATTATTTCAGAGAGAACAATTTTGTCTTTAAAATGAATACATGATTTCCCTTAATTATGCTGTAAAATGAGAACAATTTGACTTAATGCAAACCAAAGGAGATAAAGCAGTTCTGACATTTCCACTTATTAATCAGCAGCCTTCTTCTTGCCTTTCTTTTAAAATGATTTTTAAAACTTGGTTGTTGCAAACAAATTATTAGATGATTAGGCATGCCAGCCAAAGGGAAGTATCTATCCTTTGTCAGAGAGAGACCTCTGTACCTTGTAACATATTTCTGTAGTTTTTTTTTTCAAAAATAAAGACAGAACTGTAGCTTTTATTCTCACATTCATCCTTGAATCATGGGAAATGGACATATGGGAGGAAAAGAGAGCATAGCAACAGGTGATGCTACACCAGACCCCACTAAAACCAACATGCAGCAAGACAAGAGGCCAGCCAAGAGGACCATCTGATACCCAGATGCCACTGCTGAAAAAAATCATTCCAAAGCTTGGCAGCAATTCCCTGCATCTGTCAAGTTAACCACATAAAAGACTATAGATTGACATGGAGAACCAGGCTGACAAAGAGGGCAAAAAAGAACATATCAAATGCCATAATCATCAAGGGAATGTGGTGCCAAATGAATGTTGCAAATGCATTCATTTACTCTAGTGATCTGGGATTGTATTGCTGTTTATTAAAAATGATGTCAAAAGAAGCCTGAACTGTCTACAGAAACATGTAGAAATCCCATAGCCGTATCTTAATAGAAACTTTCTTTTCTACAAAATAATGTCTCCCTTTATTTCCGCTCTTACAGAGTATGCTCTTAACAAAACCAAGCTTTTGTTTTTAATGCCTTTAAAAGGGATTTAGTTAATCCCCCATTCTAAAATAAAAATGTAAATTCTAGAGAGAGTATGGATTTATTTGTGCATCTAAATAATATATACAAATTTTCTTGGTCCTATTTTAATTTGGGGGGCTGCTTTTATGCTTGAATGACACAAAGCCCAGTGGGAAGACTTGCAGGTTTCCTAATTGATGTTCCCTCATTCTCAGTTATGTAACAAACGAGTTAGGTAGTCTCTGTAGCTCAACATTTTATTGCGTATTTACTACTTCAAAATGATTGCAAAAACATTTTGTTGTTGTCATGAAAATTATCACGTAAAGGAAAATGATTAGTTTGGCAATGAGGTGTTCAAAAATCAAAAGATCTATAACACATTTAGAAGAGATAGAAAGTGACATGAATTCTGAGGTGACCTGAGGAGATTATGTGCACTTGGATACGTATTGTGAAGGCCAGAACATGCTTGCACAGAAATGAAAGAACACGATTCACAGAACAATTCCAGACAACATTCCAACCAAGGCAACAATGAGCTTTCAATGAAAAAAACTAAGGAAGGGCTGAAAGTGTAGCTAGCTTGTGATTTGGGGATATACTCAGGGAACATGCTTTCATGATCATGAAGTTCAGGTAAAAGCCAGGAAATTAAAAAATAAAATTCAATGTAGCAACAGGCAGGGAGAATAGTCATCAGCCAAACTGTAATTCTGAGTAAACAGTGTTCTAAGAAGGTGATAGTTTTGTGGTTATCAAGAGGAAAATCAAAGCAATAGATTACATTATGGTGGAACTTATAGGAGAAAAATGGCTATAGGCTAAAATAAATGAGGTTTTATTGTTGTTAAGTGTCGATGAGACTGTAGAGCTATATCGAAAGTGAGTGTAACGTGCTCAGATGTCAGTGATCTGCTGCGTGAACATGTCCTATGTTGCTTTTGTTATGCTCAAGGTTGGATTCTTTCCAGTCTGTTTATCAAGGCTCTCTATCATGAAAAATGTAATTTTTTAAAAATATTTCCCGCATTGGTTAAGATAAATGTAAAAATAAAAAACAAATAAAAAATTTCCTTTAGTTGATATCAGTTGGTAACATAGTGAGGACAGTTGCTCCGTGAAAATATCTCTCTCCTTCTTACACAGGGAGCTGGTTATTAATCATATCATCAAACAATGTCAATACACCAATGGCCTAGTGTTTAGGATTTTATTTTATTTTTTATTTTTTTGAGGTAGTTTTGCTATGTAGTCAGGGTAGCCTTGAACTCATGACTCAGTCTCCCAAGTGCTGGAATTTCAAGTATTAGTCACAATATCCAGTATTCCTCAGACTTCATAAAAATTTAAAATTATAGCATCAATAATTAAACAACTTTATTCAACAAAAGCCACAAGCAAATTGAATTAATTATTTTTAAAAGAAGTTTCATCTTAAATTATTTTCTCTAAGAGAATAAGGAATGCTCATTCTTTCTGATATATACTGCAACACCTTAACATAATTTATTACAAATAATTGTACATTCTTATAACTATGCTTATTGATAATATCAATGAAATAGTTCAAATAGTTCATGAGCTGGGATCATGCTGTAAAATAAATAAATATTTATTTACTTAACCACTGTAAAATAAAATATATGTTATTAATAAGTAAAATGTAGAGCAGTTAAATAAAGAAATAAAATTTCAGTTAACTATAATTACTTCATCCTTCCTTTTCTGCTTCCTCTTTTCAACCTTTGTCATGGCCCCACCTCCCTCTTCAATTCATGGCCTCTTTTTCTTTATTATTGTTACATACACATACACACAAATATGTGAATACAACCTGCTGATTCCATTTAGTGTTGCTGGTGTGTACATGACTACAGCACTAATCATTTGGTACAGGCTAATCAATTAGGGGCTCATCCCTAGAAAAGACTAATTCTCCCTCATCAATCATTAGTTGCTTCTAGTTCTTTGTCTACTAAAGAGATCTGTGAGATTTCCTGCTTCATGTTAACATCTCTCTCTCTCTTTTTATTATTATTTATTATGATGTATTCACTTTGCATCCCCCTGTAGCCTCCTACCTCATCTCCTCCCAGTCCCTCCCTCCCTCTTCCCCCACCCCGTCCAATATCCTTCCCCTAGTCCAATGACAGGGGAGGTCCTCCTCCCCTAATATCTGACCCTAGCCTATCAGGACTGTCTGGATCCTCTTTCTCTGTGGTCTAGGGGAAAGTGATCAAAGAGTAGGCAACTGAGTTCATGTCAGTGACTGCCCCTGCTCCCCTTACTAGGGAACCTACATGAGACTGAGTTGCCCATGGTCAACATCTGTGCATGGGTTCTAGGTCCTCTCCCTGCATCGTCCTTGGTTGATTCATAGTCTCTGCAGGCCCCCCAGGGCCCAGATATTTTGGCTCTGTTGCTCTCCTTGTAGAACTCTTGTCCCCTCCAGGTCTTTCTATCACCCCTTCTTTCATAAGCTTCCCTGCACATCTCTTGGTGGTGTTCTTGTTGAGGTTTCATAGGTATAGATTCCCTATCTCACAGTAAACTTCCTGTTCCTCTGGCTTTCACAGTCCCTCTGCCTCCTCTTCCTTTATTGATTCTGATTATATTTAACCATTCAATATTTTAGTGATTTATTTAAGAGTTACATATAAAAATGATAATACTTATACTACATACAAATTGAATGATGTTGCGAAATTTTAATTACTTACAATTGCAAATCAGTAGGCCAGAATACATTAAATAAAATCTATTTGTATTTAAAAGTTATTAAAAATCTGCAATAATGTTCAAAGATGTCACTTATAATCTGTAGTATTTGTGAACAAAGTTTTCCTTTGTTTTAGTCATTACAAACAAATAATAATTTTTAAATATATTCAGTAAAACATACCTGGAGACATGGTCCTTACAATAATGAACATACTTAGTGTCAAATAAGGGAATAGAGAAATCCCAGACATAAGTCAAGTTGATAAGCAAAATTGTACTTCACCATAATTGAATATTTCACTAAATTAATGTTAAGCAAACTTCAGAACTCTTTTTCCTCTGAAATATAAGGTTTTAGCCTTTGGAGGTTACTCAAATGTTGGAAGCAAATTTTCATATATCCATAATACAAATTGTCCTAGAACACAATAAAAACTCTAAACCTGAAAACAGAATTTTATACTGAACAAATGAAACACAATACAAGCAAAACCTATGACCACCAATTCCTATCAGCTAGGTAAAATTCATTTAAATTATAGTGGATGCTAAAACACACCTTTAGCTTATGCTCTTTTCTGTTGATGATGACGGCTGTAATCTGTTGGTCCATGAAAATCAGAATAGTACAAAGCAAAGCTGGGATAATAGCAGCTATAATTGTCCACCATGGGTTTGGCCCTAAAGGTGTAACAAACCATCCACGATCGTCTCTGGTAGGCTGGGGAAAAAATTTAAGCATACATATCAGTAGCTAGATTGATGAATAGCTAATCAAACTAAGTCATACAGACATCAACAGGGAATTATTAATTATGGAATTATTGGCTGATAATTTAATAAATAATGAACTCTTGGAGCATTTATATCATTCAGGGATAGGCTAGGGTCAGATAGAAGGAGAAGTAGACTAGGGAAGGGGCATAGGAGGAGAGAAGGCAGGGAGGGTAGAACCGGAAGGAGATGAGGGAGGGGCCCACAGCCAGGATACAAAGTGACTAAATTGTAATAAATGATAATAATAAATAAAAAAACAAAAAAATATTGTCACAGGAATTGTGAAAAAAGAACACCATTTTACATGTATTATCTTTTAACCCATTTTCTCTTCATAACACTGTAAAGATGAAATTGAGACATAGAATGCTACAGTATATTGTCTAAGGTTCCAGGTCTATTAATTAATTGAGGTTGAATTTTGGCCAGCAGACTAATTAAAATAGTATTCCCAATCAACACCTGTATTAAATAAATAACATCAACACCATTTACTGTCTATATCTAAATTGCACATTGAATACCATGCTAGAAGCAAGAAAGAACTTTCTTTTAGGTTAGAATCACAAGCAGACATGTAGACAGCATGTTTTGATATAATGCGGAGTTTTTATTTTAGGTGTGTGCACAGGCTACTATATGACAATAAAGAATAAACAAACAAATAGAAACTTAGTGACATCAGAAGCTCAGCAAAAGGTTCAAAACATGGCCCCAGAGGAATTCATTATGACAGTAGATGATCCTATGATTGAGTCCCTAGTTCTGCTTGAAAGATGAGAAAACAGGCTGAGACAGTATATTACTGGCTTCATGGGCATATCCTGCTCTTATAACATGGTTGCAATACTCATCCCAAGCCTATTCTTCTCTGTTTTTCAAACCCTATTCACTTTACAGTTTTGCCTCACAGTAATGCATGTTCCTTAGTTTCTGAATGCTTCTTTGGTGTTTAGGCATGTTGTATTGCATGTATATATTCTAACTGTAACAGAAAAACATTTAATCAGTCTTCAGATTAAATTTTTATAATTCTTTTTAGTATTAGACAATGTATTTCTTAATCTATTAATGTATATTGTTCATGCTTTCATGAAAATCCCAGACACTGGAGTCACAGATACCATCTATTAGACACAGAGAGGTAGAAAAGTAGAAATAGATTAAGTGCTAGATAAGTTCACCTTGAAAACACTTGGTACTTGTAGTTTCGGCGATGGGATCCCAATGGCATAGTCAATTAAAACCATACACAGAATTGTAAGAAAAACTGCAAAATCACTCACTATGGATCGAACCTAAAAATAATGAAAATATTGTTACTTGAGGGGAGGAGATGTAAATAACTGGGAATGTTCAGGAGCGGTCTTGAATCATACTTTATAAACAAATATTATGAACATAATATCATGATGTTACATTATATGCTAGGTATACAGTACTGTCATTAGTTATGCTTGAATCTGAATACATATCTATGTCTCCCAGACATACTTTTCAGAATAAAAATTTATTGAACTGAAATAATTGTACTCATTTTCTTTTCAATATTTATTTAAAGTATTTATTACGAGCCCAAGTATGTGAAAATTTAGAGCACAGAAAAAAATTGTCTGGCCTGCATCTGATGAATTTTACGATGATTTCATAGAAGTTATATTTTAACATTATGAATCCAAAGGACCATTGAATGAAACGACCTGTTTTTACTAAAGATGTATGTTTTAATTACCTTACTTTGTACACAACAGTGGGCAAATTTTAAATTTTCTGTTATTTAAAATGAATATTATATAGGCCAGTTTTCAAACCATTGCAGAAAGCCGCTGTGTAGCGGCTGCACAGGTCAGGGCATGCACATGTCAGAGAAAGAGCCTCCTTAGGTGCTGGCCCTCCATGCTTCTCACTGGCATGGGGCTTAACTGAATAGGCCAGGCAAAGGCACAGGCACATGCAGGATCCACCTGTCCCTCCAACCTCACCTTGTCTGGGATTACAAGTGGGCGCCAATACGCCCAGCTTTTTTTTCTTTAACATGGATTCTGGGGCGCTGGCTCAGGTTCTCATGCTTATCCAGCAAGTGCTTTACTGACCGAACCACCTCCCAAGCCCTACAAGGACATTGTGAGTAATTATCCTTAAACAACTACCGGCACCATTTGTTTTCTATTAGGATGCTTTTGAAGCATGCACACAGAGTACTTAGGATCACTGTTCCAACACACAGATACTAATTCAGCATTACTCAGGTTCAGGTCAGAGGTGGAGGAAACGAGTCTGTCATCCTAGAAGAAACTCTTCCTGACACATTTGCCAAAGCAGATTTTTAAAATGTGTTTATTAACCCCCAAACGTTGTGTTTCTTTGTTTTATTTTCTGTTTTTCTATTTCAGCCCCTTTTCATGATGGAAGAGATGTCATAGACATTACTTTACAGTGTTAAGTATAGAACCCAATACTCCTGCAAGGCTTGCGCCATGTCCGGTACCTGTGTCACAAAGAGCTTCCGCGTCAGCCTCCTTCTACCTTCATCTTCCCTTCAGCCTACATCTAACTCACCAATTCACTCACGACAAAACCTTCCTATGGTTCCCTTCACTCATTAGTAACCCTCCTTAGTCCTTAAGCACGGAGGATTTCAGAACAACTGTGTTAGCTTACGTTTGGATCAGGACTCTTAGAGCCCAAGTACCTTGGTTGGGAAATAACGGCTGGTCTTGAACTGCTTCAGGGTGGCTGACATGGTAACGGTGGAGAAGAACAGGATCACCGACCAAAAGAGAACATCCGGCACGTAGGGGTGGCCATGGCCACAGGCTCGCCCGACATACTCCCCGTGCAGTGATCTGCACTCCTGGGGAAGGGAAACAGAGCTGTAAAGAAAACTCCGCTTTTCTTCCAGAAAACTAGCACCTGATCAACTGTAGCTGGTACACCGGGAATGCTCCCCAATGCCACCCACAGGGGATTTAGCAGATATGATCCTTGCTTTCAAAGTTCTACTTGGATAGGTATTAAGCCTAAAATCTATTAAGTTCAAGAATAACAAATGAATTTAAAGTGTGGTAGGTTGCTTAATGCATAGTTTATAATAACATCAGACACATGACAAAGCACTTAAAGATATCATGTTAATTATTTTCACGCCCCTACCATAGATAGATATTTTTGTTTATATGTGATATCAGAGAAAGCTGAGGCATGGAGAGAGTGAGCAATGCATCTCAGTCTGGTGCCTCATCAATGCTTTGTGGTAGAGTCGGGCAAATGCACCGCTCCTGTGGTAGGAATTATAGAATATTAAAAAACAATAATTACTTTGAAAAACTAGTTCAAAATACCAAGAAATATCAGAAAATCAACTAAAAACAATGATATATTAAAGGAATGGCATTTTTAAAATTTAATTTTATTTATATATTTATTTATTACAACTCATTCACTTTGTGTCCCTGCTGCAGTCCCTTCCCTTGTCTCCTCCCAATATCACCCACCCTCCCTCTTCTTCCCCTACGCCCTCTGTCTAGCCCCTTGATAGGGGAGGTCCTCCTCCCCTTCTATCTGACCCTACCTTATCTGGTCTCATCAGGGCTGGCTGCATCATCTTCCTCTGTGGCCTGGCAAGGCTGCACCCCCGGGGGAGGTGATCAAAGAGCTCATTCAGAAAAGCAAACATGAGACGTAGGAGAAGACAAGGAATAGGACAGGAGCCTTCCACAGAGGACCTCCAAAGACTCTGCCCACCAGGGTATTGAAGGAGAAACTGAGGAGACTCACAGCCAAACTTTGGGCAGAGTGCTGGAATCTTTATGGAAGAAGAGGGAGATAAAAAGACCTGGAGGGGACAGGAACTCCACAAGGAGAAAAACAGAACCAAAATACCAGGTCCCAGGGGGGGCTGAAGAGACCGACACTCCAACCAAGGACCATGCATGGAGAGGACCTAGACCCCCTGTTCAAAGGAAGCCCACTGGCTACTCAGTTTCCAAGTGGGTTCCGTAGTAAGGGGTACAGGGACTGTCTCTGATAAGAAATGGAATTTTGAATCCAATATAGTAAGTACTAAATTCAAAGAAAAAATGATGAAAAATTATTACATGAGCAAGGTAAAGTTCATGTTTCTCTGTTTCCCTGTGGACCTTCTTTTGCTTCTTTCTTTCTTTCTTTCTTTCTTTCTTTCTTTCTTTCTTTCTTTCTTTCTTTCTTTCTTTCTTTCTTTCTTTCTTTCTTTCTTTCTTTCTTTCTTTCTTTTCTTTCTCCCTCCTTTTTTAAGGAAAAAAAGGAAAGGAAGAAAAAATATTTTTAATTACTGCCTTAGCCATTAGGTGGCAGCAAAGTCAAAAAGAATTTTAAGACAAAACTATTTTATATAAGCATTAAATATTGTGAAAGAAATATTTCTAAGTCATCTTAGAAAACTTTTGTATGAGAAAATTATATTACTCTATTCAAAATAAACAGAAATACAGTGGCTTAAAGATTCCAGGAAATTATTTAGTCTCCTAGGAATTTTGAATAGTACAAAGAAAATTTAGAGATAAAGTATTTTCACTGAATCAAATCTTAAGCACCTGAGTTCACTATAGCTTTAAAAAAACTTCCCTGAAACATTTTAGAATAAGTAAGTGGTCACACTGTTACCTGATAACAAGCAACCAAGTAGTAAATCCTCCTTGACACAGGTTCCCAAAATAAAATTCTTAAGAAATCCTATCAAGATACTGCAACCAAGGACCATGCATGGAGGTAACCTAGAACCTCTGCACAGATGTAGCCCATGGCAGCTCAGTGTCCAAGTGGGGAGTTTTTCTGACATGAACTCAGTGGCTGGCTCTTTGATCACCTCCCCTTGAGCGCGGAGCAGCCTTGCCAGGCCACGGAGGAAGACAATGCTGCCAGTTCTGAGGAGACCTGATGGGCTAGGGTCATATGGAAGGAGGGGAGGACCTTCACTACTAGTGGACTTGGGGAAGAGCATGGGAGGAGATTAGGAAGGAAGAGTGGGATTGGGAGGGTATGAGGGAGGGGGCTACAGTTGGGATACAAAGTGAATAAACTGTAATTTATATAAAAATTTTTAACAACCAAAAAAATAAAAATGAAACTCTTACCAGATAGGAAAAAAATACATTAAAACAGACCCCAAAGTGTCTTGTTAAGCTTCAGAGCACAGAAACTTGGCTATTGAAAAACTACAGAATAATCCTTTAGGCTTTATCAGTAGCTTTAATTTTCCTTCCGTAAAACTGAATAAATAAAATACAAACAACAAAAACTCCAAACCGAATCCTTGACTTTTCCAGTCTCTTTTTGTGGGCCTGTCAGAAATGCTTGGAGTAATCAGCGTGATGTGCACCAGGATACCCAAGCAGAGGTGGGGAGAGCCCCACACATAGCGTACTGTGAGCACCTGCAATCTTGTATGCACGTGTGAGACGCTTCTAATCATTCTTTGGATGTACACGGGTCATATCCTCTACTCCTAGCATGGCTGACATTGAGATCTGCTGACTATACTTATGTACATACACAGAGACAGAGGTCTAAGTATACTAGCTTGCCATAAAAGTTGAATTAAATGGTAAACATGTGAGATGAAAGTAGTTCAACATAACCATTTGGTAGTTACCAAACATTTAATACTCTGGCTTTGATTCATTCTCTGTCCTTCCTGATTTATCAAAGTATAAATTAGTAATCATAAGATATATTATGATGAAATGAAATAATGTATGACATGCAAAATATATATGTAAATTAAGTGTTATCTCACTATTTTTACAAAATAGTTACAATAGTCATCAATATAGTACTTTATTAATGATACACATTTGACAATAATTATTGTTATGCTGAGAAAAAGCAGCATAAGATAAACTTACTTAATTTCATTGACTTAAGAATCATTGGGTTTTTTCCTTTATGTAATATCAATATCGATGCAGGTCTGTTTCTGGTCAAGAATATAAATTTTCTATTGAAAGTGTCGCTATTAACTATTGAAAAATAATATGAAAATTTTTCCATAGCAGTAACCCATAGTAGAGAACTAAAAATTAAGTCACTAAATGTTAAATTTGCTTTGCGTCTAAAGTAATTTTCATAATCCTTTAGTTGATTTCAAAACTTCTACTGTCAAAAGTTGGGTGGGTAGGAAAGTGGGAGGATCTGAGAAGAAGTGGGGAGGGAAACATATCAAAATATATTGATTAAAAATTCTTAAGTAAAAAAATTTTTAAATAATTCACTTATGGCTAATTACATCAATGTGTAAAATACCTGCCTTTTAGAAGGCCATTGTGCAGCATTAGCTAATACATAGAGTAAATTTTAGTATTTAGCATTAAATGGCTCAGAGAATATATTATCAATTATTTTGTTAAATAATTCAGACTGAATTATTTTGAATTTGTACTGAAGGGGAAAATAGAGATAAAAGAAACAAAAAGAAGCTCTTTAGTTATAATTCAATTTATAAACAGGGAATCTAGAAAGAACACTCACTATAAACACACATCCACCATGACACCAGATCTAAATTCTCAATAAACTGCATTGTTCTTTCTTGTTCACATCATAACAAAGGACTCTGCTGTGTTCAAGATGCCTGGATTTTAAAAGTAAAATTTGTGACCTACAAAATTCAACATTTAATTTCTGTTTTATGCTCACTGTATGCCAAACATACACACACACACACACACACACACGAGAGAGAGAGAGAGAGAGAGAGAGAGAGAGAGAGAGAGAGAGAGAGAGAGAGAGAGAGAGAGAGAGAGAGATAACACACAGGAGAAAATTAAGGTCATAAAATATAGGCCGGGATTAAATTGTAAACCAAGAATAAGCAATTTGCTTTTAATATTGAAAACCATATATATCAGAAATAGGTAATAGGTCATATTTTTAAATAAACATATTTAGAGGCTTATAAAATTCTGTAACACGAATATTTCTATTTCCATTAGCAGACTCAGTAAAATAGTACATATTTGATTAAATGATATTGAATTGTTTGGCTTTGTGCTGATGTCTATAAGGAATTTTGAGAACATACAGAGTAGGTAAGGTGGGATATTAATGTTTATAACTGCAAGGAGTAGGAAAAAGTGGGCTACTTCGGGATTTTTATACTTATTGGAAAGAACACTTTTTTTAAACCGAATTTCTTGTTTTCACTGAGGAGAAGTGAAGCTTGTGAATACAGATTATAAGATATGCACACACATGAGGTGAAGAGTAAGAACAGAAAAATGCTCCTATGGAAAAAAAATTACAAAGCGCCTAAGAGAATAAAACAAAGGTACAGAATTTAACCATTATAGACAAAAATATGTCTAGCCCCCTCTTTTTTTCTGAGAAGACTAAAGAATAAAAATGGAAATGAGAAATCTGTTGAGAAACATATGAGTTTTTTTTAAACTGTCATGTTCATCAGAGACTAGTATTTACAGAAAATATCAGGCTCATCCTCTCCCCTCAGCCTGTTCTGAACAGTGGGAGAAGCACTGCAGAATAAAGTAGAACATCCAAGTCTGTCATGTGCAAGGTAGAATGTGTCCCACTAGGATAGTTTCATTGAAGTCACTTGTTCTACTATATTGCATTGACTCTAGCCCTCTTTTTCTGTTTGTGTAAACTTCCAAAGAAGCTTAGACCTAGGAAAAGAAATTTTTTTCATAAGGGATGAAAACCCCAATTATGGATGGACTTTAAGACAAAGCTACCACTTGTATGGGTTTGTATTTTCAAAATGCTTACCTTATTAGCAATAACTGATTAAAAATGTCAATAGAAGTCTTTACAGTAAATGAGGCAAGATGTGACATCTTTTGCTATGTTTTACTTACTGACACAGTTAGGTTCCTCCAAATTATGTCAGAGGCAGAAATATTGGACTCCCTCCATTCCTTCAGTGTATCATTGCTGGGACTATGTGGCTCCATACAGTTACATCTGAAAGAGCAAAATAATTTCTTTTCTGAAATAAGCAGATATTTTTATTGTATCCAAAGCATGTACCTGAGAATTCACTTTCCCTAGATAAAACACTTCATCTGACAGGCACGTAGCTGGGTCATCTGAATCTCTCTTGGAAAGACTATTCCAACAGCCAGAATTAGCATGTCGGAATACTAGACCACTCTGAAGCATGTTCTACAATGAGGGACCATTCCAACATCTACTTGCCTGTAAATGTTACCACCTGAAAAATTATAAGTGTCCAGTGTATTGTAATAAGATTAACCTACTTTAGCCATTTGTGCAATCGCATTAATTAAAAATGAAGGTGAAATTTAATTCATGCTCTAAAGGTCATGTATAACTTTACCATACAATTCTAATTTAGTTTGATTGAAGTGAAAACCCTAGATATCCCTTTGCTGATGAATGACAATTGTACTAAAGATCAAACAATCAATACGCATTTTTAGTACATGCTGTGTGATGGATGCTGAATTCATTCATAGTTCTTTTACCTTGTCTACTGGGGAGCATTTTCCTATAGAACATATTTCAAACGGTGCTTGGGCTCCAAGACAACCCACCTGGGCTACAGAGCTGGCAAGTTTATTGCACTGCTGCTTAATTATGTTAATAAAACTATAGAACCTGACTTCCATTGTTGAGATTGTTTCTACAGGAAAGTATCCCTCTGTTCAGGAAACTCTCTCCATTTCTACCACAGAAACTTGATTTGCTCATTACCTTGATTCTTTCAGTCTTTGTGGAGTTATATAATCTATCACTCTAAGAAATCCTACTTGAGATGGGCTGTAAGGACAGCATGGTTTTGGCTGTCGCTAAAGGAAGACAGAATTTCTCCAACTGAGCTCACTTGGAGAGGGTTCCAGTGAGAAAGTTAGTGAGGAGGGTTTTAAGGTGATGGGAAATGGAAGCACTAGTTACCATAGGCAGGTACTGACTTCCACGGCAGCAGAGAGAATACGAGCAAAAAGAAACAAAGGTGCCGGAGCTTCAGCCATAGACAATAATTATAGCTGTTCCCGAGTCCTAGACAAGTGATGCACTGTGATGGAATACAGGGTTTTATGTCAGAGAGCTCAACTGTCTATGTAACCATGGGCAAGTGACTTAACCATTCTAAACCTGTTCCCTGTTATGGGAAATGGGATTAAAAAATGCTTATTACCTACTAGAGCTAATAAGAAGAGGTTAACATTTCACACAGTGAGTGTGTGTGCATCTGTCTCCATCTGTCTCTGTATGTCTCTGTCTCCTGCTCCCTCTCCCCCACCCTGGCCCCTCTTGGTGGTATTTAGTACGCACTTGGCTCTCTTTGGAACTGTGGATTAAAAATATGCAGAGACCCTGCTGGGATGCTGAGACTCATAGCCAACGTTTGGGCAGCGTGCAGAGTTGCCTAGGGAAGAAGGGGGAGACAGAAAGACCTGGAGACGGCAGGAGCTCCACAAGGAGATGAATTGAGCCAAAAATCTGGGCCTAGGAGTGCCTGCAGATAATGATGAATCAACCAAGGACCATGCATGGAGAGGACCTAGATCCCCTGCTCAGATGAAGCCCATGGGCAGCTCAGTCTCCACATGGCTTCCCTAGTAGGGGGAACAGGGGCAGTCACAGGCATGAACTTGGTTGCCTGCTCTTTGATCAACTCTCCCTGATGAGGTGGCCTTATTACACCACAGAGAAAGAGGATCAGACAGTCCTGATGAGACTTGATAGGTTAGGGTCAGATAGGGGAGAAGGACCACCCTATCATATAGGAAGGTAAACATAGCCATACCATACACCAAAATTAGGTTTGAATCCTTGTTTTTTTTCTGACCCTGTAAGTCCTGCTATTTCAGCTGCAATATGATGCTTCTAGATAGGAGCTGGCCCCATTTCTGTCAGGATGGCTAGAAAACCAGGAATGTGCCAGATATAATGAAGCGATCTCTATTTCACTATTCCTCCACTATTTCCTTTCCTGAGGACCTGTCTCCTTTAAGATATCCCCTCAAAATGCCCTGCGCTCTTGCCCCTTACTATGACTGCTACCTCCGCCACCCTTATTCCTGCTGTTCAGTGTCCTGTTTTCTCACAGCCTCATACAAACTTGGTAATGTGGCTTCCCCCATTCACTTTGCTCACCATGCATGAATTTCCTTGAGGCAGCAGTCTCTGCTATCTGGAGTGACTGCATTGTGTCAGTGAACACAGTGTCATAAAGTGCTACACATTCTTGGCATCCTATTTTCATTTCCATGATAACAGTGATATTCTGAAAGTGCTAAGGTAGAAAATAATTTAAAAGGGGCAGACTCAAAGAAGAGACATATTTTGGAGTGTATCTTAGTTACTTGTGCCTCCATGGCAGAGCTCTGTGACTAACCACTTTTCTCAAATCAGTTCCAAGCTGGAAAAATATTTTAGTCTAAAATATTTATTTTATAAGGAAAACATGAATAGCCAAGAAAATCATTGTTCTTTCTAGAGTTCACACATGAGACATCTGAGCTCTCAGCAGTCAGATTTTGTGGTGCGTGTGCTTACATTGAAAGTTTAAGTGATCTCTGGAACTCAGCATGCAGCCATCAGTAAAGTGTCTGTCTAGCAACGTGAGACCAGGGGTGAACCCTAGTACAGAAATGGAAAAAACTGAATGATCTCTAGAAGTCCTGAAGACTCAAATGGGACTTCAGAATGCTGGGTACTCATGAGCTTAAATATGAATCAAGAATAAAATGAGAAAAATAATATCTCCCCTTAATATGAACCCAATCCAAAGTATTTTGAGCCTGCCTAAAATCTAAAGCAAAGAAATAAAATTTAAAAAGAAGTAGCACTGTGAGGGGATAAAACCTGAGTGAAGGACAAAGTCTTTGGTTAATTTCACCCAAGTCAACTTCTAGGGACTCTAGCAACAGAGTGGAATTATTAATACAAGACCATTCTTTAGGTATATAATTACTATATTGGATTTTCCAGCCAAATTCAAAGCAACCAAGGATATATCATTTAACCAATCTATGTCACCATTTCCTCATAAAATGGCAATGACAGTCATCAAGTTCATAGGCTATGTTGAGAGCAAACAAATTAACACTGGCAAAAAGCCCCAAATCAGGATCTACCACACATAAACATTAGTTAGGTGTTCTGTACTGTAAATATGGTTATTACTATTGTGACAATCACATGCCCCTGGAATAGAAGGTAGAAGAATAAGGCTGGAGGAAGGGCCACTCCTCTGCTTCATCCATGACTTTCTCTATATTGTTACTACAGCTCGGCCGTGTAAACTTCAACCCAGGAAGAGCGATGCCCCCACTCGTTCTTCATTATTTAAGATTCTCTCCCCACCCCACCCCCATGTGTGTGTCCAAATTTGTGATGTGGAATTCAAGACTGTTTTTTTCTTTCAGTTTCTGTGAATAAGTTAATTGGAATTTTGATGGTGATTACCCTGAGTGTGTAATTTGCTTTTGGTAGCAAGGACATTTTCACAATATTATTCCTCTCAGCCCATGAGCTTGGGAGGGAGGTTTTCCATCTTCTTATTTCTTCTACAGTTACTTTCTTTGATGTCTTAAAGTTTTTATTTTTATACATCTTTCACTTCCTTAGTTAAACTTCTTTCAAGATGTTGTTGTGTGATTCTGTGTTCAAGATACTGTGAATGGGATTGTTCTCCTAATTTCCCTAATTGCTGTCATTTGTCCATAGGAGAGATACTGATTTTTACGTGGTAACTTTGTACATCATTACTTTGTTGAATAAATTTATCAAGTGTAGAAGCCTCTTGGTCGAGTATTTAGGTACTTTTATAGAGATAATTATACCATCTGCACATGGGGGCGGTTTTACTTCTTCCTCCCCTGTGTACCCCGTTGCCTCTTTCACTCATCTTATTGCTCTAGCTAGTACTTAAATATGCTGAACAGGAATAGAGAGAGTGTTCCATTCTTTAGTAGAAATGCTTTGAGTTTCTCTCAATTGAACATGATGTCGGCTGTGGGCTTCCTGTATATTGTCTTTATTATGATGAAATACATCCCATGTACCTAGATTCTCTAGGACTTTTTATAATTCAAGGATGTCAGATTTTGTCAGAAAGCCTTCCATGCATCTAATGAGATGCCTTGTAGTAATGGATTGGTTGTCTTAAAGTGCACTTTTTATAAAAACATGTCCTCTGTTATCCTTTGCTTCCTACAGAAAAGCAAGTTCTCTGGGCAATCCTGTTTGTATAAATGGCCACAAAATGATTAGGTAAGCAGTGCAATCCAAAGCCCTCATGTAGAAGCATTTGCTTTGGTTTCACGGCTAATGGAGGTGACCTGGCTTCCCTACACAAGTGCCTCTGGCTGTCTTCTGGAAAGCATCATTTGGTAGAACTCCCTTTAACATTATCACTAATTTTAATTCCCTAGGCTACAGACCCTGTCCCTTTGCCTTAGAAGTTGTTAATAGTGCTCTCCTTTGTGCACCAAACAGGAAGTGTGATTTCTTTGTTTTTTTCAACATTTTTTATTGACTAAATTAGTCCCTAAGAGTGCTTCATAGCAATCATATATAATACAATATATATTACAGAATGTAAAATTATGGAATCATATATTTGTAGAAGCTAAACATTTTTATTTAAATGATATTTTGATTCATAATAATAAAGTCACACAACAGAATATTCATGTTATATAAAAATAAAAATATACACACACACTGTGTACTTGATTTTTTATATGCTAACTAATAAATACAAAATATATAAGCCATCAAGTTAGAAAGAACATTATATTAGAAAACAAGTTCTATCCCACTATGCCTTACTTGATATTGGTTAAGTCAGAAACTATTAACTTATTTTTAAAGCAAATATTGTCTCCTTCACAAAATCTGAATAAACATAAAATTATAGAAAAACAAAAATCCAGAGAAACTTCACTGGATATGTGATGGCTTTTTATAAAGTAAAAGTTCTCTGATTTAATGCTAGCTGTATTCTAGGTCAGGACATCAGCTTCTTGAGGCACAAAATGCATATTATCTCAGTATCAGTGCTGGGGTATTTTCATGTAAATTGAAATATCATTAAATATCACTTTAAATACTTCAGAATACATCCTTAAATTTAGGTCAGCTCAGAAGCAAAGAGAAAGTGGGTCAGTACATCACAGACTGTGAACTCTCTAAGAATAGTCTTTCTATCTCACCAAAATCTGGTGTATAACATGTGGCTATTTGATTCATTTGTAAGGAAACAGGCCTCTTTTTAATATTGAGTAATGATGTAACTGTCTGCCTTCTCATTGTCTTTGTCTAGAAAGTATGGAAGATAATTCTATTTGGGCCCCCAAATCAAACTATAATTACAGAGAAGTAAAAGAGCTGACAGTAGACATGAAGAATAAATTGTTGACAGGCACTGTCAATGAAGGTGCATTAGCATCTACACAGTCTACAGGGACATGGAATATAAAAAGATGAAAGCACAGCAGTTCTGTTCCTGAAACTTTCACAGCTCATCAGAGCAGCAGTGGGAATGAAATACCAATAATGAACTATTTTGGATACTACTGCTCCTGGAAATGCACTTTATCATTAGAATAAGTTAGGTCAATACATGACTGAAACTAAACCCCAAGGTCTTACCATATACAAAAGACAGAACAAAATAGATTAAAGACCTAAATATTTTAAGACCTAAAGCCATGAAATGTCTACTAGAAAACAGAGAAATGCTTCAAGACAGTGAAACGAGTAAGGAGTTAAGGAGTGTGACTCTAAAGTGTAGAGAACAAGAGCAAAATGAAGAAAGCTCCTGCAAACCACAAGAAACAATCAATAGAGGAAGAAGCAATCAGCAGAAAGGGACAGTTATCTGAACTATATTTCCGACAAGGTAAAATAATCAAAATATAGAAAAAAGCCCCAATAATCCAATTTAGAAGTAGACAACAACTATAAACTGTTTCCTCCCAACCCATGAGGAAGACATACAATGTCTTCCAACCAGTGTATGAACAAAATGCTCCACAGACCTGTCAGTCAGAAACAAATTTAAAGTACAATGAGAAAGAACCACATTATAGATGGAATGAGTACTATCAAAAGATTAGAATGCTGGACAGAATATGGAAAAAGGGAACGCTTTATATGATGGGAATGTAAATTAGTAAAATCACTGTGGAAAACCGTGTGGAGTTAACTCAAGAAATTAAAAACAGAACTATAATATGATCCATCAATACCATCAGTAGTGGTTATATTTTCAAGGAAGATGAAATCTAAGACACATTTGTACCTTCATATTTTTTTATAACTAGTCAAAACAATCATGAAACAAAACAAATTTAAGTGCATATCAACTGTGTGTAAAGAAAATTTTACACACACATATGTATATACACGTATGCATGTGTGTATGCGTGTGTAAGAGAGAGAAAGAGAGAAAGAGAATGAAAGAAAGAGAGATACTATTCCTCCATAAAAGGAATATAATGTGCCATCTATATGAACATGGATGGTAATTGTGCTGGGTGAAATAAGACAGGAAGAACAACAGAAACACTATATGAGTGTAGTGAGAACTTTGGTTTATGTTGGGAACATGTTTTTGTTTCAATCCCAGGTGTGGGATACGGAGCTGCTTCAGACTGACCACAGCAGGTAACTATGATTTGTCTCATGCTCTAGCAGGGGCGTGTCTTTGCTGGCTGAAGATAATTAATGTTTGGAATTTTGGGGACTCTTCAGAAGGTATGTAATGCTAGAGCCCTGGAAGAGCTCTGGCAGCTGCTACTCCTCTTGCTGCTGCTTGTCCCTGTTGCTGCTGGTCCCTGCTACTGCTGGTTCCTACGGCTGCTTTTGCTGGTTGCTGTTTTGTTGGATCAATGATTGTTGGTTGGAGATATCCTGATGATAAAGATTGGACTTGTCCCAAGGAACCTGATCAACAGGAAGTAGTCTAAAGAGATTACTTCCCTAATCAGCAGGAAGTAGTCTAAAGGATCTATGCCCCTTCCTCTCTCTCTTTCTTTCTCTAGTACCTAGTGTTAGGGGGTTGGAAGGGATTGAGGTGGAGAACCCAATAAAATAGCCAAAAGCCTATACAAGACTGCATTCATATGTGGAAAATGTTAATGTTAATTTCATAGAGGCTCAAAATAGAATGTTGGTTATCAGAGTCTGAGGAGAACAGTAGGGCAGGAAATATGGAAAAAGTTCATGAAGAGTTATAAGCTTTTGTTACATAGGAGCAAAAAGTCATGCTGTTCCTGCTGCATAGCAGAATGACTGTAGATAATGATAACATACTGTCCTTTTCTAAAGAGCTAGAAAAAAGTTTCCACCATAAAGAAACAATAATACTGAGTATATAACTTTATGTAGATTATAAAATATACGTATGTATTCAAACATTACCTATCAAAACGAATGTTATGTTAGTTTTTAAAAACAAGTTAGCTCTGTTAGTGCAAGACTCCTTGCACTCTGCTCAAGGTTTGGCTCTGAGTCTCAGCATCTGCTCTGATGCCCTGTTGGGTGAATCCTCTCAGAGGATCCTCTATAGTAGGCTTCCATCCTGTTTCCTCTCTTCCACCACTTCTGGTGTCTATCTTGTTTGCCATTCTGAATGAAATTTAAGCATCCTCCCTAGGGTCCTCCTTAGTGTCTGTAGATGGCTATCCTATATTATATGGCTAATATCTGCTTATTAGTGAGTGTAAATACTATGCCTGTCTTTCTGCTTATGGATTACCTCACTCAGGATGATCTTTCCTAGTTCGATCCATTTGCCTACAAGTTTCATGGTTTTCTTGTTTTTAATAAAATGAGTAGTATTCCATTGTGTGGATATACCACAATTTCTGTATCCATTCCTCCCCTGAGGGACAGCTACGTTGTTTCCAGATTCTGGCTATTATAAATAAAGCAGCTATGAGCATAGTTGAGCCAATGTCTGTATTGAATAGTGGGGCATCTTTTGGATATATGCCTAGGAGTAGTATAGCTGGATCTTGAGGTAGTGCTATTCCTAATATTCTGAGAATGTGCCAGATTGATTTCTAAAGTGGTTGTACAAGTTTGCACTCCCACCAACAGTGGAGGAATGTTCCCCTTTCTCCACATCCTCTCCAGCATGTGTTATCATTTGAGTTTTTTATCTTAGCCATTCTGATGGGTGTAAGATGCAATCTCAGAGTTGTTTTGATTTGCATTTCCTTGATGACTAAGGATGTTGAGCATTTCTTTTAGGTGTTTCTCTGCCATTCCTCTGTTGAAAATTCTCTGCTTAGCTTTGTACCCCATTTTTTAATTGGATTATATGGTTTGTTGGTGTCTAATTTCTTGAGTTCTTTATATATTCTGGATTTTAGCCTTCTATCAAATGTAGGGTTGGTGAAGATCTTTTCCCAGTCTGTAGGCAGTTGTTTTGTTCTGCTGACAGTACATGGAGGGGACATAGACCTCCTGCTCGATGTGACCTATTGGAAGCTCAGGCTCCATTATTCTCTCTCCATGGGGTTGCCTCTATCATGAACTCAGGTGACTGCTCTCTGATCACTTGTCTCTGACGATGCAGCCTTGCCAGGACACAAAGGAAGAGGATCCAGGCAGTCATGATGAGACTTAACAAGCTGTGGGCAGATGACAATAGTGGAGAACTCCCCCTTTCAGTGGACTAGGGGAAGGGGATGAGGGGAAGAGGGAAAAAGGGTGGGAATGGGGAAGTTGAGGGAGGGGGCTTCAATCAGGATATATAATGAATAAATTGTGAAGAAAATAAAACACAATTTAACTCAAAATCAGGAACAGAAAATAAAGATAGCAAGTGTTTAATAAGAGTCTAGGATTAATTTTTTAGAATTTATTTTATTTTATGTATAAAATTGTTTTGGCTGCATATATTTATTTATACTACTGATGCTCATGGAGGTCAGAAGAGGACATTGGATCTCCTGGAACTGGAAGGGTATTTTTGTTGCGAACTACCATGTGGATTTGGGGACCTAAATCCAGGTCCTCTACATGAACAAGTGCTCTTAACCCACTGTGCCATCTTTCCAACCCCTGATGATTCATTTATTGTTTGTTATTTGTTGATAAATATTTTATGGAGTGTCTACCCAAATATTTGTTTCACTGTTAAGATAACCTACATTACATAATTTAGAGAAGAAAAGCTTTTGTCAAGATTCCGTAACAGTTTTTTTTTTAAGTAGCACTAATTGGATTCCGTGGGTTATTAAAAGAAGACTTGGGCATGAATTTGGGAAAAGGAGGTTTTGGGGAGACCTGGGGGAGTTATTGAAGAAAATATGGGATACACACACAAAGACATATTAATATGATATGTGGCACATTATTTGCAGATACAGTGGCAACAAAAGTGTGCTCAACTATCCTGGTCCTACCACTGTGGAGATTAGTCTACTTGAGACATACAAGTATTATTCAACAAAGCACATGAAAACACAACAAAAATTATGTTGTCATTATGTCTGATAGATGTATTTAATGCTGTATAAAAAAGGTCTCATGAAAGTCAGAATACAGTTTCCTCCAATCTGTCTCATTCCTTCTTTCTTGACTAGTGAGTTCTAATTAGTGAATGAACTGTGAAAGCACCCTTCATCTTCATCTGTATTTCTAGTCAGTATTTAGAGTTCTCTGGTAGGCTGACATCCTACTTTGCCAACTTCCTCCAGATGATTTCTCCACCAAGTCAATATTCTGTCTAAATTTTCAATCAGAACTTATTTCTGGATCTGCATATATTAATTAAATATATATCAATATATAATTACATATGTTCATTCCATATTAAGATTCCTATACTATGTCAATATATTCAAAATTTATAGATTCAATGATAGTTTTTAAATCTTGAAGACTATGTTATTAGAAAGAAATACAAAGCAGACAAACTATAAACCCAGCAGCTACATAAAGGACAAGAAATGATGAAAGCATGATATTTAAGCCAGCACGGAGGGCACAGAGGTCAGACATATGGTAGATAAGTAGGCGAATGGCAGGGAGGAGAGATCTAGAGAAAGAACAAGTAAGTTCAAAGTGTTAGGAAAGGTTTGCTTAGAACAGAGATAGAAGTAAAGGAAAAGTTAAGCCTTCTGAGTAATTCAGAAAAGCAGGCAGACTTGCAGAGTAATATCATATCTTTAAAAGCAATCATATAATCAAATATAAAATAAATTCCAGAGAAATATGGAGGCCGGAGAAGCATATAGTGGGGAAAAAGCACTTGTTCCATTGGAGAGAACCTGGTTTTAGGTCCAAGCACCTTCATAGTGTTCACAAAAGCCTTTAACTCTAGTTTCAGTGCATCCAACACCCTTTTCTGACCACCACAAACATAATCAAAGATCTTCTGGAGTATCTCCAACCCTGATCTCAAGCTGTCCTAAAGAACAACAGTAATAAAAATGGCGTGGTACTGGCAGAGAAACAAACTGGTGGATCAATGGAATTGAATTGAAGATCCAGAAATAAATCCACACAATATGGACACCTGATTTTTGACAAAGATGCCAAACCCATACAATGGGGGAAAAAAGATAGCATCTTCAACAAATGGTGCTTGTCTAACTGGAAGTCCACATGTAGAAAAATGTAAATTGACGCATATCTATCACCCTACATAAAATTAAAGTCCAAGTGAATCAAAGATCTCACCATAAAACCAGGCACACTAACTTTGATGAAAGAAAAAGTGGGGTAGAATCTCAAACTCATCGACACAGGAGACAATTTCCTGAACAAAATACCAACAGCTCAAGCTCTCAGATCTACAATTAATAAATGGGATCTCATGAAACTGAAAAGCTTCTGTAAAGCAAAGGACACTGTTAGTAGAACAAAACAATAGCCTACAGACTGAGAACAGATCTTCACCAACCCTACATCCTATAGAGGTCTAATAGCCAGAATACATAAAGAACTCAAGAAATTAGACACCACATTCTGGCTATTATGAATAAAGCTGCTAAGAACATGATTAATCAGATGTCCTTGTTGTATACTTGAGCATATTCTGCATATATGCATGGGAATGGTATATTCCTAATTGTTTGAGAAAGACCCCAGATGTCCCTCAACTGAGGAATGGATACAGAAATTGTGGTTATTTACACAATGGAATGCTACTCAGCAATTAAAAACAAGGAAATCATGAAATTTGCAGGCAAATGGTGGGAACTAGAAAAGATCATCCTGAGTGAGGTATCACAGAAACAGAAAGGCACACATGGTATATACACACTTATAAGTGGATTTTAGACATAAAATATAGGATAAATATACTAAAATCCATACATCTAAAGAAGCTAAGCAAGAAGGAGGACCCTGGGTAGGACAATCAATCCTCATGCAGAAAGGCACACAGGGTGGACATCGGAAGAGGGAGAAAAGAGGCAACACGACAGGAGCCGCCACAGAGGGACTGCAAGGTAGCAAAGCAGACGCTGAGACTCATAGCCAAACTTTGGGCAGAGGGCAGGGAATCTTAGGAAAGAAGGGGGAGATAGAAAGACCTGGAGGGGACAGGAGCTCCACAAGGAGAGCAACAGAACCCAAAAAATCTGGGTACAGGGGTCTTTTCTGACACTGATACTCCAACCACAACCATGATGGAGATAACCTAGAATCCCTGTGCAAATGTAGCCCATGGCAGCTCAGTCTCCAAGTGGGTGTCCTAGCAAGGGGAACAGGGGCTGTCTCTGACATGAACTCAGTGTCTGGCTCTGTGATCACTTCCCTCTGAGGGGAGAACAGCCTTACCAGGCCACAGAGGAAGACAATGCAGCCAGTCCTGATGAGACCTGATAGGCTATGGTCAGGGGGAAGGAGAGGTGGACCTCCCCTATCAGTGGACTTGGGGAGGGATATGAACAAGATGAGAGAGAGAGTGGGATTGGGATGGGGCTGAGTGGGGGCACTATAGCTGAGATACAAGTTGGATAAACTGTAATTAATAAAAAAGAAATTAGATATCAAAAACCAAATAATCCAATTAAAAATAAGGTACAGAGCTAAGCAGAGAATTCTTAACAGAGGAATATTAAATGGCAGAGAAACACTTAAATGCTCAACATCCTTAGTCATCAAGGAAATGCAAATCAAAACAACTCTGAGATTGCATCCTACACCCATCAGAATGGCTAAGATCAAAAACTCAATTGACAACACATGCTGGAGAGGATGTGGAGAAAGGGGAACATTCCTCCATTGTTGGTGGGAGTGCAAACTTGTACAACCACTTTAGAAATCAATCTGGCACATTCTCAGAATATTAGGAATAGTGCTACCTCAAGATCCAGCTATACTACTCCTAGGCATATATCCAAAAGATGCCCCACTATTCAATACAGACATTCTCTCAACTATGCTCATAGCTGCTTTATTTGTAATAGCCAGAATCTGGAAACAATGTAGCTGTCCCTCAGGGGAGGAATGGATATAGAAATTGTGGTAATTTATACAATGGAATACTACTCATTTTATTAAAAACAAGAAAATCATGAAATTTGTAGGAAAATGGATGGAATTGAAAGCATTTTTAAATTTAACTTTAGTTTACATATATATGAGAAACTCCAGTAATAGAGCCTGAATTTTGCTTTAATTTATGTATTAGCAAAGGTAATGCATGCTTTTAAAAATATTAGCTTTTAAGTTAGTATAAAAAATAATGGATTTCACTATGGCATTTTCCCTACCTCATGTATTCTCCAGCCTGACCAGCTCCCTGGGGCTAGTTCACTTCCCCATGGTGACCCCGCTCTCCTCTGTTGTCACATGTCTGCTTTCTTACTCTTTCTTTTATTGATCATCATTGAAAACATTATTATTATTTACTAAAGAAACAATTCATCTTATATAAGCATAACATTTCATTTTTGCTATTCCTTAAAATCGAAACAACCAGGGGAAATGATCCCCTCAAATTCATTACATATTGCTAACATGACATATTCAGTTTGATCATCTGGTGTAAAATATACTAAAAAAATCAATAGATTTACTTGCTCTTGACATAATAAAGTAACTGCAGAGACTGTTACTCCAACCAAGGTTGATGCATGGAGAGGACCTAGATCTCCTGCTCTGAGGAAGCCCATTGGCTGCTCAGTTCCCAAGTGGGTTCCCTAGTAAGGGGGTGGGGGTGGGGGTGAGGAGAGGCTGTCTCTGACATGACCTCAATGGCCAGCTCTTTGATTATCTACCTCTGAGGGGTGCAGCCTTGCCAGGCCACAGAGGAAGATGATGCAACTAGTCCTGATGAGACCTGATAGGCTAGGGCAACATAGAAGGAGAGGAGTTCTTCCCCTATCAGTGGACTAGGAAAGGGGCCTAGGGGAAGAAGGAGGACAGAGGAGGGACCGAGAGGGGCCAAGGAGGGGGCTACATCCAGGATATAAAGTGAATAAATGTAATAAATAAATAAATGTGAAAAAATAAAAAAAGGTAACTCGTTGTAGGGCTGAATACCCTATTCAGGGAAACAGGGACTGTTCCAGTCATGATCTTGATGGCTGACTCTTTCACCCTCCCCCATACAAGCCAGGGAGTGACAGACTGGCTAGATCCCAGGGGAGGACTTTGCAGCCAGCCCTGAGGAGACAGGATGAGCTGGGGTTGGATGGAAGGGAAGGAGGTCCTCCTCTGTTGGTGGACTTGGAGGGGGCAGGGAAGAAGGAGATGAGGGAGGGAGTGGGAGGGTAGGAGGGAATGGGGGAGGGGGCTAGGCCTGGGATTCAAAGTACCTAACCTGTGATTGAGATAAAAATAAATAAATTAAAAAAAAAGGAATGTGTATCTTTTTGAATTGTAAGGTCTAAATTTATTACACTGTAATGATAGGATGCCAGAAAAGCTAGGAAAGTTTTGTTGTTGTTGTTTATTCAAATCAAGAACATTTTGTTATTTGGTTGATACACCATAAGATAATCAGGGGCCACAAGTATGTTGCACAGGGTTGCAGTCCAAAGCCTGATACTGGCTCGTAAAGACAAGTACGACAGCTCATATTCTCTAGGAAAAATAGGAGAGTGTGGGAAGATAGTCATTTAAGCTTGCTAACATTTAAACAAGTAGAAATAAGCCTAATTCAGGAAGTAAAAGGAAGTAATGTCACACTAGAAGGCACACATTCAAAGTATGTCTGAAATAAAGAACCTAAGGATGCTGGCTATTCCCCCATATCTTCTTCCTGAATTAAACATATGGCATATGTAGTATAACATATATGAGATTACAGGAACATTCAGTTTGTAAAAATCCCAGTCTCAGATACAGTGTGTCCAGGACATAACATTTTCTAAGAAATTTTTAAATGAAACCTGTGAGAGAATGAAGCTAGTGTTCTCTAATGTAAAAAAACTTTAGTTGGGCATTAGTGTAATGAGCCTTAAAAACTAATGGTACTAAGAAAATCACTACAATGTCACAGAGACTCCACAAAGCAGACATTTTACACCACACACTGTTGTAATAAAATGGCTGTTGTTAGCAGCCACCTTTAAAATTTCTGTAGTACAGAAAACTAAAATCGTATGACAATTAACAGAAAGGGCTGATCCTGATTTCCTAGCAAGCAAGTCATGACAATATCTGATAAAATCCACACATTCATCAAAATGTAGAATTTACAAAATTAATTATAGTAGTAGAATTTAGAGCTGTTTAATGGGTCTGTATACTCAAACTGAAGTACATTTGGTAAAGAATCATAATGAAGGAAGAAGAATAGAAAAAGGAGTCAGCATAGCAGCAGCCTCTGGTCAGTACTGTGCCCATGGAGATGGTCATTCAGCTTCTGTTAGGCCATTTCTGTGTCCCTGACAGTAAAACTTCGCTGTTCATCATCTTGAATCAGCCTTTCTGCTCTTTCTACCTCCTTAGTTTTGGTAAAGGAGTATGTGGTGGACAAGGCACAGAGACCAATACATTTTCACACTTAGCCTTCACACAGCCTGTGCTCTCAAGAAAACGTGAGTTCTATTTAATGACCACAAATGCGCTACAGGTGCGAGACTGCAGCATTCCCCATTTCTGGTGTACCAAAATTAGGACGATCTAATTCGTCTTCAGTTTTCAAGTGTAATATCTTTTTCAGCATTTAATGCTTAAATATTGTTATTCCAAACATCTAAAATCAAAATTCAACTTAATTGTGTTGGTTTTCATCTTCTTTAAATTTTTATTTTATTTATTTTTAAGATTTATTTATTATTTTATTAATTACAACTTATTCATTTTGTATCCCAGCTGCAGCCCCCTCTTTGGTTCCCTCCCAATCCCACCCTCTCTCCTTTCCTCCCATATACTTCCCCGAGCCCAATGATAGGTGAGGTCCTCCTCCCACTCCATCTGACCCTAGCCTATCAGGTCTCACCAGGACTGGCTGCATTGTCTTCCTCTGTGGCCTGGTAAGGTTGCTCCCCACTCAGGGGGAGGTGATCAAAGAGCCAGCCACTGAGTTCATGTCAGAGACAGTCCTGTTCCCCATACTAGGGAACCCACTTGGATACTGAGCTGCCATGGGCTACTTCTGTGCAGGGGTTCTAGGTTTTAATCCTTTTTAAATAACAGTTTCAAATAGCAAAGACAACTTAGACTCTAAAAATTTCTTTCACTTAGTTACTTTAAATCTGAAGTTAAAAGCAGAGCAAAATGATACAGTTTGGAAAAACAGAACCAATCTGTATTTGTATTGACTTGGTTAATTATGTGTTTATTTTATGAAACACTTGACAAACAAAGCTTTAGAACGATGTTCTTGGCAGAGATGCTGTAATGAGAACCCAAGAATCAGATGTGCGGCTGATTAGATGACTTAAAATCCTATTCAGTTCTACAGCCAGAATGTAGGTCATGAATCAATTTAAGGCATACTCTCTGCTGAATAAAGTCTTCGTGTTTCTTAAACAATAGCAACATTTGTGAGAAGAAGAGACAGGCAGCCCAGAGTGGAAATCAGACTTACGAGTACTGTGTCAGCAGTTCCAAATCGTTGTGCATATTGATTGGATAGGCTTCACTGAGCTCAAACAACTTCTCCAGGGCTTCATAGATAAAAATGATGCAGATGAGAGATGCAAAGGCTTCTTCAGTAAACCGGGTGATATAGCAGACAAGGGAACTTGCATCGGTGGCCACAAGTATGATGCAGAGCGTTGCAGTCCAAAGCCCAATGCTGGCTCGTAAAGACAAGTAGGACAGCCCATATTCTCTAGGAAAAACAGGAGAGTGTGGGAAGATGGTCATTTAAACTTGCTAACATTTAAACAAGCAGAAACAAGCCTAATTCAGGAAGTAAAAGGAAGTAATATCATATCACATGAGTCTCTGAACTCAAGATTTTGTCTATAGAGAAATCTAAGGGCACAAAATAATGGAGATTTCTCAGTGCTTAAAATGAAATCTTGTGCATTATAAATATTACATGCACAATATATGCACAAATATTTTAACTTTGTATGCATTTCCATTGACAGACAAAAATGACAAACTGAATCATACCAGCAGCCAATTTCACTTTTCCCCCACAGACCTCCAAAAGTGATAATGTTGGGTGAAGAAAAAAGCACAGCAATGAAAAGGTATACTGTAGCCATGAGTAACAATACTTACTTGCAAAATTTAAACAAAATCTTTTCAAAGACCAGAACAGGTCCTGTACTGCCTAATATGGTAAGGGGTTGTCCACCAAAGAGAGAGTAGGCGATCCCAGTCATAGACGCTCCAAAGAGTGATTCAATTGCACTCTGTGAAAAAAACATGAATGGACCTATTACCCAAGTGACATTGCTAGCTGTTGTAAATGGTATAGACATTTCAGATATATTGGTATATATATTCAGATATATTTTTACCCTTCACCGTGTTATTTTCAGAAACTCTAGGCAGTATATGGGAAATACGGCTGAGGGAATGGCCAGCAGGGGTAGAAAATTTGTAAGAGCAACTGGGAAGTATAATCTCTACCTTCCTGCTTCATTTTTTATTTCCTTATGAAATATTTAAATATTTTCAGAATCAGTGACTGAACAGAAGCATGATCAGATTTTTGAAAAATTAACTCAGCCTAAAACTGACCTAAAACTGTAGATCTAGAGGCATAGCATCATGCAATAAGTCTTGTATAAGACTCAAAATTAGTGTTTCTAAGACATTCTATTTTGATATCACCAGTTTATCTTCTGGGACACGTTACCAAATCTCTCCTCTAAATCCAAGATCCAGTGCTCACTAACATAAAAACAAATCTTAAAAGACAGACTAAAGTTCAAAGTTCAGAGAAAATCATAATACATACTATTCGACCTTCAGTTGCTTCTCCCAATAGTCCTCCAAATGTGATGACAGGAGACATACACGCACAGTAGAGAAACAGGAAAGATGCTAAGCATTGCAGGCTGAAAGCATCTCTGAAGTCACTCCAGAAGAATGGAGCTTTTCTTTTGATATCTAATATAAGTCCCCCAAAAATCCTAAGACATGGGGGAAAACACAATAGTGAAACCCAAAGATAAAAAAGCACGTGAGTTAAAATGCTCGCTCTGTTGCCCGGTCACAGTAATACTTTCCATCAGCAGAGATGAGACCCAAATTAGACTACCACATTTCATTATGATAACCTACAGGAACAGCGTTGCACTACTACAATACCCTAAATATTGTTCCTACAACTAAAAAATATCACTCTTTCTCAAGCAAGATTCAGGGATTCATCAATCAAATTTCAAATAATGAGATTCATGGATTATTCCAATTTCTGTGTCTTTCTTTTATTAACACTAAGCTCAGGCGTTCATTGCCAACCTTGGAAGTGTTTATTATATACATACATACATACATACATATATATATATATATACACACACACACACATATACACACACACACACACATATATAGCACTTAATTGGAATAACAGAAAATGAGAGACAGAAAGACAGCTGTTCTTTGTGCATGCTAGTTGTAAACATCATCCTAAAGAGAGTAAAGCTGTGTTTAATCATGACTCCAGCCACCCAGTCCCTCTGTCAATAAAAAACATCCTCAAAGAAGACAACTAAATAAACACGTGGATAACAATATTCAATAGAGACAGGTAGACTCAGGTTGTTTTTAGTTTTAGGAAACTAAGAAGTTAACCTAATACAATCAAACCAGATAGGTGTTATTTTGATCTGTTATTGCCAACACATATTCCAACGCCTGTCAGTTACAAGATAATAATGATCTTTCCAGGAAATAATTCACTAATTCCAAATATGACAAAGAGAAACACCTTGAAACACTTCAAAGGGTTTTGTTTTGGGTTCAGGATTTAAAATTGTAGATTGATGCTTAAAAATCTGACCGCTATCATTCTTTAACATATTAGAAATGAAAACAGTAACATGTGGGTATTCTCATTATTTGAATATTTGATAACAATATTCAGATTTAACATTTGATACTGAAAGTTCACTTCACTCCATGGAATAAAGATGTGATATTAAAGTAAGGTTACAACATGGTTAAAAAATATTTTAAAGCTGGATAGGGTGGGACATGGCAATAAGCCCACACTCCAGAGGCAGCAAGCAGGATTGTGAGTTTGACCTTGTATTTAAAAAAAAAGTAATAAAACAAAACTTGTGAAGTTCCTAAATTCTGACACTATGCTGAATATTTTTGAATCATAAAAATTAAATTTTTGTTATTTTAAAGGGATGTTCATTTTTATTGTTATTTAAAAAATGACTTTTCTTAAGAACCAAGTTCTATCTCACCATGAAATTGTACTCAGAATAACTGAATTTTTCATTTATTTATTTGTTGTGTGTGTGTTTGTGAGGTTTTTCAGAGGACTCAGCTCTCTCCTTTGCCATGTGGCCAGGTTTGGCACTGAACCATCTCACTAGCCCTTAATGCCCCTGATCTGAGAGAGACATGTCTATTAGTAACTATCTGGTGATATGGGAGTGTAAAATCACTGATTTTCTAGTAATTTCTTCAACCAGAAAGGATTAAGAGTAAAATTCTGAGACAAAAGGACATTTGAAACTCAGCAATGCTTCCAGAGAACATGTGGAATGCACACATCTACAAACCTCACTGTGTTGAGCCAAACTTATGCATGTAAATGCTGTATAGTTTCTATTTGCAAATAATGTTACCTTGTCAAAGTCACAGTTTGAATTAGATTTAGTCTACTAACTATGCATTCATTGATGATTTATATCCTTCCTAGTTCTAAAAATAATTTTAGAGAGTTATGAACTATTAATTAGTAATTAATACTTATAGTTTTGATAGCATTTTATATTAGACCACTGTTTTGTAATTAGCTACTTATTAGAGCATACATTAGTCTGAATAGTTGTTATATAGCTGTGTAATAAATGTGCTTTTATAGGTAAAGATCTAAATCCAGAAGTGGGAGTTCATTACAGAAGAACAGTGCAAGAGCAGCCCAGATGTACACCAGCAATTCCAGGAGAGCAGATGAATAATGGATACTTCAAGTCATGTCAGCAACAGAATCTGTGGAAGAACTCTGGAGAAGCGAAGATACCGGATATTGGTGACCTGGGAGGATTTAGGAAGCAGTAAGGAAAAGTGAACTCGAAAAAAAATCTAAGCTATGTGGCATGTTACACCTGAGAGAAAAAGAAAAAAAAACATACCACTAAAAATAAAAAGACTGTATTTGAAAGTATGAAAGCAAACAGAATGAGTAATAAAGCTTCCAGTGAAGGGAGAAGGAAAAATTTGAACCATCTAAAAGTAAGTATGAAGCCAAGGAAGATGTTAAAGGACATTTCCTCAGAGACACACAGAGATAAAGGGAAAACACAGGAGAACTACAATGCAGAGCTGTCAGGACCTGGAAAGTCAGCAGTAGGCATACTGCAGGCAGTACAGAAAATGGCCCAAGGGGAGGGCCCCCAATCCTACAAAGCCTTGGCAATTGTGTTTAATTATAGGGAGGCTGTCCACACAGGCTCCCTGAAGAAACATCCACCCAAAGGTTCTGATTTTCTCCTCACACATTGCTTGCAGAAAGACAAGCTGTCAAAAACCCATAAAAAAACATTTTATGAAATAAATTGAAGCTTTCATCTCTTCAAAGGTGTGTGATTAGAAAAATCATATAGCTCTTTCAAACCACAGGCCTAATAATAAAAAATACCATTATATACATCCTACTAGCATCTAATGAGGTAAGGTCTACAGGACTTAATTCTTGGTATTTAGTTTTATTTCCATCTTGAACTTGAAGCTTTTAACAAGCTATTTTGGAAGCGTCAACTGACAGTTTTCTTATTCATTCTAAGACTGTATTTTGTGCTTCATAAAATGAAAGACTAGAATAAGATGGAATGGTGTAGCCACTGTTCTGTTTTAACAGTAGTGACAATCATTATTCACTTCAGAGAAATCAAATTAATTGGCATTTCACGCTCAAAGAGTAGGTATTAAAAGTATAAAATAAATTAGATCTTGAAACAACAATTCCTGACAGATAATAATAACACACCATTTAAGTCCCATGCAAATGGCTTTCACTAACCTTCCAGTTCTCTGGAGTTCAGGTCCACTATGTCCTCCATGTGGCTCAGCTTCACCGTGAGCTGCTGTTCCATTTGGTACAGCAGGAATCTTCCTCTTTTCCTGCAGGGAATATTTGTTGGTTCAGATATTGTTATAGTGGTGGGCATTTATAGCCAAAACTACTGTTTCCCCTTGAGGCCTGTGTAAATGGTTAAGACCACTGGTTCTGTGACTTAGTGGGTTTAGCCTTTGAAAATGCATCCATGAATGGTCCTTGGTTGGATTATCAGTCTCAGTGAAGACCTCTGTGCCCAGATATTTTGGTTCTGTTGCTCTCCTTGTGGAGCTCCTGCCCTCTCCAAGTCTTACTATCTCCTCCTTCTTTCATAAGATTCCCTGCAGTCTGCCCAAAGTTTGGTTATGAGTCTCAGCATCTGCTTTGATACACTGCTGGATAGAGTCTTCCAAAGGCTCCTGTCCTGTTTCCTGTTTTCTCCTTCTTCCAATGTCCATCCCGTTTGTCGTTCTGAGTGAGGATTGATCATCTTACCCAGGGTCCTCCCTCTTGCTAAGCTTCTTTAGGTGTACAGATTTTAGGATGTTTATCCTATGTTAAATGTCTAGAATTCACTTATAAGTGAGTATATACCATGTGTGTCTTGGATATAACCTAGAACCCCTGCTCAGATGTAGTCCATGGCAGCTCAGTCTCCAAGTGTGTTCCCTAGTAAGGGGAATAGGGCTTGTCTCTGACATGAACTCAGTAGCTGGCTCTTTGACCACCCCCCTCTGATTGGGGAGCAGCCTTACCAAGCCACAGAGGAATACAGTGCAGCCAGTCCTTATGAGACCTGATAGGCTAGGGTCAGATGGAAGTGGAGGAGGACCTCCCCTATCAGTGGACTTGAAGAGCCGCATGGGTGGAGATGAGGGAGTGAGGGTAGGACTGTGAAGGAATGAAGGAGGGGGCTATAGCTGGGACACAAAGTAAATAAAATGTAATTAATATAAAAATTTTAAAAAAACATCAAGTGACAACACATGCTGGAGAGGATGTGGAGAAAGGGGAACCCTCCTCCAATGCTGGTGGGAATGTAAACTTATACAACCATTTTAGAAATCAATCTGGCGCTTTCTCAGAAAATTAGGAATAGTGCTTCCTCAAGATCCAGCTATACCACTCCTAGGCATAGATCCAAAAGAAGCTCGAGTACACAACAAGGACATTTGCTCAATCGTGTTCTCAGCAGCTCTATTAGTAATACCCAGAAACTGGAAACAACCTAGATGTCCCTCAGAGGAGGAATGGATACAGAAATTGTGGTACATCTACACAATTAATGCAGCTATTAAAAACAAGGAAATAATGAAATTTTCAAGCAAATGGTGGGAACTAGAAAAGATCATTTTGAGTCAGGTAACTCAGAAGCAGAAAGACACACATGGTATATACTCACTCATAAGTGGATATTAGTCATATAATATAGGATAAACATACTAAAATCTATACTCCTAAAGAAGCTGGACAACAAGGAAGACCCTAGGAAAGATGCTCAATCCTCATTCAGAAGGGCAAATACAATAGACATTGGAAGCAGGAGAAGACAGGGAACAGGACAGGCGCCTACCACTCAGGGCCTCTGAAAGACTACTGATCGAGGTTTTGAAGCAGAGGCTGAGACTCATAGGCAAACTTTGGGCAGAGTGCAAGAAATCCATTTCACCATTTTTAAGTATTATTCTTTCTATTCCTTTAGATCATGTCTTTTTAGAGACAATTTATACTGTAAATCTTTACTACTCACAATACTACCACAAAAGGAAGATTCTACTTGTACCATTGGCAGACTTGGTGAGATTTATTTGGTGTTCTCTTCCCTTGAATTTATTTCACTTCCTTTGCCAGTGACAGAGATATTTGAAAGAAAAAAAAAATCAAAAAGTCCTCTCTAAAATTTCACTCTGGTCATCTAACATCATATCAATGTGTTTAAAAGTACTTAAAAATGATGAAGAATGTTTAAGTTTTACAATAAAACTTGTGTTTGACTGTCATTCCAAGCTAGAATTGGTATAAATACAAAGTACAAAATTGATGCATTAGTTTATCTTATGCCAGATAGAACATTTAGATAGAATGATACATGTATGACAAAATATATTTTTGTATTAAGCACAATATAGGAAAGTTTGTTTTTAGTATTTCTGAATTTCTACAGCTATATGAAAAGATACACTAGATTAAAGTTTAAATATAAAAGAAAAGATACATTTCAACTGACGAAAGGCTTATCTTCACAGGTAAATATAAAACGTTTATAAAGTGATTTAAGAATGACCATTATTACTTACTTCCAATTACCTAAGAAAACATGTCATAGATTTTATATCTCTCAGAAAACAAGTGATAATATCTGGTCATCTGGAAATAATTCCCTTTGTATAGTTTAACTTTTGCTTTATACATTTAAAAAGTAAAATGTTGATAAAATAGGTGACAAATAATTAAGATAATAACCTTTCTAAGGCACATGTTCAGTCAAGATATAAAAAAGCATTGAAAAATTTAATGTACACAAATAACATCAATAAATATTCTGAAGAAATAGAATCTATTTTAAGTTCTAAAACAAACACATATATTTTGATTTTTTTTAGTTAAAAATCCAAAAGTATATAAGTAGATAAATTAGGTGTGTAGAGCATATATTCTCATAAGAAATACAGAAAAATTAAATATTTAGTTCTACCGTTTGTTAGAGCAAAAAGTGCCTGAGGTGACTGGTAGGTGAGGTAGGGTCAGCAGTTTTAAATTGAGTTTTCAAAAGGCCCTGTGGAAAGAGCCACTTAGGAGACCCTGAGGGATGTGGGTGAATCAGGAAAGCTGAATAACTGGAGGACACCAAGGAAGGAAGACCAGCTAGTGCTGTGCTCTTAAGGAGCAGAATCACTGGAAGGTTTGAAGAACAGCAGGATGTAAGAGAGTAGCAGAGATAAAGCCACAGAAAAAAAAGAGGTGACGGTAGAGACTTAATCAGTCAGTATATTTATCTGGCTTCTATTCTCCATCAAATGAGAAATATTTACAAGGTTTTGAGGACAGAAATTATGTAACAATTGGAATTACTTTGGCTATGAGATTAAGGAGAGATTCCAGGGCATATACTGAAGCAACCAGTTATGGAGCTATTTAAGAAACCAAGGAGAAAGGTGATAGAAGGTTGAATCAGGATGGTGACAATGAGAAATAGTACAATTATGGAAAAATATAGAAGACAAAGCTATCAGAATTCTCTGGAAGAGTAGATATATGGTATAAGATTAAAATGGATTGCTTGGGTCCAATAAATTATAAGAATGTATTTAGCTATTAACTAAGATTGGAAGATACAAATACAATTGATTTTGAAGAAAATTCAGAGATCCTTATATACTCCTGGAAATATATGTTGCTTCTCTCTAAATTGTAATTACAAAAATAGAGAGATATAAAGAAATGAGACTATATATAACTTGGCTTAAACTTTCAAAATATTCAAGTAGAGAAATAGGATAGGCAGATGATTAACACTTGGGTTCAGTTCTATCTCTGGAGAAAAACCAATTCCCATTTTGAGAAATTCAATCCATTCTCGGATTATATTACTAGATGAAGATATTATAAATCAAGAAACTGTTGGTTGACTAGTTTCTAACGTGATGAAGGCTTTCTAATTCCAATATGCTGGCTGTTAGAACCAGTGTGGCAGAGTGACCCCTGTGACACTTAGAGCAATGAAAACTTTGATCCTAAAAATAAAGAAAGAAAAAAAATAAATTTGGAAAACAATTGTAATATTGGATATTACCAAGGTCATGAGTATTGTTAGAGGAGAATATGAATAGAGAGAACAAGGTTATGGTCTAAGTGTTAGTCTCAACATAAAGAAATAGAGAAGAGGAAAGATAAGCCAAGGAGACTGGGAGACTGGTAAGGAGTGAGCCATGAGACAGGAGAAATGCCAAGAGACTGTGCTCTTTAGGAACTTAGCAAAAAAAAAGTACATTACGGATAAGGGCATTTTCAATACTATCAAATGTTGCTGTTCATGTGCTAACTGCAATAGAGACCAGTAAGTTACCATGGTTCTTATCACTGTGGATAGCATTGGTGGTCATAATTTTTTAGTGAAGCAAATGGGGAAGCCAATTGAGATAGATATTCAGAGAGAAGTGGAGGATAGGTAGTGGAGATATATTATATATATATATATTATATAATATATAAATCTTCTATGACATTCTAGTGCAAAGGAAAGCAATAAATGTGTGACTGACAATGGTAATAATGTCAGAGCAGTTACTTTGTGACTTAAAAATGTTAATATAGTGACATAACATAGAACAAAGGACTAATATAATGATGAGAGAGGGAATTTTGGCAGAGAAAAGTCCTTGAGTAGATGCATAAAGATGGGGACTGGTACACAAATGAAATGTTGCCTTTCATCAGTTGTAGGGAAGGTTGAGCTAACAAATAAATGTGCTGGCTGGAATCTATTGTTAAAAAAATCTTTTTGATGATTTAAAATTTTTCATGAAACTGAAAAACAGTAAACATGTAGCAGTAAGGGTGACAGAGGGTAAGCTAAAAATTTGAGAAAGAATAGGTGTGAAATGGTCAAATAGAAAGAGTAATGCCTCCAGAAGGGTGGGTCGGTGAACGTGCAGCATTCAGGGCTCATTTGAGCCATTTGGTCATTAAACAATGGGAAGCTAGTCAACAAAGCCATCCTTTTCCTTTCTGCTTTGGCACAGAGTAAAAAGTTGAATCCTCATAGAATTGTGTTTTTTGACAACCAAGAACATGACATGAAAAAAAAAAACAGAGAAGATGAAGGCATGTAAGAAAGTGATTACAATGACTGACATAAAAGAATAAGAATTTCAGGATGATCTCTTGAGATGACAGGTCTTTTTTTTTTTTTTTACTGAAAGAGAAATGTATTAAAAATGCTGTCATCTGTACATTTTAAAAGAATGAAAACCATAGAAATTATCTGATGAGGGTAATATTATTTATAAGAGTGTGAAATCAAGGTGCTTAATGTATGCTAGTTCATTTTGTTCTCTTAATAAAAGAAAATGTAACTCATATGATCCAGTATTTAAATATAGCATGGAGTTTTAAAATATTAATATTATAATGAAGTATACAATGTATATCTCCTTCATACTCATTACATAAAATCTCTCTACCTAATATGATGGCCTTTAACCATGTGTCTATGCAAATTTAAGCTAGTTAAAATAAAAATTAAATTTGTTAATTGCAGTAGCTATATTTAACCGTGTATAACAGCAGCTTGGTGATTAGGAAGCAGAACTATAGAATGTTTCCTTTATTGAAGAAATTCTATTGAACAGTTCTGAAACAAAGCATCAATTCTGAGAAAATAAAACATTTATTCAAGGTCAAACAAATACACAATAACAGAACTTAGATACTAGAATTCCTTATTTAATGTTCGTTGTTTTATTATATCCTAATACCTATAATTTGTTAATTCTTATTTTCTCATTAAAATTTTAAAAATACAGATTTACCATCATTCACCTTGCCTATAAAACACCATTCCTCAAAACTAGATACTTCAAAAACAGTTAACCTTTTAAAATTAATTGGTGGTACAGTGAATTACGAGGTACCGCTCTCAATATCTTCATAGTTGCATTAAATTTATCCAAATGTAATTAATAATAAGTTTATTCATATTACTTTAGAAATCATTGTGTTGCCATTTCTAATATCATTAGTGCTAAGGCACGTATGAGCAGAGAAAGCCCTTATAATCACTCTCCACGCCACTGCTTTTACTATCGTAGTAGAGGAAGTTAAGTTATATGATTTTGGTTACACAACTATGAAATGGCAATTGTTAAGGAAAGTAAGTAGATTTTAATAATGGTAGAAGGACTTGAAAATAAAAAACACAGGCCTGAGATATTGGTGTCACACGTTTAAGCTGACAGAGGAGCTGCCATGACCTTTTTTACATGCTTGTGATTTTAGTAACGTACTTGCCAGTCTGCCCCCTTCTAACTGACCTGAAAAATCTAAGTCCAGGATTGGGTCAGTAGACCCCCCCCCTTCATCTGAACATCAGAGTGAGACAAGGCTGCACTCTGGGGCACTAAGGACCAAAGGCAACAACTGAAGAATGTGGGAGGCAGATCCCAGAAGAACTGAGAGGTGATATGAAGGGAGGGCTTTGCAAACATTCGGCAACCATTTTCGACAGTCATGCCTGCAAGAAGAAAATGCCCTAAGCGTTAACAACCTTCTTTATTCCTTACTTCTGTAATATAGCATAGTTAAACTATACATTTGATTTTCATAGGCAGATTTTAAAAACTTACAGCATGCATGAAAGAACAAACATAACAATCATGATGAAAACCTTTCCCCAGTTTTCACTGTGATTAGCAGTAATAGGAAGTTTTTTATAAAACATATTTAGTCCTCTTTTGAGTTCCGAATCCTTGTCACCTTTCAGAACACTGAAAATAATAAGCTTTCTCTTAGGTCATATTTTATCCTGTTATAAAATTTAATATCACCCCCAATGTAATCATTTTTGTTGGGTCTGAAATATTTCCAGGCACATAAAACTTATTTAGTGCCTCATGGTCACAATACCAAATTTCTCAATGTGTTAGGTCATATCAAGAACATTTTATAAATTAAAGTTTTCGCTTTTTTGGACTATGTGTTAAATCATATGATACTTTATGATGCATTGCATTATTTTAGGGACATGAGTTTAAAGAGAAACAAACGATGAGAATTGTGAAGAGTGTGTTCACACCTACCCACCTGGGAAGGGACATTTTTGGGAGGTTCTATTCGGATGCTTGGGTCCCATTCTCCAGGAGGGAGAACCGTAACCTGATCCAGAAACTCATCAATTCCTGACACCAAGTCATTACGGTCTTTAGCTTTGTAAGCAACATCATGAAATACCTGCAGAAGAAAAAGCAGTAGCACATTTTAAATAAACTATTAAAAAGATTGGTAAATTAATATAATAAAAGTGGCCATCCTATTAAAAGCACTTTATAGATTCAATGCAACCCCCATCAAAATTACAACACAATTCTTCACAGAACTTGAAGGGAAAAATTTCAGTTTCATATGAGAAACACAAAAACCCAGGATAGCTAAAATAATCTTGTCCAATAAAAAAAAAGTAAGAGGTATCACCTTCCCTGATTTCAAATTGTGCTACAGAGCTGTCATAATAAAAACAGCACGGTATTGGCATAGAGATGTTGATCAATGGGATTGAACTGAAGACCAAGACGTATAACACACCTATGTTATATATATTAGGAAGAAGAACTTTCCACACTAAAGGACCTGCAAGTGTGGGGCATGCATACCCTATTTGAAAAATAGCAAGGGAGAAAATTCCTGGGATGCACATGAAAGGGAGAACAGCAAGAGAATATAACTTAGGGGACGGTAGAGACATCAAAGAACTCTAGAGTTCTTTGTGAACACTTTCACTCTGAATGATATAAGAGGCCATCTGAGGGTCTTGAGCAGAAGAGGAAGTTCTCTAGCTAGTGTATGTCTAGCAAAATTAAACATAGCAAAAAAAAGCAGAAAGATTTTGTATAGCTGATGCAATGGTGGGGACCTTGTGGTAACCAAAAAGGTAGACAATGGAAAAACACATAGATACATCATATCATGAAGAAAGTAAGACATGATAGTATTCTGCATACGTTACCTGAGTCTGAAAATTTTATTTGTGGATTGAATGTGGATGTGAAATGAGGAGTCAAAGATGGGTTAAGTACGACTTTGGGGTTCACTTTACTATTAAAACTCATCCACTTGTTTTCCAGGTCAATCTAAGTTCTTTAGTGATATGCCAATATCCAATACAATTGGCCATTACCTCTCTGCCCTCATTCTGGATAAGCTGCTTTGTTCTAAATGTCCTAAGTGATCTAGGAATATTCCCATATCAGAACCTTTGTCCTTGTTATTACTGAGTCAAAAACTCCTCTCTTTAACTTAAAAAGCTTCCCATACCACCTCTATCCCCCTTTCACTGATCTTGTGACTTCTTACTAGCACTTATTTCCGTGTGTTGTATATTTAACTGCTTTGTCACTCTGTCTTTCAATTATTGGGCCAGTGAAAGAAAAAACTTTTGTCCATATTTTTACCTACCATTGGCACAAGTGCTGATACGTAGTTCATATCCAATCAATACTTGAATAAATTAACAACCCACCCATCTCCTCCTTCCAGCTTCTTTCACATGTTCCCTTTCAAAATCACAGCCTTTTAAAAAGACTGTTTGTTACATGTATATAAGTGAATAAACATATAAATATAACCCGATTGAGTCCATTTAGTGTTAGTTGCATGTATATTTTCAGGGCTGACAACTTAGTATTGGATAGCCAGGATTAGCTCTGAGGAAGTCTCTCCCTCTCTCTCCCTCCCTCTCTCTCTCTCTCTGTCTCTGTCTCTGTCTCTGTCTCTCTCTCTCTGTGTGTGTGTGTGTGTGTGTGTCTGTCTGTCTCTCGGTAGTTGTTAGTTGCCTGTGGTTCTTTGCTAAGAAATATCCCCGAGATTACCCTCTTTTATGTTAGCATATCTATTGTTCACATCTTTTTTAATCAGCCACACCGTTGAGGTACCATGGTTCTGATTTTTAAGATCTTACATTTTTGAGACTTACATCTTTTTGAGATGCTAATTTAAAATTTATAATCTAAAATATGCCTGCACAGTTTTAAACTAAGAAACGTATTTGTATAATGGAGATCGGCAACCACTTAAAATCCATCTGTAACTTCACCAATGTTCTAAAGAGCACACGGTTAGGAACATCTGTATATATATCAAGCAGTTGTACAGGGCTTGCAGAGTTTGCCCAGCTTTTTGGTGTCATATATGCTATACATATTAACTACTGTTTTTTTTATTTAGACAGCAAAGTAATCATGCCCCAAACGAATTTTTAGTGCTATTAAAATATAATACTTATAATGTTGGCATATGTACAATGTGGAAAAAAATGAATGTATTGTAAATGTTTAACAGTTTTTATGATACTGTAGGCTCTCAAAAATTATTATTCATGGTTTTTATTTATCCTTTTGGATAAGTTTCACTCAAGGAAAGTTGGTAGTGAAAACTTGGGAAAAAGAAATTCAACACAGAGAAATCAGATTCCCAGAAAATTGTCATGAAATAGACTTCCAATTTTTTTTTTATATCTTATGAGGAAAATCTTCCCTAGAAACATAAATAAATACCTCATCAGTCATTAAGGTTGCAATCGATCTGCCAATCTCATGGTACTGTTGACCCTTTCCCAGGGGTCCCAGAAGAATGAACAGAAATCTGAAATTAATAAGAAAAAATTCAAGTTAGAAATGAACAGGGACTATTTCTGACATGAACTCAGTGGCAGGCTCTTTGACCTCCCCACCCCCCAAGGGAGGAGCAGCCCTGCTAGGCCACAGAGGAGAACTTTGCAGCCATTCTTGAAGATACCTGATAAAACAGGGTCAGATGAAAGGGGAGAAGGTTCTCCCCTATTAGTGGACCTTGAAAAGGGCAGGGAGGAGATGAGGGAAGGAGGGGAGGATTGGGCCTGAATGAGGGAGCAGGATACAGCTGGGATACAGAGTTAATATAATGTAACTAATAATAAAAATAAAAAAAGGATAAAAAGAAATGTAACAATAGCCTTCTTAGAACAGAATCCATCATCTCAAAGGAATTAATCAAAATGAGGATCTTGAGGGGATCCAAGATGGCTGCCACGAGAGAACACTGTGTCTGAGGAGTAGGAGAGCAGAAACAACGCAGCGTCCAGGAGACTGAACTCTGGGACCTAAAACGCCAGCATTGTGAGTGCCAGATATTGGAGGAACAAGAGGAGAGACAAAAAGAGGAAATGAACAAGGCCCTCAAAGAAATGGAGAAGAAATTAACTGCCCACATACAGGAACAATCCAAGATAAACAGAGAGGAAACATCCAAAATAGGAGACAGAGTCAATCAGTTGAAG
>CM053752.1:80234700-80283345 GCA_028658305.1 Pachyuromys duprasi
AAAAAAATGAGGATCTTGATATGAATTTCTTTATAGTTTATTGTGATTTAAATGTTTTATAATTGAAATGTCAGTCTAAGAAGTAATGAGAATTAGCTTTGAGAATGCTGGGTTGTTTTCAGTCCTTGGATTTCTGCATTTAGCTGTCTATAGAGCCTACACATTTGTGACTAGGAATTTTGAAGATTGTAGGTCTTTAGAAGAGAATGATAGGAAAATTAAATATTTCTAAATAAGAAGCAGAAAGTTTACTAGTACATAAAATGAAGACCATGCAAGAGAAAGAAAGGCAATATAGTATTCTACATTAAAAGAGAACATATTATTAATGTCCAGTCACTGTACACACATTTTTATCTAACATAGAAACTGCTAGGACTTAAAAATTAGGCAGAAGAAAAGAAAAAGGTGTGAAAATTAGAGTGCCACATATTTTGCAGTAGTAGTCTGTGGTATTCATTTGTTACGTATTTTACATTGTTAAGGATGACTCTACTGGGTATAGTTTGCAGCCAGTATAATTCTATGCTTAGCTGTAAATTTTTGAGATCATATATAAAAATATACATATGAAGCATCTATTAAACAATCTTAGGGGTTATATTTAACACTAATTTCTATCCATTATTATTTAACCCAAGTCAAATTGTATTCTCTGTATGTGTTATAAAAAAAAAAAAAGAAACAAGAATACTCTACTGGGTATAGTTTGCAGCCAGTATAATTCTATGCTTAGCTGTAAATTTTTGAGATCATATATAAAAATATACAAAGGAAGCATCTATTAAACAATCTTAGGGGTTATATTTAACATTAATTTCTATCCATTATTATTTAACCCAAGTCAAATTGTATTCTCTGTATGTGTTATAAAAAAAAAAAAGAAACAAGAATAGTTTGATGTGGTGGCAGAAGCTTTATCAACTGTAATACTTACGATAAAATTTCTAACCTCTGAGTACCTTGCTAGTTTTAAAGTTTTTACTGCACATGCTATTTACAAATCCCTAAAAAATTATTTTCTGACATATCTACTGTATGTTGCTTTACAATCATGGCATGCCCCTTTCCTCCTAAGAAAGGATCATTGAGGTCCACAGATAATTTTCTTAATACTGTTTGTCTAATCCTTTCATTTTTCACCTTTCAAAATAAATAGCCTAGTCTTTTGAGTCTCTCCCTACACAGTGGTTCTATAATGCCCCCAATTTTTCTTCATTGTCTCTACACTCACTTTGTTGTGTCAGTATGAATGAGGTCACCTAAGCCTGAGACTTTTCAAAGTGTAGGTATATAACCTTATTATGAGTATATTCTACTGAAATTTTTTCTTTTCTTTTCATTGAAATACAGGAACTATCAGTGTCATAAACAGCCCCCATTTACTCGTAGGTTTCCAAACATCTTCCTAAGTGGTGAAATGTGAATATCCAAATGATTTGGAATTTTAAACTGCTGCAGCATCTCTACAATTAGTAAATCTGATGGAATCATGCAATTCCAGATTTCTAGAAACTCTTAATAGCTAGTGGTTTACATGTAGAAAAAATATAGGCTTATTCATATAATTATTCTTTTTTAATATACTCACTTTTCCTTCCCATTTTAAATTTAGAGCTAGTATTTATATCAGTAGCTGTAAAATGGAATAAATAGAAATTTACTTCTATAACCTTATTCTCATGCAGACCAAGGTAGACAGGTGCTACAACTGAATGCCACTCTAGTCAAAAAGGTCCTTACAGAATGAGGCTTCTCCTCCTTCGCCTATTAAGGAATATAGGCGAAATAAGGAATTTTCTTGAATATCTTATCTGTAACCAAACAGTTATCAATGAGTGATATGGATTATGTTTTGAGTTATAGTCAAAGGTTCACAGATGAAACCCACTTGCCACAGCAGCTGTACTTCTCAACACTTTCAGCTTCCCTAGGTAGACATATTCTGATGTGATCAGACAAAGAGAAGTATGCATAAGAATCAGGTTAATGGGAGCAGGAGAGAAGGAAAGACAGAGCAGTAAGACGCTAAAATGCTAAAGTCAATATTCTATGTTTTGTTTTCTTTTCTCACAATTTTACCCACAAGCACCCTTATATCTATAAAACAGGAATCAATTAATAATAGTATTCACTTTATATTACCTTTACCTATTAGTTTTAATGTATAATTAAAGAGAAAACAAGTTCAGTAAACAAATTGATCTTTTGGCCAGAATCAATTACTTTCATATGACTACCAACAATTCTTCAAATCCTGAGAGGAAAAGCTAACTGTCCTAGGGCTGAAACATGAAACATTTGATCCCAAATAGGCCATTTCCAGCAACTGAAGACATAATCCAACCAAAGCCAAGCCCTAGAAACTATGATCCTCTTGGGTGTGACTACACACATATAAGATCTTCTTTCTTAAGCATACAATTCATTATAATCTTTCAAAAAACTATAACACAGACGTAGATTCTACAGATGAGGAGCATCAGTAGAGCATTAGATGAAATACGGAGTTTCAGAAAGAGAAGGAGAAGAGAGGCATCTTTTTAAAGCACTCGGACACATTTATAAGCAAGAAACTGAAGGTTTATGGCTAATACATTCATTTCTAGTCAAGCATCTATTAAAACTCTATTGAAATATTACCACTTCCAAAAATAAATTATTCTGTAAACATGGAAAAATTCTTAGATACTTTTACCTGCTTGGGATCGGAACTTCGGCCAGTCCTTGGAGCAAGACCGCTGGGGACAACCTGACAAAGGCAACTACAGCTCTGTCCAGGAACTCCACTTCTCCCACCAAGATGTTTGAGGCCTCAGCACCCGGTGGGATCTTTTTCATAAAATGCAGGTCCACCTGAGCATCACAAGTCACTTTAATTGTATTAAACTATGTCAATAAATTAAATATTTTTATAATAGATGAATTTTGTACATTTCAACTAATATTCAACACATGCTACTTAAGTAAATATATTCTTATAGTATATTATGGCTTTAACATTTATATTTATTCTGATTGTACTATGTTCTTCATATTGCATAGTTGGCCTGGTAAATTTTTCAGAATAAGTTATTCACCATATAGCTGAGACTAGAAAAAAAATAGATTAAAATATTAGCATTTAGAATTACTGCTGATTAGTAGTTGAATTTCTACTATGAAATGTTTGTGATTTAAATGAATGAAAATAAAACAAAAAAGAACCACGACAAGGAAGAAATGCTAAGAGTAAAAGGTGATCTCTGAAAATGCATGTAGACTAGTCTTTAAATAAATATCATTTTTATGCATGGGGCATCAGGGAAAATGAATCAGTGACTTTAAAGTAAAATTTGCAAGTCTTATTTCTTTTTTAAAATTAATTTATTTTTATAAATTATTTTATAAATTATAGTTTATTCACACTGTATCCCAGCTGTAGTCCCCTCTCTCATCCTCTCCCAGTCTCACCCTCCCTCTCTCATCTCCTTCCATGTCTCTCCCAAGTCCACTGATAGGGAGGTTCTCCTCCCCTTCCCTCTGATCCTAGTCCTATTTCTTGTGTCTAACTTATTTGAGTTGCTTTTTATGGAATGATTTTTAGGGGACGAGGAGTTTATCTGCCCTAGTAATTTGATTTTTGCAATTATGCTAATGAAATCAGGACCAAGGATGAAACTGGAAATAACTGAGGGGGGGGGGAAGGGAGAAAAGACCAGAGAGATAAGAAGAGACAGAGATACAGAGAGATATAGAGACTGAGAGACAGAGAGAGTTCTGCCATGTATCAATGAAGCTCAGAGGATACTTTTAGACCAGACAATTATTTTGAAGGCTTAAAGAATTGAAGATACTATTTCAAAAAGTTTTGAATTAATAAAATAATTTAATGTAGCTCTTATGGACATGAGTCACATTATACAGATTTATCAGGTTATATCGAAGAATATATATGTATACATACATATATGCATTTAATAAGTATTAATGAAAAAGAGGACAGGAATTTGCAAGGGAGCAAGAAGAAGTATATTGGAGGGCCTGGAGGGAGGAAAGGAAAGGGAAAATTACATAATTATTTTAAAATATCAAAAATAAAAGCATTTAAAAAATACCTTATGGAATCAATAGCTGCAGTCACTTTAAACTATGTTTAAAATGTTTCTAAAATTAAGGCATTAGTACAACATTTAAATATATGTAATAAACTAAGCTATTTTCATTAAGTATAACAGCAGTTTATATGGCTGCAGGAGCAGAGCATTTGCCTAGCATGTGGCCAGCTCTAGATACATCTGTAGTACTGAAAAATACTAAAAATATGTATCATTCTTTCAATAGTGTAATCATATATGTATCTTTAAAAAGAATCATTTATGAAATAAAAATATGCATAGAAAGAATATTTCGTGAATATTGTAACCTACAAGCTCCATCATTGTTACTTATAAGCAAAACTCCCAATACAAATGTATGTTCTTCAAATACGTATGATGAATATTACATGCCATGTAGTTTGCTCTTTTAGAATCTAACCTTTATTTCATAGGTAAGCTAGGCTTATTCATTGCTTTTATTATAATATTTAAAATGCTTAAATTAGTAATGTTTACACTTTTGCCATAGTATAAAAATTCCAGAAAAAAAGGATAAAAGATTTTCTATATACTATATGTGCTGAGACTTTTGTTGTTGTTGTGAATGTGTATGTGTGTGGTAAATGTGCACGTTTACATGTGTGTAAGTATTCATATGTATGTGTATGAATATGTGTAAATGCCAGAAGTTAGTGTCAGATATCTATCTTCCTCTGTCTTTTTGTTTGTTTGTTTGTTTTGTTTTGTTTTTCTTGAGACAGGCTTTCTCTGTGTAGTCTTGGCTGCCCCAGACTCTCTTTGGCTGCCCTCAAACACAGAGAGATCTGCCTGTCCCTGCCTCCCCGAGAGCTGGGATTAAGAGGTGTGCACTGCTAGCATCTTCCCCCATGTGATACAGTGAATCAAGTCTCTTAAATCCAGAGCTCCCTGGTTCCTCTGGTCTGCCTGCTCAGCCTGCTTCAGACATCCCCTGTCTCTGCTTCATGAGAGTGAGGATTACTGGCAGCCTACGAGGGCAGCCTCTCACCTTCACATACACACTGTAGCGCACAAATGCCCATACACACCAACACACATGCACGTGTACACACAGAGATAGAATTAAAATTAATTTAAAAATAAAATAATATAATTTGTAATTAGCATGAAATTTATTGGTATTGTTTGAAGTATAAATTCCATAGGAAGACTGTTCAAATTCATTTATTGTTCAACAAATATCAAAGTCTTTGCTATTAAAGTCTGTACTTTAGAGAAGGGCAAAAATAGAATTAACTACTTCATATTGAAATTCAATTGGATTAAGAATTGTATAATATATTAAAAACTTTAATTTATAAAAATGTAGCCACTATCTATGGTTTTAAATTACATTAAACCGAATATATAATTGATATCTATTGTCTTGAAAAAGCGATGGAGAATATGATTTCAAGATCAGCAAATTTATCTTTTCATTTTAAATATAATAAATTATACTCATGTATCTAGGGTCAATCACTGTATTTCATTCACTATGTTATTCTTGAACTAGATGGATATTTAGGGATGGTGGTAGATTTCATAATATATTAATCATATTTTTTCAGGTTAAATTATACCTGGAATAGTCCTATATTTTATACTTGTATTAGTTCACAATTCACAAAGAAACTCATTTGGCAATACTTCTACCTCCTGTTAAAACAACAGGCTACATTTAAGAACCACAAATTTAATCTTGTATAAATTGATAGCTACCTAAAAAGAGTTCTTGAGGTCTAGGTTATAATGAAAGTTTAGGACAATACTCTAGTGGATCCAAACACGTGAGATGAACATAGAGAAATCCTGGAAATTCCTAGTGCTTTGAAGAGAACTTTGAAGGAGTCAAGCTACTTTTGGAGAGTTCTGGGTTTATACCATATTTCTAGGCTCTGTGGGTCCCTCTTTTATGCCAAGAAGGGAAAGATGCTTGATTCTAGCTATTTGGGACTCGAACTGTTTTTGAAAATAGTTCATCTCTAGGCAACAAGATGAGAGAGAGGATCACAGTGGAGCTGGAACTGCCTGCCCACACTTAGAGCTGAAAGAAAAAGGAGATAGACATTTAAGGAGAAAGGTCAAGTCTTAGGGCTAGCAATGAAAGCATGGCAGTTAATAGATGTTCAAGGCAAATGTTTCTGACACTGATCTAGAGCAGGTGGCACTTTTAAATTCTTCGGGATTCATTTTTTCCTAAATGATACAACTAAGATTTCTTACTCTCAATATGCTTCATGCACAGCAGAAAGATGGTTAAAAAAGGTTCTTGCTAGGTGAATAATTATGGAACACTTACTTAGGACAATTTGGAATGAAAGAATCACTGTTGCCATATACACAGGGTAGACATTAAAAGTAGGAGAAGAAAAGGAACAGGACAGGAGCTTTCTGCAGAGTACCTCTGAGTGACTCTACCCACCAGGGTATCAAAGGAGAAAATGAGACTCACAGTCGAGCTTTGGGCAGAGTGCCGGAAACCTTACAGAAGAAGAGGGAGATAGAAAGACCTGGAGGGGACAGGAACTCCACAAGGAGAACAACAGAGCCAAAAACCTGGGCCCAGGGGGACCTGCAGAGATTGAAACTCTAACCGAGGACCATGCATAGAGAGGACCTAGAGCCCCTATTCAAAGGAAGCCCATAGGCTGCTCAGTTTCCAAGTGTGTGTCCTAGTAAGGGGAGCAGGGGTTGTCTCTGACATGAACTCAGTAGCTGGCTCTTTGATCACCTCCCCCTGAGGGATGAAGCCTTTCTAGGTCACAGAGGAAGACGATGCAAACAGCCTTGATGAGACCTGATAGACTAAAGTCAGATAGAAGGGGAGGAGGTCCTCCCTTATCAGTGGATTAGGGAAAGGGAATAGGGGAAAAGAAGGAGGGTGTGTGGGACTGGGAGGAGACTAAGGAAGGGCCTGCAGCAGGGATACAAAGTGAATAAATTGTAAGAAAGAAAGAAAGAAAGAAAGAAAGAAAGAAAGAAAGAAAGAAAGAAAGAAAGAAAGAAAGAAAGAAAAGAAAAGAAAAGAAAAGAAAAGAAAAAACTTTAAAAAGAAACAAAAAGCAAAGAGGTTTACAGTACTTTGAGACACCTACTTTTTGAAGGCATAATGGAAAGAGCCATAATTTGATGATATACATTATGTTAATTCATTACTTAATTGAGTAAGATGATGGGCCTAATCACAATAGAGACTAAAGATATGTAGATTGAAGGTTGGTGGAATATAACATCAAGTTATAAAACATAAAAGTACCTTTTAAATCTCAGTTTTTTAAACTGAAAATTAGGGTCTATGTAACAAGGTTTAAAATATTAAAATGGATACAGTAATATGGATATTAGCTGAATTTTTACAATTTTTTAATTTTTCAATTATTATCATTTATTACAATTTATTCAACTTGTATCCCGGCTGTTACCCCCCCTCCCTCCTCTCCTCCCAGTCCTACCTGCCTTCCCTCTTCCCTCTATGGTCCTCCCCTGCCCCCCTGATAGGCGAAGTCCTCTTCCCCTTCTATTTGACGCTAGCCTATCAGGACTGGTTGCATTGTTTACCTCGGTGGCTAGCAAGGCTGCACCTTACAGAGGGAGGTGATCAAAGAGCCAGCCACTGAGTTCATGCCAGAGAAACCCCTGTTTTCTTACTATGGAACCCACTTGGAGACTGAGTCGATGGGCTACATCTGATCTTCCTTGAGGTGACCCCAGAAGCAGAAAGACACACATGGTATATACTCATTCATAAGTGGATATTAGACATATAATATAGGATAAACATACTAAATCTATACTCCTAAAGAAGCTAAACAACAAGGCAGACCCTACGGAAGATGCTCAATCCTAATTCAAAAGGGCAAACCTGATAGACATCAGAAGCAGGAGAAGACAGGGAACAGGACTGGAGCCTACCCCAGAGGGCCTCTGAAAGGCCTCTGAAACTGATCAAGTTTTGAAGCAGAGGCTGAGACTTTGGGCAGAGTGCAGGGAATCTTATAAAAGAAGGGGGAGAGGGGCAGGGAGGAGGGAGATGAGGGAGGGAGTAGGAGGATAGGAGGGAATGAGGGAGGAGGCTACGCCTGGGATGCAAAGTACCTAACCTGTGATTGATATAAAAATAAATAAATTAAAAAAAAGACTGGAGGACAACCCCCCCCCCAAAAGAAGGGGGAGATAGAAAGACCTGGATGTGACAGAAGCTCCAAAAGGAGACCAACAGAACCAAAAAAAAAAAAAAAAAAAAAGAGCTGTAGGAGCCCTGAAGAGAATGATTAGCTGAATTTTAATAAATCTACCGCCCAACTAAAATCATTAGGTTAAAAACATCTTAACTTGGATACCTGCAAGATCTGGCACTAAGAATTGTTACCATAGTGATTGACCACAATAACTCTTTCCAAACTCAAAATCTCTGATCTACCGGGTGATAAAACCAGGAATGTTTCTTGTTTCGTTTTATTATTCTAAAATTTTAAACACCTAAACTATTTTAAATCTTACAGATTCCCTCAAAAAAAAATCTATCTCAAGCACTGTTGAAGGTACTAATGATCCAGTGGGGACCAGCAGATTAAATCAGGTCTGAAAGTTATTTTGAGGTTACCATTTCCTCTCTTAATACACTTGTTGCTTCTTCTTGAGTAGCTACTTTATGCTCAGTTCTCTAGCAGGCCATAAAATCATTAAGTCATCACAAGAATAAGCATGTATTATACTTATTTTAGGTAATGATAAAGGCTGCAATTTAGAGAACGTCTCCAGAAGCAGTAAAAGGTAGATGTTAGACACATAGCATTCAATATCACATGCTCTTTCTCAAAAGGTATGTTCTTTCCAAAGAGCAATGTTTTGAACAAAAGACAGAAGAATGCAGACAGCTGGCTCAAACTTCTCCAGTAAACAGGCCAGTAAATGAAATGTATTGATGAAGGAAAGAAATAAAGAAATAAAAGACAAAAAAAATCTATTCTCCATATTTCTGTAGTTCTACCTGTTAAGGGCCTGGGGATGAGACTTCTGTCTTTTATTGGCAATCTTTGTTCCTCATTTATAGTGAGTAATCATTTTTGAAGGCCTTGCAGTTAGGTCACCAAAAACCTCAGAATAACATGGAAGTATAAAATTCAACGTATAAGGTATTTTTTAAGTTCAAAAGCAATTTATTTAAAGAATAATCTACATAGTTTAAAAATCACTATTTAAAAAAAAACGTAAAATATTCCATTGTTATAAGTTAGCCAATTTTTATGTCATCCCATTAAGATAATTGTTTAGAATTAAGAACAGCAGAAACCAAATTTATGGCAGTTTGTGACAGTTTTATTATAACTTGCACATGAATGATGATGTAATGTCTTAAAATATAATTCTTAGAGTGGCAGATGGAATACATTGAAACTGGCTTAATATTTGAATTACATGCCTCCATACAGTGAAATGAGCTTTGAACTACTGTAGAAATAGAGCCCAAATACCCTCACCTCTCTCTCTTGCTGGTGTGGAGGTCCTTTTTCATGCCTTTGTTTCATCCCACATGGACTATTATGCCCCTTTTGTTGGCCTCCCAGTCCCTGCACGCATAATTAACAGACTTAAGCTGATACATCATGCTGCCACAAGACTCGGCCAGGCACCAGAGGGAAGGCATGCACATAACTAGGCCTAGCTCGTGAATATACTGCCCCAGGGATGCTAAAACAGGTCCAAGGAGCTGATTACAATAATCTTTTCAGAACTTTGATTTAGATTACTTCCTCAGATCAAAGACTATTCCCACTCCCTCCCACTATTGCTAGTGGTTAAAAGTTATATCATAATACTTCTTCCATATCAGCAACTCAGATAAAATTGTTCAATATCCTTATTTTGACCAATATTGAAACTTTTCTATTCTATTCAACTGTTACTTTGTCACAGCTACTATAGCACATATACAAAGCCAGAAACGTATCAACCAAACTCTCTTCATTTTTTGCATACTCATATTTTCTTTGTATAAATTATTTCATTGAGGTCATATCCAACTAGAAGTAGCTCTCCACATAATCAGCCCTTAGTCATGTTTTTATTCAAACTTTTGCTCTTTTACCCTCTAGGATTTCCTTCATTGACCTCCCCCAAATAGTAGAGATATATGTCATAGGACTTGTTTTTCTACAAATAGTGGGAAGATTATTTTGAGAGGGAAAATCTAGCAAATATTTTAAAACAACATATTAAGCTCCTTATTCAGTCCACTTTGCTTTTTACTTCAAGTGTTACACAAGTGGCTGAATCCGAAAGACGATTCATAAAATTTATGCACTTGTTTTCTCAAATAAGCATATCCCTGCATGTGAAATAAACTCTAACATTGTCTATTACAATTTCAAGCTTCAGCTAAGAAATCAAATAAAGGCATGCAAATGTGTGTGTCAACAGGTAAAGAAGTTTCTATCAGTGATTTAGCAGCTTACTTGGAAGAAAGAAAAGCTTACCTTGCTAAAGTCAACAGTGCTGTTTTCCCTGCTAACATCATTTTTATTCTCAGCACAGGCTGGAGCAGATTGAGGAGAAACAACCTGACCTGCTAAAAGAGATTGTTATTACAGAATACAAACAATTACTTTCACAGTTGTAGGCATATTGAATGAACTATGAACTTGAATTTAACCAAACTAACTAGATTTTTTAATAAGCTTATGTGTAAGCATGAAAGTCCAATTAAATGGAACTATATCAATATAATGATTATCAGTTACAGATAGAAATGGGAGAAATCAACTAAGAACATTTAAGCCAATTATTAATTTAAAACACCAAATGGTTAATCTCTTTGAAGAAAGATGCCTACAAAACTTAACTAAATTTTACCTTCACCTAAAGTTCATTGATTTCTAAATATCAACCAAAACTAATTGCATATATTTTAAAAGGCATAAGTTTGAAGCTCTGACTGAAGAATTTTTGACAATATGAAAAGGATAAATATTCGTAAGTGTTCAGCATCTTAGGTTCAGTTACATTTGAAAATCCAACTCACTACGTTCTTTAGCAAAATTTAGAGATGAAGCTTATTGGAAATGTACGTGATTTTGTGCCTGTAACTATTCAGATACATAAGCTCAGCTATTCATCTGCCATGTAAGAAAAGATCACTAAACTCGAGTTGTACTGGTTTCCATGAACTTTACTGAAAATATAATTATGTTGTAGCTCTCTCCCCTTGTATGAAAGGTAAAGCTACTTAGCTGAACAACAGAGTTGGGGATGTGACCATGACCAGAAAACAGTAAGTTCCATCCTTCACCATGCAACAGTCCCTGTAAGCGCAATCCATCTGAAACCTGCCCGTAGTTAGCAACTGAATGATAATTAACTCAGTTTACTTAATTTCCCTGGCCTGTCCTCTGCCCAAGTTCACTCGTTCCTTTTTCTGTGAAATGAATAATGACAAGTCAACTTTGAAGACTTGATCAAATCCCTCTTTTACTCTCATTGATCTCAAACATGGGAAATATTCTCTGCATAACTTTTCTAATGCTGAAATCTTAATTTTACTCAGAATTCACTCTCATTCTCACTCCTCCTGATCAGTGCCAATTCTGAACTCCTCTAACTCCCTTAAATAGTTACAGAAAAATTGTTTCTTTAATTGTTTTGTGATCAACAAACATGAATAAAATCAAAATTATTTATTTTACATACTAGTATAATTTTATTGCTTGGATTAGTAAGCTCGACAGTCAGAGATCATCTGTTAATAGGTACCATTTTCTGCATTAAAATTACTTTGTAAGAAAGTAATAGATTTAACATGATTCTAGAATTGAAATAATTTTCTGTTTCCATCAAACACAGAAAAATAATATATTTTGTGAATGTAAAAATACAATGACTTTTTAAAGCAAATTCGCTGGAAACCACGGACACAGACTCTGATATTTTGAAAACACAACTCAAGGCAATGCATATCATTCAGAGGAACTTAGACAAGCTTTTCATCTCCCATCTCTACCTGCAACTCATAGCTAGAACTGAACTGTTCATCAGCAGCCGTTCAATTCACCATTCTCAAAATAATAACTGTTATTTTTAAGAAGCCTTTTACATAATGCATTTGTGCAACTAACAGATGTCTTCAATCACCAGTTTCACAACATTTCTCCATATTTTCATGAGTTGGAATGTTAGATACATTTAAACAAATTTATTAAAAGTTCTGTAAAATTAAGTGGTAAGACACAAGTTACAAAAAAGTTAAATAAATGCATATATGCTTTCTTATAATAATTTGTGCCATGCAGCCAGAAACTACATGAAATATCATTTGCATAATGCTGTAAGAAAACACATACAAAGAGTCAACTCAATGCAAAATCAACTTTGATGAGATTGAATCACATAGCAAATATGCTAGCATTTACTATTTGAAAAAATCTGTTTTGGGTTTTCATTCATATATTTCAGGAGCAATGTTTCTTAAGCTATCTTCATGTTATGAAATATATTTAAATGCTGGCACTTTTATTTCATTTTGTAAATATTTGTGATCACTAATATGTTGCTATTGTGTGATAATGGTAATGAATATATTTGGAGATTTATTGTTTTATGCTATTCCTGTTTTAAAATTAAAAGTATAAAATATTACCTTATAAAGCCAATAATCAGGAAGTGGGTTAGAAACTGCTTTCTTTGAATATTTTAAGTGATAGTAATAATAAACTAGTTCCAAATATCAGGTAGGAAACCCACGAAGTGACAATAATAGCCTTGTTATATCCAGAGTACAGATTTGTCCAGAGAATGTGTACTATAGTACAGATGGAAAGAGTGTATAGAGTATATTCTACGGTACAATCATCCCTTATATAGGTATAGAAACTACAAGTATTTGTATCTTCTATACTTTAGAATAATACATAAATATATTTATCACATTCAAAGTCCTTTAAAGTTTAAACATTTAAAATCTAGTGTTACTTCTAAAACTATATGTCAAATTAATAAAATAAAATAGTATGAAGCAGTTTTGATAATTTTTCAGAATACTGAAAATCTGTAGGTATAATTAAGGAATTAAATTTAAAAGATTGGCTTATGTTATTTAAAAATTACAAAGCTTTAATCTTATATTTTTGTTATATACACAAAGCTAAGATTCATGCATTGTAAAATTCCATAGAACTCCTCAGACCACAGAATAGCTTTCATAATTTGCTGTCCATTACAACTTCTTTCTTAAAAACATAATTCAAGTATCACCACTTTGCAGAAGATGATGGGCTTAGATTCCAAAATGCATTTCATGAGCTCATAAGACTGTCACATAAAATGTATGGACAATTTAGGGAAAAGTATTATAACTATATAATTTCTATACCTATATAATCACAATTGCTGATTTTTATGATGAAAAATGTCATTCATAAAATGACAACTTTTAGGCACAGTGAATATTTTCTAATAGAATACAAAAGAGTTTGCAAGGATATTTTTCTCTCCATGGGAAAAACAGTCAAAGGTTAGAAATTTTTTTTAAAGTTTATAATAAACTTTCCAATTACTTTGACATGATGCTTGCAAACAAAAATTTTTGTTTATTTCTTTCTAATTCCTTCACTTTGTGCATTGATTATTGCTCAGATTAAAATTTTATGTAATCAAATGGCATTGTACAGTTAGAGTGCCTTCACTATTATGTAAATCTTAAGGCATGAAAATATAATGAAGAAACATTTAACTCACTAATCTTACTGTATTTCATTAAAATTATTCAAAACATGATTAAAGTATACATCGTTAATATCAACTGATGCCTATAAATTTTAAATGCAAATATTTGAGAAATCTAACATCATCCTTTCTAGTCAACATTATTTACATTATTACTTTATCAGTTAAATATATGGTTCTTTATTTTAACAGAAAACTTTTTTCATTTTATATGAATCAAAGTTTAGAGTGATTAGCATTTACACTAGCCCCTGTTTAGTTTTCTCTGAATCATACTTGAGTCTTTACCTATACTTCTTTCCTATATGTAAACTGTGTGCATGAGTGATACAAAAATAGCAGTTTTAAAATTTTTATCTGGACTAATTCAACTCATTAGATAATTTATTACATATATATATATATATACACACACATACATACATATCATTATTTGCTACTGGTTAACCCAGCATAAATCATATGTTATAGAAGGAAACTGGGATGAAGACATGAAGGTACAGTACTATTATCCTAGAGTCCAAGCTGCCAAGCTGGTTTACACTACCTCAGAACCTTCAACGCATTTACAGTACCCAAAGGGTAGGAGATGAGGGAGGTACAGAGATGAGATGAGCCTGTTAGAGACAGACACAAGACAGAGCAAAATGAAGAAATATAGAGATGAATGACAAAGTTACATACATGTGCCACAATACGCTTATTTATGGAAATAGAAAACATGGAGAGAGATAAATATTTAGAAAATTATGATTAGGTGAGCTACGCTTCAAAAACAGAAAGAGTATGCATGCAGTTAATTGTTGAGAACAGGTATGCCTGAAAATAATTAGTTTCAAAGAAAAAATTAAAACTTTAAACATGCTATCTTAGGAATATGTTTGCTCTTAAAATGTAATCAATTTTCTGTAACTGAATGACAATACAGCTTCTAAACAGACACATCAGTTGTGTTAGTAATTAACATAACTTTAATTTTCTTTTAACAGTAAAAAAGTTTACATTTTTCTTATGTAGGAATCTCTGACTGTGCTTTCTCTCAAACAAGACTAACGTAATATTCTAGCTTTCTTCTTCAAGGTAGATCAGCATGAAACCACTAGCCCATGTTCTATTATTTATGATAACACAATATTTGAAAAAGAAAATGAATATCTAAACACATAAAGACAACATGAATCTCAAAATAAGGGAATAGTATTATAGTAAAAGTGATTTTAAGACAGTAAAATAAGTTGAAAAACAAGGAAACACCATTAAGAAAACATATGTATGTACTGTTTGCTGTAAGGGCTGCAATCTACCCAGGTCAGAATACTAAACATGTCTCATCCTAAATCTAAACATTCTCCTCTTAAGACTGTAAACAGCAAATCAGAGGGAATTAGGAGAAGCCGTGTTACTCTTTCCAATTCTAAATAAAGACTGTAACTGGAAAGCATTCTAACTAGGAAGGGGGAAAGTTGTTGGAGCAGAATAAGAGTTAGAAATTAATAGTAATGGGTGGGGGGATGAAAATACCCTGTAGCCAAGAGTCCCAAGAATTATCAAAAACATGTAATCAGAAAATTAACATCACTTTATAATAAAATTGCAGTACAATTCTCTTCATGTGTAAGTGAAAGCATGACCTAACTGTTAAATATAAACATTTATTTTGATTTCTTGATCATCTAACACAAGTCACACATGTGTTTGAAAAGTATTTCTAGATTCAAGAAATGACTTACATACTCTTGATATTTTTCATTTTAGTACACTTTTCAAGGTTCTAATGTCAAAGTAGAAACTATTTTCTATTATTTTTGCCATTGTTTTGCCAAATGTAACTGTCACTTTCTATTGAAACATCAGAATCAGTCATTTAATTCTCACAGTTTTGATGCTTAATGAAAAGTGAAAGTTAAACACAGCATGGCGGCATTAAGAATGCACGGTGAATCCATAGCATCTTGCATCTTAACCCTGAGGGTAATGTGCAGAATTCGAAAATATTTACATATATGTAACATATACATATATACATCAGTGTATTTGTAGGTGAGATTGACAAATTATCATAAATTGCTAAGAATAAAGAACGAACACAAAGCATTGCCTCAAAAAGAAATATGCTATTTTGTTAATGTAATATATAAAACATGGAAGGCCTACGTTACAAATGCAGTGCCTGGATGTTTAACCCTTGAGAGAACAGCCATGGTATCATACCAAAGAGTAACTCACTTAAGGAAACAGACACCTTATTCTAATTGTTCTTTAGACTTCTTTATGTAAATACCACTTCATTTTTTTGACATTTCAAATTTTTGACCCTAAAACAAAAACACATTAAAAAAGGGTAGATAATAACTTGTTTCTACATCTTTGCTTCTTTTAAAGAAATCATGTTCAACTGTTAAAGTCTTTTAGAGAAACCTTTATTAATTTTAAAAGAGGAAAAGTCCATCTTTCTGAGTAAAACGTTTTGCTCAAGAATTTTTTTTTAAAGAACACTACATTTACTCTTTGGGATTGTTAGCACTACATTGCATCCCTTTTTACTATTACACTATAAAAATTAAGTCTCTAATCCATGTTTTGTAACAGAATGTCAACTCTATATTTATGCTATGAATTCTGCTTTCTTTGTTTATCTCAAGTTTGTCAGTTTACGGAGTTCTTAAGTAGATTGAGAACCTTGGTAGTAAAGGTCTTTCGCACTTTTTTTCACTTGTGGGTAGGAGACTTATTTCTAAATTGCTGAAGTCTATACATATTTTCAGACTTCTCAGCACACATAATTATGTAAAGTGTGTGAGGAAGCAAAACAGAGTCATGAGGAGGTGTGAGAAGCCTAGGCTTAGAAACCACTGCTGACAGGACGATGCACAACAATACTTAATTGGATATGTGAATCTTATTATAAGAGCTTCCAAGTTCCTATTACCCTAACACATGCCCTGGAAAGATTGTGTGTTCATATGAAGGTTGACTGTACAGATGGCAACAGAATTATTCAGATCCTGGTTTTTAGAAATACTAAGCTATTTCACAATAAAACAATAGGACTCTCTGTAAACCTTGTGTCTACATGCATCTGTATGTAGACTTGTGATTCACAGCTGTAATTCTGTCCTCTCTCCTTAAGTTTAATGGGAGTTTAAAACAGCAACAATGAGTACAGGTTTACATGTGACAATAAATGGCCAATTCAGGAGATTTCACACCTTCTTTCCTATTCCCTAAAATGAAACAAAAAATTTAAATATAAATATTATTCTCAGTAAAAAGAATAGAAATTGTACCATATAAGATCATTCATTACCTGTTTGAATGAACACATTTTTTTCTCTATGTTATATGATTTCCAATAAAAGTAATGGCACATACACAAAGTCTACTTGTCCAAAAATCCCCCAAATTATTGGAAAATTAAAATATGGGATATTTTTTAAAGGTTTTTAGAATCAAGTAAACTTAAGTCTCTTGTCAAAATTATCAAATATTTAGATTAGACATGTTAACTAACCATGGCCAATCCAATAAGTACAATCATTATAAAAGTAAGAGTATCTTCAAGAGCATGGTTTGTCAATTCTCTTCTCCGTTCTCCTCTGCCAGAATTTACAGCTTGTCTGCCCAGGAGTTTTTCTCTTCAACTCTAATAAAATTGTTCTCAAGCTTCCTTTAAAAGAAACGAGCCACTACATTTATAACTCAGATTATAAAATCTTCAATTTCACATTAATATGTATGTTTTAAACCAAAATATAATTTAGAAAATGAATTAATTTAAATATAGTATTTGTCTCAAAGTGAGTTCTACATCCTCAGAATAATCGATACAATCTGCTAATAGAAGTTTATATATGCCATAGCATGCATATGACACTTATTAAACTCTACATATACTTCCATATACATGCTTCCGTGTAAATCAATGCTTTAGAGTCAGTCAAGGATGACATCTATGTCTCAATTAGAAATTAAAGACCAAAATTTCAACTACCTTGGTTGGCTTTATAGTCTGTAATATATAGAAGATAATGTGTTCTCATACAGTCATGGAATCAATATAGAAACATGAAGGAACATCAGACAACATTTGAGGACACCAAAGGGCAGCAGAGTAGTGACCTGAGTAACAAAAGTTCCAGTAGAAGAAAAGGGAGGACTTTATACCCCTTCACAGGGATTTTCAGTTAAAGATACACTACTTTCATAGCATCTAGATATAAAACAAATATTTCAAAAGCAACTTTTTAATAAGAAATACATCATTTATTATTCTTCAGCATTAAGTACTGAGACTTAATGTACTTATGACCCTGAGATAGTCTGAAACAAAATTAACCTATTCATTGAAGTATTTTTTGTTTGTGTACATTTGATTCAGAAGTATGAAAACTCCCTCATCATACAAAGTCTAAAGAAAACTCATCTTCATATATTTGTAGAGTATTTCTAAAACTTTTGAAAAGGTAGAAAAATCATGCAAATATTCTGTGCTGTCAATTCATGTTATTTTAGTCAATTTGCATTGTCAGGTTTTCTAATAAATCACTTGAAAATATATTCATCTTTTATCTGATTTTTAAATCAAAGGTTATTGCTAGGCTGATAATAAATATTCTATGTACTGTAGGTTGACCTTGAACTTTCTCCAGCCTCTACCTAACTTCTGGGATTATAAGTATGTAGTAGAATGTCCAGTTTACTCTGCGCTGCAGTTAAAACATGGAGCACTGTGAATACAAGACCGACCTACATCCCAGTTATAATTTCTGTCTTTTAGAATTGAAAAGCACTTGTGGCTAATAGAGGAGTTACAAATTCATATTATCTTCATGATAACGTCATTTCTTTTATAAAACTATGATAACAAAAAATTTTGAAGCAATTTCCTAATATAAACGATAAAAGGCTAAATGGATTCAATGAAAAAAACCAAAAAAATATAGTTACTGGGAAATAACAGCGTTGATGTATGCTGTTGAGTGAACATGTTGAGAAGGCTCTCTATACACTGAGATGATGCAGTGAAAAGAGCAATGTGCTCAAGAGCAGACCACAGGCTACAAACAGGCAGAGCCACACTAGGCACTGCTACATCTTTTCATTATCAGTAATGACATCTGTTGACCATGTCCAAGATGCAAAAAGCTTCTCTTTCCACAAAACAAAACAACAACAGCAACAAAAAATGGTGGTCATTACTGTTTTAACTAGAAGGCCACTACAATTTACTCTTCTCAACTATGAGAAAGAGGCTTAGACTTTGGTCAAGAAGGAAGATACATTTCATTTAAGTTTACTGTTTGGGTCTGTAGGTTGGAATTAGACACAAATTAACTTACTCTTTCATGATCCTTTTTAGAAACAAGTTCTTTGTTAAAATGTCTACACTTTGATGATGAAATTAAGACTAATATATGTATATTTTGTATACATATATATAGACAAAAGGAAACAACCACACTAAAACAATATTAGTTTCAATTAAAATTTACAAATAAATGTTTTAATATTTAGAAACAATTTAATACTGCATGGTCATAAAGTAGTATAAGAGAACACTTACCATTTTTATCCATGGAATTTGGTTCTGACTGTTTCTTGCCAATATCAGCAAAAGATCGGACAATGGGAATCCTGTTAGTGAGTTTTTTCTGATTCTGGTGATGATGCTGCTTCATCAGTGCTTCGTGAACCCTGTGACGTACATCTTCATTCAGCTGCCCTGAGCTGACCTGCTGGTCAAGGACCATATCTGAAGGCAGGAAGAAGAAAAGGAACACAGCTTTTCTATTTAAACTTGACATCTTCACTATTACTCATATTAAAACAGAGAATTATTTGACAATTTCAATGTATGATGTTTTTATAAGATGACTACAAGGAAATGTGAATTTTCATTATAAATCACTTAAATTTTAAAGACACTTATTTTTCCAAATATACCAAATTGTATTAAAGAAAAAGTTATGCTAGTCAGTATTCACACTTTTGAGGAAGAATATAGCAAAAGTAATTTCATATGTTTGTAACTGAAAAAAAAATGGTTATATTACAGTCTTTCTGTCTGTGTCTGTCTGTCTCCTCTCTTTCTCTCTCACACACACTTTCCACTAAGCAGGGTATAAATTTGAGAAGGCTTCAATACACTCAAAGTATATAACAGTATCAACTACTTACAAAGCTGGGTTTTCAACTTTCAATAACAGAAAATACAAATCACATTAACTAAACTGAGTTCCAACCCAGGCAAGCTTCAAACTGAAAGTGCAAATTCCTCAGGCACCCAAGAACTCAAATCACAGACGTACACTAGCCACACAGTTGGCTTTACACTTCAAACAATTCCCATAAAACGTGTTTTATAACAAAGAAACATAACTATAAAATGCAGAAGGAAAGGTTTCAGAAGACTGAACTGATTTCATTAATATCTGTCATACATAATATCAAGAATGTGCTGCACAGACATTGCCCATGGCAGTTCAGTCTCCCAGTGGGTTCCATAGTAATGGCCTGCTCTTTGATCAGGGGGAGCAGCCTTACCAGGCCACAAAGGAAGACAATGCAGCCAGTCTTGATGAGAGCTGATAGACTAGGATCAGAAGGAAGGAAAAGAAGACCTCCCCTATCAGTGGACTTGGGGAGGGGCATGTGTGGAGAAGGGGGAGGAAGGGAGAGGTTTAGGAGGGGAGGAGGGAGGGTGCTACAGGGGGGATACAAAGTGAATAAAGTGCAATTAATAAAAGAAATTTAAAAGAATGCCAATAAAATAAATAAATAAGGGCATTTGAAGTTCCTTAATAATATAGTATCACATTAATTGAAACCTGTAAGCCAAATAATCCCTTTCTTCGCTGGGTTGCTTTTGGTTCCAGTCTTTATCATCTCAGTGGAAAGCAACTTAGAAAGAATGCTTTTATCCATTTTCAAGGTGTTTTTTTTCTCAGTCTTCATCACAGCACAGTACCTCAGCAAGGAATATAATATACACTGGACAAAACACCCATTTTTAGATCTATGAAAGACTTCATAAGTTGTGGATTAAAGCCTCATATCTCTCTCTCAAAAAAAGAGTGCCTTAGAAAGTTACTCTGGAAAGAAGAAAATATGTATATATGTATATATACAAATACATATGCATTGTAAGATAACAAATAAATAATTTCATTTAGTATTAAACATACAGTATCACTTCACTGAGCTTCAGTATAATAGATTGCTTTCAGAACATTAAATATTAACTGTAGTTGTTTTTGGAAGTACAACTTATATAAGGCAGATCCCAATGAACTGCCTGCTTCTGCCATATTCAGTACATTGCATGCATCAACATGAACAAATTTTGCCCCTGTTAAACTGGACTTTCCTTTGGTATGAAATGGAAATGGACGGTGGAGATGGATTTGGATCACTCTGCCATATTCTAGCTGTGTGACCTTGCAAAGATGAATTTGCATGGTATTATTACTTGAAGCATGGAAATAGCCATTTATGTATCATATTTGCAGCAAGAATAATAATCTAAGGCCCTTAAATAAGAGCACTGATTAGCAAATTCAGACCACCAGTAAGTAATTTCCCAATAAAGAATTTTCTTTGCAATTTCCATTAAGTAGGGTATAGGTACCCATTTAAAATTTTTACACTCATATTTTATAACACTATCAACTAGACAAAAAGTTGAGTTTGTCAATAACAGAAAGTGCAAATCATCTTAATTAAACTGACTCATCTGCTCAGCTAGCAGAAGAGGAAATGAAAATGAGCTGGCTCTAGTTCCATTTCTCTTGATGCGAACGCTTCCTCTTGTAGGTGTGCACTTTAGTTACAGTCTTATTTCCTTTATGGGTGTAGGGTGGCTACGAGCAGCAAGAAGGAAATAGCCTTGTTCTTCACCAGTAAGAAATAGATTAGCTCCTGTCACTTTCTTTTATAGAAAGTTTTTTACCTCCTGACATAGAAATTTCTACATCTGACTGACATGAACTGATCACTGCCAATGGAGATGAGATTTCTTTAGCTGTTTGGACAAAACAAGAAGTGAGTTGGTTAGCTAAGCTTTTTCTGCTGTGAGCCAGATAAGAAACAATTTCTGTCACAACCGCCGAACTCCATTTGAACTCCATTAAAACTTTCTAAGGTTTACTGAAATTTGAGTTTCATGCAAGTTTTACATTATAAAAATTTTTCTTTTATCATTTCAGTCACATGAAATGTCCCAAATCACAGATCAAAAGGCCTACAAGACTAGGCAATGGGCCATATTTAAAACAAGGAGTCGTTTGCTCTGTCACTTTCTCTTCACAATGGAAAGAAGTTAAAAATGAATATTTGGGAGTTGCCAAAATATGTGTGCAAAGTATCTGGAAGTCTTCCACTGTGATTAAAAGTCCCATTCAATTCTGAAAAGTGCATAGCTTTAAAAGATAAACTGTAAATTCATATTTCAGTTCTTTCGGTATCAGTAATTATAAAATCTCTAAATTTAAACAAAATGAAGAAACTGAATATTATATTACTTTAAAGAGTTGCTGTGATGGAAAAATATAAATAAAATATGTATTTTGCATATAATAGTTGATTTTATAAGGAAGTTATTAACACACTAACATACTGTTTTAAGGCAGACTCAGAAAAAAGCAATTATGACCCCACTGTTCAGTATCGTAACCAGAACCTAAATTGATCATATAAAAACCTACATGTTATACAATTATTCCTAAAATTCTAATTAACCACAATCACTTGAGCACTACAAAATCCCCTCATTTTTACCTTATAGTTACAGAGAGATAAGACACTTATTTCAAGCAAATACATAGGAGAAATTAAAAATGGTTCAAAAAAATACTCATCTGTTCATTAGCCACAGAAAAAATAGCCCATAAATCTAAGTCATAACCACATTACAGAATGTATATGTGAGCAAGAAAGGTTAAGAATAAAGCACAGTGGGGTGAGACTTAACTACCAAAGGCAGAATATGATTCAGTCATCACCCACATTGTTCTCTTCACCACAATAGCACTTACTAGAGAAGTAGGAAGGAACATTGAACCATAATGGCTTTGGACCAGAGTCAAGTCCTAACACCTGGCAGGCAATGGTGCCTAATATAGTGAGCTTGCCAAAGCCCTATGCCAGGATCTTGTTAAAAAAGAAGTGAAAAGAAAAAGATAGAGCATATTGTTCTAACTTAAAGCATGCTACAAAAGCTATTGGTGCTTGTGTTTTATACATGAAAACTGAAGAATCAGTTTTTTCATCATAAGTAAGTAATTGCTTAAGTATAATCAACTCATTGGGATTACCAACAGGCCCAAGAAGCCATGATTTTTTTCAAAAAGTATAAAAATCTCTGTCTTCTTCAACTTTATCATATAAATACTCTGAAAATTCATTGCCTTAACTTTCTAGAGAAAGAGGCAGGAGTGGGGAAGAAGTGGTAAGTTCTTGGCTGCCAACACAAACAGCATTGTGGATATTAACTACAATAGTTAACTTTGTAGACTAAGGATTGTCATAATATTAACCTGGTTTTATAGCTCTGTTTTGTTTTTGACAGGGTTGCAGTATCTATCCCTGGCTGGTCTGCAGCTTAGTTTGCAGGCCAGACTGGTCACAAATTCACAGAGTCCTGATTGCCTGTGCTGGAATTAAAGGTATGTGCCTTAACACCTGGCATGAAACAGATTTGTTTTGTTTTGTTATTTTTTTAATAATTTATTCACTTTACATCCCGATTGTAGCACCCTCCCTCTTATCCTCCCAGTCCCACCCTCCCTCCATTTTCCCCTTTATTACCCTCCCCTATTTCTCAGAAATGGGGAGACTTCCTCCCCTACCATAAAACCCCAGACTATCAAGTCTCATTAGGACTGCCTGCATCTCTTTCCTCAATGGTCTCCCCACTAGAGGAGAGTGATCAAAGATTAGGCTGAACAGAGTCCATGTCTGAGACAGTCCCTGCTCTTCTTACTAGGAACCCCACATGAAAACTGAGCTGCCTATCAACTACATCCAAGCAAGGGGTCTAGGTCCTTTCCATTCATGGTCCTTGATTGGTGCATCAGTCTCTGCAGGCCCCCATGGGCCCCGATTTGTTGGCTCTGTTGGTTTCCCTGTGGCTATATTCATAATAGCCAGAATCTGGATACAATCTAGATGTCCCTCAACCAAAGAATGGATACAGAAATTGTGGTACATTTACAGAACAGAATACTACTCAACTATTAATAACAAGAAAAATCATGAAATTTGCAGGCAAATGGAGGGAACTAGAAAAGATCATCCTGAGTGAGGTAATCCAGAAGCAAAGACACACACAGGGTATATACTGACTTATAAGTGGATATTAGACAGATAATACAAGATAAACATACTAAAATCTATAGTCCTAAAGAATCTAAACAACAAGGAGGACCCTAGGGAAGCAGCTGAAACCTCAATCAGAAGGGCAAACAGGATAGACATCGGAAGTAGGAAAAGACAAGGAACAGGACAGGAGCCTACCACAGAGGGCCTCTGAAAGACTCTACCTACCAGGGTACCAAAGCAGATGGTGAGGCTCATAGACAAACTTTGGGCAGAGTGCAGGGAATCGTATGGAAGAGGGAGGAGATAGAAAGAGGGGTGGACATAAGTCTGATTTTAAATAATGTATTCTCATACCAGTCTTTAGTTTGCATTCCGTACAGCCAGCTATTAATTTATCTTCCAGTGAAAAAGTTTAAGTTACAACTTTTTAAAAATGAGTTATGAGCCATGATTGATAATTTGTCCATGATACTAACTTTAGCTTGGTTTTAATTTCTTTCTAACTTTCATTGACAGAATCAGGGTAAAGTATTCACACTTCAAAGAGAATATTTCCATATTTAATCTTTATAATGCTGAGTTTTAAAGAGATTAGCACAGACCATAAATTGTCTACAATGTATATGAATATAAGTAAGAAACATTTTCAACATAATTAATCTCTACATCAGAATAAATCATGGTAAGAAATTATAGCTAGAGATTTTTTATTTGAAAAGGTTAAGTAATATTTTGATGGATACAGTTTAGATTTATTAAGTTCCCCAAAACACAGGGAAATAGATATGTTTTCAATTAACTTCATTCAAAAGAAAATCCTACTTTAATTATACCAGAAATTCTTGACAGACCTGCCAGATACAAATGGGATTTTCTGCTACTAAATCTAACAAAATCTCTTTAAAGAATTATGTGAGTCTGTTAAAAGCATATCGAAAATCTGATGCAAAAAAAAAATCAAAACAGTAATGTAAAATATTTCAGCACTCAAAAACAACATCTAACTCTGGTTCCCCTAAAAAGAATTGTCTGGAAAGAAATAATTCTGCAGACTGTATACATTTCTGAAATAATAGGATGTGGAGCTTTAAGCAAAAACAAATATAGCTTTTGGAAAACAGATACTATCAGTATATGGACATAGCTTATAACTTCCTAAAATAGAGAAATAATGAATGATAAGAAAAAATTACTAGTTTTAAAAATCATTATGATCATGAACAAAACCAACTTTATGATTGCAGGTTGATTCAAAGAAACTATTTCCATATCTGCAAATATCACCTTGAAGATATTAGTTCTATTCATTGGTTTTTAAGATGGAAAAAAGAGCTTCCATACTACATTTAAAGATTGCTAAACAGTAAGATATTATGATGGATAACAACAAACTGCAAAGTTTAGAAGACCTAATTATGTAAGGCATATCTATTTATTAAACATAATAAAGGTAAATGATCATAACATGAATAAATATAAAAAGAAAATATAAGACATAGGCAAATATTATAATGAAATTTTAATGAAGGCTGACGTAAATATCTTTTATTTCAAAGTCACATTGTTATTATGAATCTTTTATTCATCACTGAAGAGGAAATGAGGCAAAAGTAGTCAACACAGTTATGTATAAAACCTGTATTTTTCTGCATACTGTTACCTCTAAACTACTGCCATCGTGAATGGTAGTTTACAAAGTGCTCTGTCCTGAAATCGGAACATTCAAGTTAGGCTACTTCAGACTCAGACAAAAAGACAGAGACTGTTTAAAAAAGCAGAAAGAAGAATAAAAAGCTATTTGGGGTACCGAGGTCTACTGAACTACTTTCATTGCAAGAATAGATTTAAAGAATGTAATTGTAGAAAACTAAATTGAACACAACCCATCTTCACTTAGTCTACTGAGCTGAGCAAAAGAAATGCAGAAGGGATAAAGAAAGAGGCAATTAAGTCTATGAAGCAAAAGTTAAATTGCTGTAGATTTCCTCCTGGTCACAGTAACTTCCTAAGGAAAACATTAGAAATCACATTCATCCAGCTACACCACTCCTGGGCACATATCCAAAAGATGCTCAACTACACAAGGGCATTTGCTCAACCATGTTCGTAGCACCTCTCTTCCTAATAGCAGAAGCTGGAAACAACCTAGATGCCCCTCAACGGCAGAATGGATACAGAAATTGTGGTACATTTACACAGTGGAATATTACTCAGCTATTAAAAACAAGGAAATCATTAAATTTGCAGGCAAATGGTGGGAACTAGAAAAGATCTTGTGTGAGGTAACCCGGAAGCAGAAAGACACACATGGTATATATATTCACTTATAAGTGGATGTTAGACATAAAATAGATAAACATACTAAAATCTATACTCCTAAAGAAGCTAAACAACAAGGAAGACCCTAAGGAAGATGCTCAATCCTCATTCAGAAGGGCAAACATGATAGACATCGGAAGCAGAAAAGACAGGAGCCTACTGCAGATGACCTCTGAAAGACTCAACTGATTGAGGTATTGAAGCTGAGGATGAGATTCATAGCCAAACTTTGGGCAGAGTGCAGGGAATTTTATGAAAGAAGGGGAAGATAGAAAGACCTGGAGGGGACCAGAGCTCAACAAGGAGACCAACAGAGCCAAGAAAACTGGCCCTTGGGGGCCCTGCAAAGACTGATACCCCAACCAAGGACAATGCATGCAGAGGACCTAGAACTCCTGCTCAGATGTAGACTACAGGCTCAGTCTCCAAATGGAACAGGGGCTTTATTTGACATGAACGCAGTGGCTGGCTCTTTGATCACCTCCCCCGGATGGGGTGCAGTCTTACCAGGCCACAGAGGAAGACAATGCAGCCAGTCCTGATGAGACCTCATAGGCTAGGGTCAGAAGGAAGGGGAGAAAGATCTCCCCTATCAGTAGACTAGGGGAGTGGCATAAGGGGAGAAAAGGAAAGGAGGATAGGATTGGGAGGAGACGAGACCAGGGAGGGGGCCACAGCTGGGATACAAATTGAATAAATTGTAATAAATAATAATAGAAAAGTTTAAAAAAAGAAAATTAAATGAACTCTTAAATGATATGCTCTGGGGTCAGTGTTGTGAGCCTAGGGAACTTGATAGATACATTACATATATCAAGTACAAAACTTATTCTAATTAATGAAGTTTTAAAGGTAATTCAGAGAAACAAACTCTTTAGAGAAACATCTTTAACTTCCTAAACATTAGTTTCTTTGTGGTCTAAACATGCTAATGAAAATAATAAATATTCAAGAAGATTTGGTTATCACTTTTCTTGCAATAGATCATTATTTAAAAGTCAGATGAGGTTTATCTCCTATCAATTAATTTTATTTTAAATGAAGTGAAAGGAGAAATTTATTTTAATGTCCCTTACACAGATCATGAGGACTTATTTTTCACTGTTCACACATATATGGCATTTCAGAAAAGGCAATAATAAAAATCAGCTGACCTTATCAGAATGGAATAGCTAAGGTAACAAAAAGACTTACTTGCAATTTCTTCTAAGGTATTGGCATGCATGTCCAGTAGCACAGTTCCATTCAGAACACAGCTTCTCAACTCAAACAAGCTATGTAATGAAAGCGTAGCCACGTAGGGCTTACTCCATCTTTCTCCTCCATCTTCTACATCTTCTTCAAACTTCAACCACCTGTACAAATAGATATTCTTGTGAATATGTTAAATACTACAATGCTGAAGAATTAATATTTAACATAAAAATAAAAGTTATAAAAAGAAAGGTCTCCAAATGGATAGTTGTTTCCATCAGTTTGGAAAAATCAGAAAAGGTAGTCCAATTTACTCCATTACTTTCTCTATAATTCTATCACAAAATATTTTCATTGTAACAGATCATTAAAAGACAAGAAAGATTCAGTTTTCGTTAATTTATATAGCTTGGAAGAAATGTTTTTAATAAAGATTTGCCAGTGATCACTATAGTAGGACTAATTAAAAAGGCATTTTCTTTGTGGAAAAACATTCATAATTGAAAAAGAAAGTAAAAGACTACTCATTTTTTTCCTGTACTGGGAACTCTTAAATTTCAGTATTTTAGAAAGATAATTTCTCCAATAAATTTATAAGAGCCTTATGCAATTTGGCACTTACTGTGTAGGGAAATTCTTGCTATGTTTGCTTGGGAGAATGCTACTCATGACAGTCTGTAGTAGGACCAGGATACCAAGAATTGGGCTTAGACATCATTCTATTGGTATTTCTGCCAAGGATGGAACAAGGACTCTGAGTATAAGTGGAAATCACTATCTTCTTACTGTGAAGAACTATTCAACAATATTTGGAATCATTTGTAATTAAAACAAATAGGAAAGATAAGGGAAGTCTATTTTTTTTTTTTTTTACCACTCCAGCATCAACTACTCAGTGCTTCAGGGACTTGCTCTTTAATCTTAACAGATGACCTGTTTAATTCCATGACCTCTGATGAACTCTAACCTAAACTGCCTTTTCTCCTCCATTTCCCTTATGCATGCCTTCATTCTTATCATTTTTGGCCATACTTCCCCTTTCCAAGTGAAAATACACAAAAAGTTCTGATATTATATTATCTGATATATTGCTATTTATGTAATAAAATGACTCAACTTCAATAGATGAAAACACGTGAGAAACTAGACAGAGAACTATTAGCAGATAGTAACCAAGAGTTTGTTAGAATGTACAGAACAGAAAGGAGTGTAAAGAAAGCCATGGATCTGTCCCTAGTGTTCAAGAAGCAAAATGCTACTCAGAGTACAAAAAGTGAACCACTAGGAAAGAGCTGCACCTACCAATTTTTACACATAGCAAGAAAAGCTATGCTTATAGAGAATCCACAAAGGATGGGAAAAAAAAATCACATTTCATTGCCAAGTCATTCACAATATCTTCAAATAACACCTTCCTCTACAACATTTTTCTTTTTAAATATTTTTAAATTTTTATTTTGTTTTTAATTTATTCACTTTATATCCTGATTGTAGCCCTCTGCCTCATCTCCTACCGGCCCCACCTTCCCTCTTCCCTTGCCCACATCCTTCTCCCCTAGTCCGCTGAAAGGGGGTGTCCTCCTCCCTTGCCTTCTGACCCTAACCTATCAAGTCTTATCAGGACTGCCTGGATCCTCTTCCTCTGTGGGCTTGCAGGGCCGCACTGCCAGGAGAACGTGATCAAGGAGCAGGCAACAGAGTTCATGTCAGGGATAACTTCTGGTCCCCTTTCTTGGGAACCCACATAGAGACTGAGCTACCCATGGGCTACATCTGAGCAGGAGGGTGTATGTCCTCTCCACAAATGGTCTTTGGTTGATGCATCGGTTTCTGCAGGCCCATCTGGGTCTAGATTTTTTCGGCTTTGTTGGACTCCTTGTGGAGCTCCTGTCCCCTCCTGGACCTTCTATCCCTCTCTTCTTTCATAAGACTCCACGCCCTCTGCCCAAAGTTTAACTGTGAGTCTCTGCATCTGCTTAGAACCCCTGACAGGTGGAGCCTGTAAGAAGACATCTGTGGTAGGCTCCCATCCTGTTTCCTCTCTTTCACAGTTTCTGGTGTCTATCCTGTTTGCCATCCTGAATGAGAAGTAAGCATCCTCCCTAGGGTCCTCCTTGTTGTTATTTCCTTGGTTGATTGTTTATTCTATGATGTCCCTTTGTTTGTGTCGATGGTTATTGCTGTTGGGAGAGAGGGTGTAGAAGTTCTAGCTGGAGAAAAGGTTCCACTATATGCAGCCCAGGCTAGCCGTCCTTCCTCTGCTTCCTAAGTGTTGAAATTACAGGTGTGGACTACCCCACTCAGCTAAGGAGTTTTTCTGTTGGTGTGTGTGTGTGTGTGTGTGTCTGTGTATGGATGTGCACATGTGAGTGCGCATGTTGGGGAGGGAATGCAAATGCATGTGTGCATGTGAAAGTCACAGGTCAGTCTCTAGAATTCCTCAGGAATCATCTACCAAAATATCTTTTATGCTTTTAGCCACTCTTTGAGAATTTCATAAAATACATTTTGATTATATTTTTTTCCTGTTCCCTGAACACTTTCAGATCCTCCTTCACCAGCTCCTTGCACACCCAACTTTATGTTCTGCCTCTCTTAATTAAACAAAAAATAGTTTTGTTTGTGTTAGCCAACTACTTCTGAGTTTGGGGCCTGCCAATGGAATATGGCTGACATGTCTAGTTTTAATCCATCGGTTGAAAAGAAAAAAGTTATCTTCCCCCTCCCAGTAGCTACCAATTGCAAATACCTCCTCGGCTAATGGTGGGAATTTGTGCCCATTTCCCTTCTTCCTTGTTGAGACTTTTGTCAGGCTTGATCTTTTACAAGTATTATACATGCTGTTACAGTGACTGTGAGTTCATATGTGTATCAGCCCTGATGTGTCTGGAAAACATTGTTTTCTTGAAGTTGTTCACAACTTCTGATCATACAGCAATCTTTCTGTCCCTTCTATATAGATCTCTGAGCCTTGGGAGAGGTGTGATAAGGACTTCACATTTTGGAATGATCAATCCTTAGTTTTTGAGACAGGATCTCTCATTAGGATTTGGTGTTCCCTGATTGGGCTAAGCTGGGTAGCAAGTAAGCCCAAGGGATCTTCCTGTTCCTGCCTCTCCAGAGCTGGTATGACAGGCTTTTTACTTGGGTTTTTAAGTTATGAAGTCTTTAAGTAATGTGGCAAACATTTTACCAACTGAGCCTTGTACACAGGGCCTTCTGTAATTTTTTTCATATGAGAGAGTCTTAAAATTTTCTTCCCTTTGTGGTGTTGGTCATTTGGGGAGAGTGGGATATTAGTACCCCTTTTACTTATATGAGTTCGTGTAATTGTAACATCTCCCTGTCAGTGAGCTCAAGGTGAAAATTATGTGTGTCACTTCCAGGACAGTGTTTAACTGCCGGGATCTGACTTCCGTGATCTTTTTTCCCATGATATGGAACCAATCATGTCTAAGATGGAGGCTGTTTTAGCAACAAAAGTCTACAACAACAAACATATGAACAAAGCCTATACTGAGTCATGATGGGCATGTATAGAGTCCTAAACTTAGTATTTAACCATTAAGATTGCAGAGTATGTTACAGCCTAACTCAGCAGATACCAATGGAGAAAAACATGACCTTAGCTATTTATCATGGTATAAAATTCTTAGTTAGAATCATTAGTGCGTGTGGATAGCCCTATTTATCAATACTTTCCCTGAGGACCAGAGGTATAGAGAGAAAACACAGCTCCTTCTCTAAAGCCAGGAACATGCTTGATAGAGCCAGTAATGACCTGGGGCCAGAACCTTGGAGGACTTTGTCTTTGGATACTCATATACAAGTTTTCAAGGCTGTGTGCAAGACCTCTGAATCTCAATCTTTACCTTCTCTATCTCCTCTCTTCCTATCTTCTTACCTCCTGGACCTCTCTCTCCAGACCATCTCACTTCTGGTCCAGGTCAGATGAAAACAAAAGAAGAATTTTATACATTTAATTAGTATGTATTGCCACATATACATCTATATGACACATAGTACATATTCATATTGTGTGTGTAAGTGTGTGTAAAGCCATAAGCACATCACCAACTGTGCAAAATAAAAACTGATTTTTTTAAAAAAGAAAACAGCTTTTATTAAATCCGTTTTTACCCTATATGCTGCTCACATGTGATGTGGTTTTCACACAATAGGAGAGAGGAGGAAGGGGAGAGAGGAGGAAGAGAAGAGAGGCAGAAGGAAGAAATAGAGAAGGTGGGGAAGGAAGAGGAGTAGGAAGAGAGAGAAGAGGAAGAAGAGGAAGAGGAAGACCATAGCAACTACAGCATCTCATGGGCTGCCATGATTTTCATTAAAGAACCATGTTAGACTTAAATACAACTGCTTATGTGGTTTATAATGGTTTAATAGTGTTTGGGGGAAAGCAGATATTTGTTCCATGTAAAATATTCTCATTTATGGTTTTTGGAGTTGCAGTCCTTTCTACCATACGTACAGTGTTTTAATTACTTGATTAGAACTATTAACTGACTTTTATAATGTTTATAAATTGTAACAGAAATTCATTTATAAAATACAGGTTGTCACTTCTATATAAAATTATCAAACTCCTCTTAAAAGAATAATTGTATAAAGACTTTCAGAGACCCTCTGTGGTAGGCTTCTGTCCAGTTCCCTGCTTCTTCCCTCTTCCGATGTCTGTCCCATTTGCCTTTCTGAGTGAGAATTGAGCATCTAACCCAAGGCCCTCCTTGTGGTTTAGCTTCTTTAGGTGTACAGATTTTAGTATGTTTATCCTATATTATATGTCTAATATCCACCTATAACTGGGAGTATACCATGTGTGTCTTTCTGTTTCTGGGATACCTCACTCAGGATGATCTTTTCTAGTCCCACCATTTGCTTGTAAATTTCATGATCTCCTTGCTTTTAATTGCTGAGTATCAAAGCAGATGCTGAGACTCATAGCCAAACTTTGGGCAGAGTTCAGGGAATCTTATGAAAGAAGTGGGAGAGAAAAAGATCTGGAGGGGACAGGAACTCCACAAGGAAAGCAACAGAACCAGAAATCTGGGCACAGGGTTCTTTTTTGAGACTGATACTCCAACCAAGGACCATGCGTGGAGATAACCTAAACCTCTTGCTCAGATGTAGCTCATGGCAGGTTGGTCTCCAAATAGGTTGTCTAGTAAGGGGAAGAGGGGCTGTCTCTGACATGAACTCAGTGGCTGGCTCTTTGATCACATCCCCTTGAGTGGGGCTGGGGTAGCCTTACTAGGCCACAGAAGAAGATAATGGAGCCAGTCCTCATGAGACCTGATAGGCTAGGGTCAGATGGAAGGGGAGGAAGACTTCCCTATCAGTGGACTTGGAGAGGGGCATGGAAGGAGAAGAGGGAGGGAAAGCAGGATTAGGAGGGGATGAGGGAGGGGGCTACTGCTGGGATACAAAGTGAATAAATTGTAACAAGTAAAGAAAGAAAGAAAGAAAGAAAGAAAGAAAGAAAGAAAGAAAGAAAGAAAGAAAGAGAAAGAAAAAGAATAGTTGAGGTTAAATTTTACTTTTAGATGCCAGGGAAGATAGATTACTGGGCTTCCGTATTATTCCATCACTTTTAAAGAAAATATTTTAATTTTTATTAATAAGTTTTTTAATCTTTTGAGATCATAATATAATCTCATCATTTCCCCTTTCTGTTTTCTCCCTCCAAATCCTCCCAAGCTTTCTTTCAAATTCATGGCTTCTTTATTTTTTTAAGCGGTGTGTGTGTGTGTTTGTGTGTGTGTGTGTGTGTGGTATGTTTAATGTGGTTAATGATGCTGGTTGCTGGTAAGATGTATAATTTGCGTGTTTTTATCTCTCATGTGGATCTATGTCGCTCCTTTCACAGAAAGATTGAGACCTGCTCTTGAGCCACAGAATAAAGACCTCATGCCACATCTTTATATTAATACTCAACCTTTGCCTAGTCCCTGCCACCTGGCAGTCGCCAAACTGCTGTTTTGTCATTTTGAGGATATAGAACAATGCAACCGGGATGTTTTTTAGAATTGGCTATATTTCACTTGAGATTCATCAAAATTGTTGAATGTTTCAATAATTTATTCTATTTTTCTGCTGAGTTATATCCTTTTTTGTGGACAGAATAAATATAACAGGGTTTGTTTAAGGAAATTTATTTTTCATAAGGGTTTCTTTTACAAATAAACTTGCTGAACATTTATGTAGAAATTAATGTGTAAACATAAGTGTAACAAAGGCCCGAGAGTACAACTGCTGTGTCAAATAGTAAATACGTGCTTAACTGCATAAGAAACGGCCACAGGATTTTTCCAGAATGTTTATCTAGCATTCTATACTCACAAGTTCAAAGTATAAGATGTCTAGTTGCTCTATATCTTTACTATTTTACTAGTGTTTTATATTAGGTGTTTTAGTAGTTACATGGTGACATGACATAGAAGTTTTAATTTTCCTTTCTGTAAATGTTAATAGTGGTGAATATTTTATAAGCCAATTGTCATACATGTGTGTATCTTCTACCTTCTCCCACAACACTCACAGAAACCATGATTGCATCAAACCATCCATGCATGTAACAGGATCTGTTGTGTTCTGAGACATCTTAATTTACATATTTTAACTTAATCACTAAATATTTCTTGTAGTGAATATCTATATGACAAACATGTATATATAATATTCTCTGCCATAAACATTCTTTGTAAAACTCTGTTGTTATTTCTATACATTTTCCAAATTAATTAATTTTTATGCTTTTGAGCATTAATAGTTCCTTCCTTCATTTTGTATCTTTCGCCCACTATAAAAAACCAGTAAGCCACACATGTTGGTCTATTTCTTGGCTCTGATTATGATCAATGGGTATATGTATGTGTATGAAATGACATTTTAAATACAAATCCACATGCTATATTTTTTCATTTATAATAAATACTTCAAATTGAAGGCTTTCTTCTGTTAGAAAAGAATGTAGTCTTGGAAGTTCTAAGAAGCTTAGTAGCTAAAAATGACCAAATATAAGTTACATGCATGGATGGTTTGATGTAACCATAGGTTTTATGAACATTATGGGAGAAGACAGAAGGTACTTTCCATAAAAGAAGTCTACAAGTTACAAATATCAAGTTACTAAAAATACCACACATTTTAAGATCCAGCACTTTATGCCAACTCCAGAATGATGCCAAAAGCATTAAGAAACACTTAAGTGAATGTTTTAAGGAGACTATACTAAAAAATAATAGATATATCGTAAGTATATTTCTGTTTTCAGTGCTTTTGTCCAATTTCATCATTCAAATATACAAGCTAAAGAGGTCTTAGGCCATTCCAGATCCTGATTCAGGACTTTTAGCCATTAAGTACACGGTAAGTTACAAAGTGTCTCGTTACAGTTAATAACCTTATAGGCTGCAATTTGCTTCCGTTTCCAAATAAACTCTATTGACATATTTGAATAGTAAACGTAAGCAAACTTGAGTCTCAGATCATGAAGCCAATTTGATGGCTATTAAAAGAAATAAAATATAAAAATTGTAGGCCAAATGTATGACATTTTCTATATGTGGTGGAGAATTTACACCCTGAGCAGATTGTTTTCATTTCCTTAGTATGTCTGGATCTGTTCTGATCCATGATTAGCACACTGAAATCTCTCTCCACTAAACAACATTAAATAGGTGTTTTATGGATTCTTTGAGGATTAAGTTGATGAAAATGTGCCCCACTTCTATTAAAATACATAAAGCAAAATCTTTTGCCTTTAACAAGAGATGTTTTCTAGAGAAATTAACTCTGCATGTATTATTTACCACTAACTCAGCCTAACATTTTAAAGAAGTTTTATTCTTTGATTTTATCAAATAGAAAGGAGCTCCATAGCTCGAAAAGTTTGGCTTTGGAGGAAGCAAGCGTCTTCAGAGAAAGCTTCCACTTTTAAGAGAGTTAAAGCACGATTAGTAAACATCATCTGTAAAACAATTCATTTTAAGGGAGAAGGAAACTATCCGCTGGATTACTTGATTTGTTGGTGTTTAACTTCTTGAGTTCTTTATATATTCTGGATATTAGCTCTCTGTCAGATCATGGGTTGGTGAAGAACTTCTCCCAGTCCGTAGGCTGTTGTTTTATTCTAACAACAGTGTCCTTTGCTTTACTGAAGCTTTTCAGTTTCAAGAAGTCTCATTTATTGATTGTTGATCTTAGATCCTACACTCTTGGTGTTCAGTTGAGGAATTTGTCTCTTGTGCCAAATAGGTCAAGGCTTTTCCCCACTTTTTCTTCTAACAGGTGTAGTGTGTCTGGTTTTATTTGAGGTCTTTGACTCACTTAGACTTTAGTTTTGTGCAGGGTGATATGTATGGATCTACAGAGAGAACCTCTGAAAGACTACCCAGCAGGGTATCAATGCAGATGCTGAGATTCATAGCCAAACTTTGGGCAGAGTGCAGGGAATCTTATGAAAGAAGGGGCAGATAGAAAGACTTGGAGGGACAGGAGCTCAAAAAGGAGACCAACAGAGCCATAAAAACTGAGCCCTGGGGGCCCTGAAGAGAATTATACTCCAACATAATTCTTTACAGATGTTGAAAGGACAATTCCCAACTTCATATGAAAAATCAAAACAAAACAACAACAACAAACCAGAATAGCTAAAACAATCTTATACAATAAAAGAACTCTGGGTGATATCTTCATCCCTGATTTCAAGCTCTACTACAGAGCAACAATGGTAGATCAATGGAATCGAATCAAAGACCCAGAGATAAAACCACACACCTATGAATAGTTGATTTTTGACAAAGAAGCCAAAACCATACAATGATAAAAAAAGATAGCATCTTCAACAAATGGTGGTGGTCTAATTGGATATATACATGTAGAAAATGCAAATAGGTCCATATCTATCACCCTGCACAAAACTCAAGTCCAAGTGGACCAATGAACTCAACATAAAACCGGACACACTAAATCTATTAGAAGAAAAAGTGGGGAAGATCTTTGAATAGATTCCATAGGAAACAACTTCCTGAACAGAACACCATCAGCTCAGGCTCTAAGATAAACAATTAACAAGTGAGGCCTCATGAAACTGAAAAGCTTTTGTGAAGCAAAGGACACTGTTATCAGAACAAAACACCAGTGTACAGGTTGGGAAAAGATCGTTACCAATCCCACATTTGACAGAGGGCTAATATCCAGAATATATAAAGAACTCAAGAAATTAAATACCAACAAACCAAATAACCCATTTACACAATGGAAAACTACCCAGGTATTTAAAACAAAGACATCATGCAATTTACATGCAAATGGATAGAACTAGAAAAAAATCACCCTGAGTGAGGTAACCCAGACCCAGAAAGACACACTTGATATGTACTCATTTATAAATGAGAATTAGCCATATAATACAGGATAACCATACTACAATCCACAGACCTTATAAAGCCAAGTTGAACCCAAGGGAAGATGTTTGAATCCCACTAAGAACAGGAAATACAATAGACACTTGGATCAGATGGAGAGAAGGATCTGAGTGGGAGATGGGAAGGAGAGGATAACAAAAGCGGGCAACAGGTAGGCAGAGAAGGGGGAATGGGGAGAAGAACAGGAAAAGAGAGCAAAAATCTGGGGAAGGGGCATCTCTGGGACAGGCGAAGTTCCAGTAGTCTTTGGGGATGACTCTAGCTGAGACTCCAAGCAACAGGTGTTAAGGAGCATAAAGTTGGCACCTCATGTAGCCAGCTGGAACTCCCAGAGGAGGTAGGGGGATGCCAACCTTCAACCCAAAATGTTTTTTGTCTACAAGAAGCATGAGGCAAAGATGGCACAGAGATTAAGAGAACAGCAAACCAGTGGCTGGCCCAGCTTGAGACAGAGTGCCGACCACTGTCACTGTTAATGACACTCTGCTATGCTTGCAAACAGGAGTCTAGCATAACTATCTTCTGAGAGGCTTCCTCTAGCAGCTGATGGAGAGAGATGCAGAGACCCAAGGCCAAGCATGGGCTGAGCTAAGGGAGTGCGGTAAAAAGAGAGGGTGGAAGGATAGAGGGGGCTGGAGGGATCAAGGACACCACAAAAAGTCCTACAAAGGAATCTAACCTGGGCCCGTGATGGCTCACAGAGACTGAACCACCAACCAAAGTTCTTGCATGAACAGAACCTAGATCCCCTTTACATATGTAGCAAATGTGCTGCTTGATCATCATGTGGGTCACCTAACAACAGGAGTAGCAGCTGTCTCTGAATCTGCTACCTACCACTGGGTCACCTTCCCCTAGCTGAGTGACCTTGTCACTCCCCGGTGGGAGAAGATGTGCTTAGTCTTTCAGTGACTTGAGATACCAGGGTGGATTGGAACCAATTGGGGATCTCCCCTTCTCTAAAAGGAAGGTGAGAACGGAGTGGGAGGACAGGGATGTGGAGGTGAGACTGGGAACAGAGAAGGGAGGAGCTGAGACTGGGATGTAAAGTAAATAAATAAATAGAATAGTCATAAATTATTCGAGTGTGGTATGTGGCAAGTGCAGTATGTAATGGTAAAATACCAGGTTTTATTTTTACTATTAAAGTAGAACGAAACTACTCACATATAAATACTAAGCAAAAGAAAGAAGAGGTTCAAAGTATATGCCAAATATTTAATAGAATTAAATTGCTTTGAGAAATCAGATGGGTTCATAAATTAACCCAAATTACTTTTAGATGAACAAAGGCAACAAAACAAAGTCACTTCTGTCACTAAAACTCACTACAATTTACATATTCAATAAATACATTCTGTTTTCTTTGAAGTATTGTATCTCAGCCAAAACGCACCTACTTTTCTCTTAAATGTCTCTTTTGATTGTTTATCAGATGTCTCCATGGACTTCAAACAGCTATGATATTCTTAAGACATTAAAAGTACAGCTATGAACATGAGTCCTATCTAGCATTAGCAGATGATGCTAATAATTAACTAGATCATCTCCTTTAATCTTTATAAATGAACAGCAACACAGTGGTCATTTAGGGTGAGCACATTATTCAAGTCACTTTAGTAGAGCATGATGAAATCTTATCTGCTCATCTCTGACAGAATAAGAAATGTTTCTAATATTCTTTTCTAATGTTCCTTCTGCCACTTCCCAGTTTTCTGAGACTGGGAAATTTATAGGCAGATTTCTAAATCTAAGAAATGGATCTTTATATGATCTAGAAAGTAGAAAATCACCAATGATTCTGGAACAAGGAGGCACTTAGGATAAAAAATAGATTTAAATTTCAAATCTTATTTCTATTATGAAGGTTGAAAGTAAAGAAAAGCTAAAATGCAATAACCCTCAGAGTAAAGTAGGCTCCTTTCCTGTTCCCTGTCTTCTCCTGATTCCTATGTCTATCACATTTGCCCTTCTGAATGAGGATTGAGCATCTTCCCTAGAGTCTTCCTTATTGTTTAGCTTCTTCAAGAGTATAGATTTTATTATGCGTATCCTATATTATATTGTTAATATCCACTTGACAGGCCACAGAGGAAGACAAGGCAACCAGTCCTAATGAGACCTGATAGGCTAGGGTCAAATAGAAGGAGAGGAAGACCTCACCTATCAGTGGACATAGAGAGAGAGGGTAGAATTGGGAGGTGATGACAGAGGTGGATACAGCCAGGATACAAACTGAATAAATTATAATAAAGGACAATAATAAAATTTTTTAACATTTCTATTTTATATTAATCACAGGTTATGTACTTTGTATCCCAGCCATAGTCCCCTCCCACATTCCCTCCCTATCCCCCCCCCCATCCCTCCCTCATCTCCTCCCTGCTCCTTTTCAAGTCCACTGATAGGGGAGGACCTCCTCCCCTTCCATCTGACTCTAGCTTATCAGGTCTCTTCAGGACTGGCTGCAATGTCCTACCAAGGCTGCTCCTCCCTCAGGGGTGGGGGTCGAAGAGCCAGCCATTGAGTTCATGTCCGAAATAGTCCCTAAAAGAGTACAGTAGAGGTATGCATATATTGGCATAACCAACAACTTTCTAATTGGTCTTAAAATATGCTCAACAAGGGGGAAAACATGCCTGGTACTGAAACTTAACCAAATACTCAGTACTAGTGAAGTTATAGATCTTGGAGGAGAATCTACAACTACTATTTACTAATTTAGCATAGTTCCTAAAAACAAACTAAACACTTGTCCTTATACCCACAAATAAAGATAGTCGTCACACCTCATCAAGAAAACTTCTCTTTACAACAGATAGAAATCATTATAGAAAACCACAACCACTCAAAATGCAGATTTGTGGAGCCCGGTCCCAATGAATTCATCTACAAAACAAACACCAAATATACCTAATGCACAGGGAACATTGTGGAAGAGGAGGAAGAAAGATGGTAAGAGACAAAGAATTGGGAAGTCTTCTGTGAGATTATGGGAGCTATACCCATACAGTCTCATTAACTTGACTAGCCAAACATGAACTGAGCATAGACACCACCAACAGCCATGCCAAAGTAGAAGGGGAAATGCCCATGAAGCCTCAGCCCCATACAAAGAACTTCAGGCAATAAAGGAATTCTGAGAGAGGGAGAAATAACAGTCTTTTCTAAGAATACAGTAAATGGTCATCCAATAACAAATGGTATCCCATATATATATATATGGGATATATATATATATATATGTATATATATATATATGGGATACCCATATATATATGTATATATACGTATATATATGTATATATACGTATATATATGTATATATACATCACACATATATACATAAAGCATATGTGACATTATATAGACTGAGCATGTGGATTTAAGAATATGTGTATATATATATACACATACAATAAAATTTAATGAAAAAAAGACACTGATTTTAAAAGAGAGCAAGGAGGAATATATGGAGCAGTTTAGAGCAGGTGTTCTCAACATGTGGGTGGAGACCCCTTTGTTGTCACATATGAGATATTTACATTATTATTCATAACGGTAGCAAAATTACGGTTACAAAGTAGCAACACAATAATGTTATGGTTAGAGGTCACCACAACATGAGGAACTGTATTAAAAGGTTGCATCATTAGGAAGGTTGAGGAAAGGGAAGGAAGAAATGTTATAATTATATTAATCTTAATAATTACAAAACAAATCTCAAAAAGGGGTGCTTCTTAGCAATACATTAAAGAGATTTACTTTAGTTCACTATAGTTATCTTACCTACCACTCTTCTTTTGCTGCCAACCAGGAACATCTGTTTCCTATAACCAGTAGAGTATGGATGCTTCTACCATTAAACAGGAATGTGTGTACTTTCATTCCATTATCAACATTTGAAACATCAAAAGTAAAAGTTATACCACAGTCGTATGGAGACGATCTTTTCTAATACCAAATAAAGATGAGCACATGTATCATGTATTTTTGAAAATTTGTTTTTGTTTTTTTTTGGGGGGGGCAGTTTCTTGTTTGCTCTTGTATCATTTTGTTTTATTTTTAAATGTTGTTCAGTTTTGTTTTAGGACTATTTTCATTGTTTAGTGCTACTTTGCCTAAAACTAACTATGTTGACCTGGTTGGCCTCAAGTTCACAGAGCTTAGTGTACTTCTGCCTCGAATTAAGTGTGGATGCCAACAAGTCCAGCTCACCTTACTGATTTTGATACAGTTGGGAAAAGTTTATTAATTTATGAAAAAGTTTTCATTAAAAACAGTAATATCATATTAGCACATTATCACTTTAAATTACTCAAACAAAATTAATAAAAATTATTGACATAATGAATAAAAGGAATAATAGTTCATAGGAAAAATAAAACATAAAATATGTAAAACTCTCACTAATAAATTTGAAAACACAGTATATTTTATGTATGAAATAGAAAAAAGTATGAGTTAGGATGATTTTGGACAAGTAAACAATCATACGCTGTTGGATGGTTAAATTTCTGAAATTTACAATAGTAATTTTTTAATAGCTATTGCAGCAAAAGAAAAAATGCTCTCTTTCTTAGGTTCATAAAATTCTACTGTTAAAATTTAGCCTACATAAGTAACTACAATGTAATGCTAGAATATATGTGTAAATAATCATAGTAACAATCTTTTTTTCCTCATTTTTTATGTTTTTTAATATTAATCACAGGTTATGTACTTTGTATCCCAGCCGTAGCCCCCTCCCTCATTCTTTCCCAATTCCACTCTCCCTCTGTCATCTCCTCCCTGTCCCTTTCCAAGTCCACTGATAGGGGAGGACCTCCTCCCCTTCCATCTGACCCTAGCTTTTCAGGTCTCTTCAGGAATGGCTGCAATGCCCTCTTCTGTGGCCTAGCAAGGCTGCTCCTCCCTTGGGGCAGGGGTCGGGTGTCGAAGAGCCAGCCATTGAGTTCATGTCAGAAATAGTCCCTGTTCCCCTTACTAGGGTACTTGGATATTGAGCTATCATGGGCTATATTCGAGCGAGCAGGGGTTCTAGGTTATAAACATACTGAAATATATACACCTAAAGAAGATAAACAAGAAAGAGGACCTGGGGTAAGATGATCAATTCTCACTTAGAAAGTCAAATGGGATGGACATTGGATGTAGGAGAAAACAAGTAACAGGGCAGGAGCCTACCACAGAGGGCCTCGGAAAGACTACACCTAGCAGTGTATCAAAGCAGATATTAAGACTGATAACCAAACCTTGGGCAGAGTGCAGGGAATCATATGAAAGAAGAGGGAGTTAGTAAGACCTGGAGAGGACAGGAGCTCCGCAAGGACCAAATATATTAGGGCACAGGGGTCTTTTATGAGACTGTTTCTCCAACCAAGGACCATGTATGGATATAACCTAGAATCCCTGCTTGTATGTAGCAAATGGTAGCTCAATATGCAAGTGGGTATAGTAGTAAGGGGAACAGGTACTATTTTGGACATGAACCAATGGCTGGCTCTTTGACCTCCTCTCCTCCTCCCTCCCTCCCCCCCCCTCCAGGGAGGAGCAGCCTTGCTAGCCCACAGAAGAGGGCATTGCAGCCATTCCTGAGGAGACCTGAAAAGCTAGGGTCAGATGGAAGGGGAGGAGGTCCTCCCCTATCAGTGGACTTGGAAAGGGGCAAGGAGGAGATGAGGGAGGGAAGGGGGGAATAGGGAGGGCATGTGGGAGGGGGCTACGGCTGGGATACAAAGTACATAACCTGTGATTAATATAAAATAAAAATGTTAAAAGAAGTTTTTGTTTTTTGCTTGGCTGCTTGTTTATTTGTTATGTTAGCAGGAATTGCCTAGAAAATCTTTTTTTGTTTGTTTGTTTTAAATTACTTCAGTGTAGCCACGTACGGTGGTACAACCCGTTTAATCTCAGCATTTGGGAATCATAGGCAGGTGTATCCTCTGAGTTTGAGGCCAGTCTGGTCTACAAAGTGGATTCCAAGACAGCCAGACCTAAACAGAGACCACAGTCTCAAAAACTAAATTACTTCAATGTTTTAAAATAAAATGATCTATATAGACTACTCAAAAAATATCCAATAAGCACTAAATGGGACAGAATTGCTCATTATATTCATTATCATTCATTCATCAATAACACAGATGAACAAAACAATAACCTCTGTATTGTATACTCCAGCACATTCTCTCTGTCTGCCGACATATCAACTCCTCTACTTTTATGCTTGGCTAACTCCCAACTCAACTATCAAAAGTCAGCTCAGGAACAATACAACTCAGCTATATGGAAAACCTACTTTTAGTTTTTTAAAAATCATTGCTTTTATTTTTTGAAGTTATGATGTAATTGCATCATTTCTCCTTCCCTTTTTTCTTAACTGCTGTTCTATTGCTGTTAAGAGATAACATGATCAAGACAATTCTTGCAAGAGAAAACATCTAATTGGGGGCTTGTACAGAGCTTTAGAGGCTTAGTCCATTCAGGATCATCGGGGCAGGAAGCAGACAGTGTGATGCTGGAGCAGTAGCTGAGGGCTTTAAGCCCACTCACGGTGACACATCTCCTCCAATAAGGCCAAACCTCTGAATCCTTCTCACACATTTCCACTAACTGAGAATCAAACACTCATTTACATAAGCCTATTGGGACACAATTCTCATTCAAAATAGCATATTTTTGTCCCACCAGAGCCTCCAAATGCCCTTATTGTTCTCTTTCAAGATCACGGCTTCCTTTTCATTAATTGGTGTTGCATTATAAGTAACATACAGACTGCCCAGCTTGCATTTATTTGTATTTATGTATAATGCTGTGTGTGTGTGTGTGTCTACACCAGCTTATGCCAACAATGAATGGGGGCTTTCCCTTTTACTCCTCATCCATTCTCATCAGCATTTTTGCCAGATGTTTACTTGATCTCTGCCATTTTTGACAAGGATAAGATGAAATCTCAAAACAGTTCTAATTCCTAGGCATATATAAGGAAGACTAAAGAGCCTTAGTAGTGTGCATGTGTGTGTGTGTGTGTGCATGTGTGTGTGTGTGTGTGTGTGTGTGTGTGTGTGTGTATGTGATGAGAGAGGGGAGGGCATGGGAGGAGTTGGAATGAAAAGAGGGGGAATGAAAATGAATGAAAAATCTCAAAATATATTAAATTAAAAGTAAAAAAAAAAGAATCGTCTTAAGAATCATCTGTCCTGTGTAGTTATTCTGACCCAGTCTCTGTAACTTTTGTGGTAAATGTTCTTACTATTGAGAATGTGGCCCTCAAATCAAAAGTTTTTGACATAGTATCAAATGGAAGCTTGATAAAGAAATAATCATTTCAGAAACTTAAAAATAAAAACAATGTAAGTCTCTATGAAGATTGGCTAAATAAAGTTCAGTTACATAGCAATTAGGTCATTTAAAAGATGCATAAATTTATGTTGCTTATAAAAAATGCAGAACTTAAGGCTCTATGCCTAATGCATACAAAATTTAAATTTTTAGGTAGACCTTAAGGGAGTCATATTCATATAAAAGTCTGGAAAGCGGTACGCTAAGGACAAGCCTAGTTGTCTCAGTTACTATGTATTCCTGAGTCACAGTATTCATTAAGCAACATTTACAACCATATGATTTTGTCTAAACTAGACTCAGATTTATTGAGGGCAAGATCTAATAGCTTTGCTGCTGCTGTCCTAGATATCATTTAATTGATACTCCATAAATGATTACTAAATAAATGGATAAATGTAAGTGAGCAAAAATTAGTAAAAGATATAAAATTCAATACATTGATTTTTTTTCAGTAATCCATAAATTATATGGCACCACCAAAATATTATTTATAAATAATAAAAAAGTATTTTTAAAAGACATTTTTATAAAAACATTCAATTTAATGAATTCTCATCCTAGAAAAACAACCTAAAATACTTTTATTCCTTACCAAATGCTACATAAAATTGAGGACTATAACTAAATCCTCTTTTCATGTTCTTTTTACAAAAAAGAGAGCCCACAGTGAAATTACCACATGATAACATCAATTTGGGTGTAAGTCAGCAGCTGAAAAGAGAAACAAATGACTTTTGATTTCCATTGTTTTGTTGATGGTACACAGATCAGACCCTGGTACTGTTTATCTTTAAGACTGCAGCTGTAGCCAGCTCTGTACCACTGTTTAATTGCTGCCTTCAGACTTCATTCTGACCCATATCCTATTATAGCATCTGCCCAAGCCAGATGAGCAAATTCAAAGAGCTGCAGAGACCCTCAATGCTTACAGAATGATTATACTGGGACTCTATTCTTCTAATGGCCTAATTTAAAAAAAAATATTCTTTCACTCCTCAACCCAAATCTTTACCTAGCTGTTTCTCGCCACTCTGCATCTTCCCCTTCACGCCAGCAAATTTCATCCAGTTCTGTGAAAAGGTCATGAGGAATGTGCTCCTCGTCATCATCCTCAGTTCCAAGAATAAACTGCACCCGCTGTGATGGGGTATCTAAGAAAAAGAAATCATACAGAAGGACATTTGTTTATCATAGTTACAAGTTTTAAATGCCCCAGTCAATACCTTCAACACGCCAGCCACACACCCTTTGTTTCTCTCACCACAGCATTCCACTAATCTTAACACACTACTGTTGAATATAATTTAGAACCATTGATACGTAATCGTATATACATAAATATCCTGTGTGTGGAGAAATAAAATTGTCAGTATATCACAGGTGACCTAATTTATATACAAAGAAAATATCCTATAAAACCTAAAAAGAAAGGAAAGAACTAGAGACACATACAGCAAGGTTACAGAGTATAGGTTCACACTCAGATCTATCTTACACATTAGAGTACATCATTTCATAATAAAAATTACAATGGATTAAAAATATTGAATATTTAGGCATAACTTTGTGGAAACAATTCGAAGGCCTGTATTCTGTAGACTATAAAAACCGCACACATTGAATGATACAAACTAAATATGTGCTAAAGATCCCTGTCTAAAGCCTTTCAAACTATGGAAAAAAATAAGAATGAAAGGAGGAAAAGAGCAAGGTAGACATGCATATAACAGTTTTAATATGAGATTAATGGGTCATTACAAGAAACTACCGTAAACAGGAAATAGACAGTTATGGAATTGCTTGAGTTAGGAAAGACTATTGAAGAAATGAAAGACCAGTCACAGCATAGCTCATGAAGCCAAGGGATATGGTAGATGGGATTAGAATAGAGGAAGTGAAAAAACTGAGTAAAATAACCACCTACCCATCCCTCCTAGAAACACAGGCTGCATTACTTGAGGCAAAGCAAGGGGCACCATTCTTTGATATACTGCTTCATACAAGCCATTAAGAACTCTTGGTTATCTCCTTCTGAAATCCCCCATAAAGAACAAGTACAATATGATAAAGACAAGCATTACAGAAGAGACTAGGCATTGGGAGACAGTGTTGGTGTCCAATCCAAGAGGAAAGGCAAACATTACTGAATAAAACAGGTATGCAAGTGGTAATGTTTGACGTCCGGTTCAATAGCAATGTCAGGCATTACTGAGAAAACTGGGTATATGAAGGCTGGGCCATATAAAACTGAACTCACAGGAGAGTTAAGAAAAACGTCAATTCATCGGAGCCCTTGAAACTAATTTGGAACTGTTTTGCTGAGCCCAGTGCAGGGACATGATCTTTATGTAGTAGAAGAGGCTTTGGCAGACTAGCATCACAAAAACTGGCACAGAAACTGAATTTATAAGGCAGTAAACCACACAGCTGATGTTAACAAAAGAAAAGATTTGGGCCCAGTAGGAGTTCTCAGGCAGAAAATTAACAGAAAACCAAAATATCCCATTAGTAAGTTTCTGGAAGGCTTTAATTCTGAGCAAAAGTTCAAGGAAGAAAAGATTAAGAGGTGGAGAGCTATCCCCCAGTGTATGGAGTGTGGACCATACTGAGGATGAAATGTTTTATCCAATCTGTGGTCCTTTCAGAATCCAGGTGCAGCTAATGGGAAAACAAAGGCCACAGTAACGTCCAGAGCCTGTCATCGCTAAGAGGCAGGTTCCAGCAGCAGCCATGTTAGGATAAAGCCAAGAAACATAAGCCAGCCTTCCCAAGACTGCATGGGAAAATGCATAGGGCCCTTCCTAGGAAGGAGCACCCAGAATGAGGAGCCTGTCTGGCTCATGGGAAATGTTACTGTATATTCCTGCTGTGTTGCTCTTTTGTATATCTATATAACTACATAGGACCTCCCAAACATTCCTTGATTGGCATGGTCTTACTTATGATATAATGAAATGATAACAAGATTGGTAATTATGCTTCAAATTCATGTCTTCAGGCTTCTACAATCTCAACTTTTGGTTGGACTTTAACATTTTTTTCATATTGTTTGAGTGTAGCAAAAATGAACTAGAATGATTGCTTAATATTAATGTTAATTCATAATTATAGGTAACGTAGTGATACAATAAATTTTCAACTAAACCCACCAACTGACAAATATTTTGCTCCAAAGACGGTATAAGACAATATGAAGAATTTCTAAACTGTGTCCCCAAAAACTTACGTGCTAAACACTTTACCTTCACACACACTGAGACAAAGGTGACAACAAAAGGAGGCAGCACACACGTTTTCTAGTATATTTCTCCAGGTAGATCTGTGCTATGAGTCTCAAATTCTTTCCCCCTAAACAAAGAAGAGCAAAGGTGTTGTCTACCTTTTCCTGAAATCAATTGAACAGAACTTCAAGGGCACCAGGGGAGCTGCAACTCTCCTAAAAAGCCTGGATTAAAATTCTGCCTGAAAAACATGAGGTCTACCTAGTTGCTGATAGTTCAGACCACTGTTTTGAACAGATGAACTCCAAGAGTTTATCAGGTCAATGAACTGGTGTGGATGTTTCACAGATTGGCAAAATAAGACAGAGGTAGGAGGTTTTGACAAAAAGTACATGAAATGTGGGTCTGGCTTAGATCTCATATAATAAATAGGCTGATGAAAAACAATGGGGAAAGCACGAAGAAAAAACTCTGTTCCTAGCACTGAATGACTGCAGGATAAAGAATGCATGCTGAGGGAGATCCAAGATAGCTGCCACGAGAGAACACTGTGTCTGAGGAGTAGGAGAGCAGAAACAACGCAGCGACCAGGAGACTGAACTCTGGGACCTAAAACGCCAGCATTGTAAATGCCAGGTGAGCGGAACTCCTACGGTGAGAAAATCAAGTGGGAAAACCCTAGGGACACCCAGTTATTACCTGGAGAAATTTCCCTGTGACCAGCGGCGCACAGCTCTGATCTGAACGGGCAGCTGCTCTGGGCGCCCGCACCCGCCATTATAGACTGGATCACACAGACTCCCGGGCAGTCTCGGGAGGAACCGGGAGCCGTTTTCACTGAACTGCGCCCTACGAGCGCACACTGCACCCGGCTTCTGCTTCGACCCATGGGTGTGCTGCGGGTTCGGTCCGATCATTGGAACCACACCAGACTAAGTGGATTGGGGGACCGTTTTGACCAGTCCTCACATTGCGGGGCGCAAGCCGAAC
>CM053752.1:80283845-80301863 GCA_028658305.1 Pachyuromys duprasi
AAAAAAAAAAAAGAATGCATGCTGAAATGGGAAGAACCTAGGAAAGACTGAACAAACTCAGATTTTTGTTTTCTTTTTGCTAAACCTAGAAAATATAGCATAACTTTGTAACAACAGCAGTTTAGAAAGAGCGTTCCTGCTTCTTTGTTCCAATGAGCTGGACTTATTTCCTACCCTACAAATCTGCAGGAATCAAAAACTGTTTGGAAGATGATAGGGTATTTGAAGTAAGGAAAGAGTGTTCAAGGTAGATAAATTATAAAACAACTTCTTTTTCTTCAACTTCAATAGGCTCCTACCTACTACACCAGGTCCAGCTCTAGAAAGGAGAAAACTTCATGGTCAACTCTAGTTCTGTACTTTCTGATTCTGTTACTGAGACTAGACTTTCTGATTTCTGCTTCAGTCTCCCAAGCATTAGAATTATAGATGTTACCACCTCATTGGCTCAGAGTATTCATGAAATATTAGCCTTTAAAATCTTTACATCTCATTGAATATAGTAGTTGGTTATAGTAATTCTCTAAAAAGAAATAAATAAATAAACTGATTTTATTGTATTAAATTCTGTGGGTCATGTACTTTCAAATTCTATCACTTGTGGGTATCATTATATAGTCAATAAAGCACTGATGTTAATTGGTGTTAAACAATATAGATAGCAAGAAAATTACAAAATATTCATATCTTTATAAGTGTTCATTATTCTCTACACGGTTCAGCAAAATGTCAGATATAGTTTTACATATTCAAAATATAATAAATTAGAAAATAAACTATATTTATGGATATTAGTTTTGGACATTGGCAAAGTATTCTTTTTATATATATTAATAATAATTCTGCTTAGTATTACTAGCAAATATTTTTAACAACCAGAAAACTACATTACATAAAGAAGGGCAATAATTGAGTTGGTAGCTAAATCTCATAATTCACTACTTCTTCAAAGGAACCTGCTAACTAGTAAATAAAGCGTGTTTTCTGAAAATGAGACTCATAAGTTCCTTTAAAAAAAGATACACTTAATGGTGTGCCACTTGAATTTCTTAACTACTTTATCTGAGATGAGAGTCTGATGCTACAGTATTTGAGAAGCACACTATCTCAGAGGCAGTTATGTTTTCCAATCTGATCTCATCAAATAAATTATTTCTAGTTGGTTTGCTATTGTTTTAGAATAAACAATACATTGAGTAACTATAAATATTACATAAATTGTAATTCCATGGTTACGATAAGAAATCAGCTCCATATTTCATTTGGATAAGTGTAGGGAGGGCTGCACAGCTGGCTTTTGTTGCATAAAGGAGCCAATTCAACCCTCCAGTTGCCTCAGATATCACAGCAGGTGTGCCCAACACTGACACATTCTGAATAGGTCTAAAACATTTTTTCCTTTCAGTATTTCTAGTTATTTCAGCATACTATTTATCTACGATTTGGGTAGATGAATAATAGGCATACATCTAATCTCTAAAATTTTAATTGCTATCGACATGAGACTTGAACCTGAGAATTCTTTGTGTTTCCCCTTATAAAGAATCAAGCTAATTCACAAGTCACAAAATAAGCAAGAAATATAATCCTCGTACTTAAGAAAAAAGGGGACTTGAGAGTGTGAAATAGGAGATTGGGTGTTTAAAAGACTTCCCTAATATACAATAATAACAATAGCATAGAAAATACCAATTTACTAATCTATAATTATAATAATATATAATTAGGTAATATAATCTATCTAATGAAGCAGACCTTTTACTTGGGTTCAAATTAACATATGACTTCTTGTCTCTATTCTTAATTCTGAAAAACAAAAAAAATGTTTTTATGGGTTTTATGTTCTATTCATCAAAGTCTTTTCATTAACACCCAGCAATATATTAACATCTTTAAAAAATATTTGGATTATGTTCCAATAGAAATTTTCCAATTCAAATGTGTTGTCCAATGCCTGTATTTATCTGCTGAAACTAGATACTTTAAAGTAGTATGATATATGTTATATAAAATCATATTCTTAGATAATATAAATATTTCTCCTTAAGTGATTGGTATTTTATTGATTTTTGGTAGCCTCTGAAGTCATAAGGTACTGTAATACACACTGCAACCAAAAATACAGCTTAAGAATCTGTGTTTATATTTACTAAAACATGCAGTGGACGTAAAAATGACAATAGAGAAATTTGCCTAAAGAATAAGATCTTATCCTCTGCGAAGTCTGTCATGGAATCTGGAAACATATCATTAAGAGGATTAAAACATGGATCCAAGGTCCCCGTAGTACCTCCATTCCTGTCTCCAAACTTATTCTTAGTCCTACTACGGCCAGCCTGTAGGAACCCTTCCTCGCACCCTGCCTCCATTTTGGGACTCTGCCTTTTGGTAGAGACCTAGTTTAGATCTTTCCAAAAGACCTCGTCGGGCTTTTCTTCTAGTCTATCTCTATTCCTTTGTGTCAGCTACCAACACAGAGAAACACTTTCTACCAGGAACCTCCGGTGGCTGCACTGAACTGGGGCCTTAGAAGAACTCTGTACCAGGAACCCAGCGGCCGTCACACTCGTCACGGTCCAGAGACTGGCAACAGCGTCAAAGAACAGAGCGCACCCTCTCAACAAGGGAAAGAATAGATCAATCCCAAGAAACACCTCAAACATCTTAACTCCAGATGCCTAGACACCAAAGTAAAAGTACAAATATGAAAAGCAAGACAATGTGCTGAAAGAACCAGGCCTGAACCCCAAAAGCCACCAGTCCCAGAAACTAGGTCATAGGTCACCAATTTCAGAAAGAAGACAATGAAGTCTCCTACACAAGGAATAGCCTAAAGAAAACCCAATAATATTTAACCATCACCCTTAGCAATGGCTAATCAGTGAAAACCTGGACTTTACCCAGATGCTCTTTACAATAGGACGAGTAAAACAATTACAGTTTAGCTTGGTCCTCTGTGCAAACAATATCCTCTGGACACCCAATATTTGCTAAATGTCAATCAATCACAAAGCATGCCTACCTGGACTTTCCCAATTTACCTTGCTGTAACCCTAAATAAAAACCCTTCTCCCCCTGAGCTTGGGGCTCTACAATCAACCTCTGCATCTGTGAGGGTAGAGGTCCAAGCAAGAGCTTGTAATAAAAAGCCCTATTGCATTTGCATTGGGATCGGCTCCCTAGTGACTTGGGCATAACAGTGCCTCTATCAAAAGTCTATTGCAATAGGCCTTGAGAAATGCAGTATAGCTAAATAACAAGACAAGGGCTTCAAAGTTTCAATTATGAATATGTTAAAGGACAAAAAAGAGGCCATGAGTAAATGCCTTAATGGATGAAGTAATAAAAACAGTTCAAGATACAAACGTAAAACTTGACAAAGAAATAAAATCACTAAAGAAAACAAAAACTGAAATAAAATTAGGCAACAAAGTATAAGATTTTTAACATAATCCTCAGAAGTAAGATCCACCAACAGATTATAAGGCATAGAAGAGAAAAATCTCAGATACGGAAGACAAAGTAGAAGAAACAGATATCTCAGTCAAAGATAATGTTAAATCTAAAAAGATCTGAGCATACAAAATCTAGAAACTCTACAAATGGTTTTAAAATCCAGGACACTATGAAAAGACCAAGTCTACAAGTAATAGTGATAGAAGAAGAAAGCCAGTCAAAGGCACATATATTTCTAACAAAATCATAGAAGAAAATTTCAACAATCTAAAAGAGTTTGCTTATCAAAGTACAAGAAGCACACAGAACACAAAATAAACAGGATCAGAAAAGAAATTCCCCATGACATCTAACAGTCAAAATACTAACTTTTCAGAACAAAGAGAGGATATTAAAAACAGCAAAAGAAAAACAACAAACAGCATATAAAAGTAGAGCCCTTGGGATAACACATGATTTCTCAGTGGAGACTCTGAAAGCCAGAAAGGCCTGGATGGATGAATATTATACAGTCTCTGAGAGATCATAGATGCTGGACCAGACTACTACACTCAGCAAAACTATCAATCATAATCAACAAAAAAGAAAGAAAGAAAGAAAATCCCACAAGTTCTATGCAATTCTATTTAATAACCTAACTCTATAAATGGTGTTAAAGGGAAAATTTCAGTCTGAGGAGGTTAAACACTCTCAAGAAGACACAAAGAATAGATAATACTAAAACATATAAAAGGGTGAAAAGTCAAATCATAGCAAGAAACTAACAGGGATCAATAAACACTGCTCACCAGTAACTTTCTTTTTTTAAATTTAAAAACTTTTCTTTTTTAAAATTAATTAGTTTATTCACTTTGTATCCCAGCTGAAGCCCCTTCTCTCATTTCCTCCCAATCCCACCCTTCCTCCCTCATCTCTTCCCATGCGCCACTACAAATCTATTGATAGGGGAGGTCCTCCTTCCCTTCCCTCTGACACTAGTCTATCAGGTCTCATCAGGACTGCCTGTACTATCTTCCTCTGTGGCCTGGTAAGGCTGCTCCCACCTCAGATGGAGGTGATCAAAGAGCCAGCCCATGAGTTCATGTCAGAGATGGTCCCTGTTCCCGTTACTAGGAAACCCACTTGGAGATTGAGCTTCCACGGGCTACATCTGTGCAGGGGTTCTAGGTTATCTCCATGTATGGTCCCTGGTTGGAGTATCAGTCTCAGAAAAGACCCCTGGGCTCAGATTTTCTGGTTCTTTTGTTCTCCTTGTGGAGCTCCTGTTCCTTCCAAGACTTTCTATCTCCCCCTTCTTTCATAAGATTTCCTGTACTCTGCCCAAAGTTTGGTTATGAGTCTCGGCATCTGCTTTGATACCCTGCTGGGTAGAGTCTTTCAGAGGCCCTCTGTGGTAGCCTCCTGCCCTGTTTCCCATTTGCACCAGTAACTCTCAATACTAATAGTTTCAAACCCCCAATGAAAAGAAACAGACTAATAGACTGAGTTGAAAAACATGATCCATCTTTCTGCTGCATCCAAGAAACATACTTCACCATCAAGGATAGATATTAAATCAGAATAAAAGGAAGAAGAAAGCTATTCCAAGCAAATGGACTCAAGAAATAAACACCATTTTAATATGTGATTAAATAGACTTCAAATTGAAATCAGAAGTGATAGAGAAGGACTATGCACTTATAAAACAAAAAGAAAATGCCACCAAGAACATAATGCAGTTTTGAACCAAATACAAGAAAACCAAAATTCATAACTGAAATACTACTACACCTTAACTCATGCGTTATAGGAGGTTACTTAAGTACCCCACATCAACACACAGAACACTCAGACAGAGAAATGTTGTAATTAAATAACATCATAAATCAAGTAGACCTCCAGACATCTATGTAAACCAAACACAAATACTTTCTTCTCATCTGTTCATGAAACTGTCTCCATAATTGACTATATACTTGGACACGACACAAGTCTCAGTTATGAAATAACACTCTGCAATCCTATCTGACCACCAAGAATTAGAGATAGATATCAACAATAGAAACAACAGAAAGTTTACAACCTCGTGAAAACTCAACAACTCAATACTGAATGAAATGCAAATCGAGACAAAAGTGATGAAGAAAACAAAATTTTTGAGAAATGAATGAAAATTAAAACACAACGTACTTAAGCCTATGAGACATAATGAAGGTAGTTCTAAGAAACAAGTTCATAGCTCACAATGGAAAGATCTCATTAGAGCTACAAATAATAATAGTAAAAAGAGAAATAATCAAGAAACAAGCAAGAAATGAGACTCAGGATTGAAATCAATGAAATAAAAACAAACAGAACAAAACAAGAAAACAACTAAAATAATCAATGAAACAAAGAGTTGGTTCTTTTAAAAAAAATCAACAAGCTTGACAAAATCCTAGCCAAATTAACCAGAAGATAAAGAAGATACAAATTAATAAAATCAGATATGAAAAGGAAAACATTACAGGATGATGAAAACATTAATCCTAATTTTAGAAGATATTTGGAATATGCAAAACCAACAAAGGAAATATATTCATAATATACAAATATTCCACAAATCATAAACAAATTAATTACAAAACATACAACTTTTTTGGTTGTGCATGCCTTTAAACCCAACACTTGGGAGGCAGAAGCAGATGGATCTCTGTGAGTTTGAGGCCAGTCTGGTCTACAAAACAAGACTTGCACAGGCAAGTCTACACAGATAAACCATTTCTCAAAAGACCAAAACAATAACAAACTCAACTTAGGTAGTCACTTCATATAGGAAGCTATCCAAAAAGCACACACAATTTCCCAACTCCATTATTTAAATATAAATTAAAACAATGAAATTCTATTACTCATATTTCTAGAATGTTTGATATTAAAATATCATTATGAACTCTTAGTTAAATATGTAAAGTGAACATAAATGACCCCAAAAATTCTACTAGGTAACTCCAACAGTTAATAAACTTCTTCAAGAAAGTGGCTAGATACAAAATTAACTCAAAAAGTCAGTAACCCTCATGTATACAAGCAATAAACAGACTGAGAAAGAAATTAGAGAAACATCACCCTTCAAAATAACAACAAATAATATAAAATATCTTGGTATAACTCTAACCAAGAAAGTAAAAGACATGTATGATAAAAACTTCAAGTCTCTGAAGAAAGAAATTGAAGAAGATATCAGAAGATGGAAAGATCTTCCATGCTCATGGATTGGGAGGATTAACATAGTAAAAATAGCCATTTTAACAAAAGCAATCTACAGATTCAATGCAATTCTCATCAAAATACCAACACAATTATTTACAGACCTTGAAAGAACAATTCCCAACTTCATATGGGGAAAAAAAAAACAGAATAGCTAAAAAGAACCTTATACAATAAAAGAACGCCGGGTGATATTTCCATCCCTGATTTCAAGCTGTACTACAGAGAAACAATAATAAAAAACTGTGTGGTATTGGCATAGAAACAGACTAGTTGATCAATGGAATCGAATCAAAGATGTAGAATTAAACTCACACACCTATGAATGGTTGATTTTTTGACAAAGAAGCCAAAACAATATAATGGAAAAAAAGATAGCATCTTCAACACATGGTGGTAGTCTAACTGGATGACTACATGAAGAAAAATGCAAATAGATCCATATTTATTACTCTGCACAAAACTCAAGTCCAAGTGGATCAAGGACCTTACCATAAAACCAGAGACACTAAATCTAGTAGAAAGAACAGTGTGTGTGTGTGTGGGGGGGGGGAGGGATAGCCTTGAACTCATTGGCACAGGAGATAAAGTCCTAAATAGAACACCAACAGCACAGGCGCTAAGATCAACAATTAACAAATGGGACCTCTTGAAACATAAAAGATTCTGTAAGGCAAAGGACATTGTCAACAGAAAAAACGACAGCCTACGTACTGTGAAAATATCTTCACCAACCCTATATCTGACAAAGGCCTAATAACCATAATAAATAAAGAACTCTAGAAATTAAACACCAACAAAGCAAATAATCCAATTAAAAATGGGGTACAGAGCTAAACAGAATCCTCAACAGGGGAATCTCCAATGGCAGAAAAGCACTTAAAGATATGCTCAGCATCATTAGTAATCAGAGAAATGCAAACCAAAACAACTCTGAGATTCCATTTACACCTGTCAAAATGGATAAGATCAAAAACTCAAGTGACAGCATATGATGGAGAGGATGTAGAGCAAGGGGAACACTCCTCCACTGCTGGTGGAAGTGCAAACCAGAAACTCAAAACAACCCAGATGTCCCTCAACTGAAGAATAGATACAGAAATTGTGGTACATTTACACGATGGTATACTACTCAGCTATTCAAAAGAAGGAAAGCATGCTATTTGCAGGCAAATGGATGGAACAAGAAAATATCATCCTTAGTGAGGTAATTCAGACCCAGAAAGACATACACAGTTATAAGCAGATATTAGTCATATAGTATAGGATAACCATACTACAATTCACAGACCCAAAGAAGCAAGCAGAAAGAGGGTCCCAAGAAAGGCTGCATGAATCTCACTGAGAAGGTGAAATAGAAAAGATAGAGGAAGTGCTTGAAGAGAGGGAATAGAGGACAGGATAGGCAGGGCTGAGGGAAATGAGGGTGGGGATCTGATGTGGGAAAGCAGGGGAGGGAGGGGGAGGAGTACAGAGGACATGCAGAGGGAAGAGAAACCTTGGCCTGGGGTATCTCTGAGCCAGATTTGAGACCTATAACAGGGTACTCTTCTGGGAGGAGTTGGGGGTTACGCTAGTGGAGACCCGTACTATTGAGAAACATGGCACCCTGTAACCAAGTAGAGGGAGGGGTACACTAATCCACCCACAAAAACTTCAATCCAAAATTTACCCTGCCTACAAGATGTGAAGGATAAAGATAGAGCAGAGACTGAGGGAATGTCCAACCAATATCTGGGCACCCCATAGGAGGGAGCCAACCTCTAACACTGTTAAGGACACTCTGCTGTGCTTGTAGACAGGAGACCAGCATAGCTGTCTGTTGAGAGGCTCCACCCAGCATTCAATGGAAATAGATGCTGAGACCCACAGGCAAATACTGGGTGGAGAGCAGGGAGCCTTGTAGAAGACAGGAAGGAAGGGTAGAAGGACCTGGAGTGAACATGATCTCCACAAGAAGACCGACAGAGCCAACTACCTGGCCCAGGGGGGTTGCAGAGAGACAAACACTATCCAAGGACCATGTATGGACTGGCACCAGGTGCCCTAGGGAACAGCTTCGTCTTCATGTGGGACCCTCTCAAGGGGAGGTGAGGCTGTCGCTGTCAAGAACTCTCTTACATGTTTTTCAATCACTTCCCCTTGGTGGGGCTGCCTGGCCAGACCACTGTCTTAAAGGATGCACTCAGTCCTGACACGACAAGACATGCTGGGATTGGGTAGGTGTGGAGGGTGCTCCCCTTTTCTGAGGTGGGAAGTAGGGAGTGTATAGGGAAGAGTGAAGGAGGATGGGACAAGGAGGAGAGGAGGGAAGGGGATATGACTAGGATGTAAAGTGAATGAATAAGTAAATTGTTAAAATTAAAAACAAAAGTAAAGTGAAATAAATTATGATGGTTTGCTAGTCAGAGTGTTTGGGGAATGTATTTGGTATTATCTGTTAGAGTTAAAAATATACACTCCATGGTGAAGAAATAACCAATCTGGTTCATGGGTATAAAAGGTCTAAATGTGTACTGATAGGTATAAATAAAAGTATCCATAGAAACTTTACTCTTAGTTTGCTCCTACTCTCTAAATTTCTATCAACAGTAAAATATGTACTATATAGAAGTACATTTGATTATTACATAATAATAAAAATTAATAAAATAAGCTATATCCGAAAATCACATCAGTGATTTCAACAAAATGAATATTGAACAGGGCTGACTGAAGGATCTCTTTTATATAAATTCAAAAACAGGGAGAACACTCCACTTAAGATCAAGCCTTCCAAGAGTACTGAGAGTAGTGAACTGGAAAAAGCAGAAGGGATGTCGGAGTCTGTCAGTTGGTTGTTAATTCAACTTGCCATCTAAACCTAGAAAAGTACTCTATCTAATTCCAAAATTGTGCTAATGTATACAGTATCTTTGTGCACCATGTTTTAAATAGCTGGCCAATAGAGTTTATATTTTCATATAACTGACATAATCCTCCTAATCTTTCTTGTAACATTCTTTGAGTGACTAAAGGTGAATTTCTCTCACTGTCATTCATATTTTTACTGACTATAAGTTCATGCTTCAACCTGGTCATTCTATAACACTCATTCATATTCTCACTTAAAAATAAAAATTTTAATGATTCAACATAAGTAAATAATGGTACTAAAAATAAGATACACAACTGAACAGTTTCCATTTGTTACAGAAGAGAGGAGAATTGATATTTATGATCACATTTTTATGAAAGCTACTGTATTTATTGATTAGGGTATCAAAAGTAAGGGGAAAGAAAAATTGTTAGTGAGTAAAATGCTTGTTGAGGGAGCATGAAAACCTGAATTCCCATCCCTAACAGCTACATAAAAGCCAGGCCTGGCAGGTCTAGCACTAAAAGAAAGTGGAGAGGGAAGACCTGGTGCTTCCTAGCCAGGCCTACTGAATCAGTTAGCTCCAAGTTCACTTAGAGGTCCTGTCTCAAAAAACATAAAGGTGATACAACTGAAGAAAATACCTGAGGTCAACTTCTGATCTCCACATGGGCACACACACACACACACACACACAGGTATTTGTGCCCATATGGACAAACATGAACCCATGTACACACATGTAACCCATACATGCACACAGCTAAAAATTAAAAATATTAAAGTGATGTAACATCATTTGTTGTTATTAAAGATCTTCTACAATCAAATGTCTTCACTGCCACCACTAAACAACCAGAACCTTTGAACTCACCATAAGATCACATTCCAACTATTGGCTGTGGTGACCTGAAACCTGTCATCATTTGTCTGTGACACAGAATAATCACTTTTAGCTATATAGAAGGTCTGTTCTTTTAAAATAGTCCGGTTCTTAAAACCCCAAGTCAAATAACAGGTAGCATCGTGTCTGATGGTATGGAGCAGATACTGAAGTGAGAGAATTCTCAAGAGTACCAAACTTCAAACACTTCTCCAAAGACATTATTAAATTAATAGCTCATCTAGAAACTTTAGTTCAAATTATTCCGTGTTTCACTTCCCTATACACCACTTTATAACAGACAACATGAAACATCCATATTCCTTAGCAAATGAAACGCATGCTCCTTGGAATTCTTCTCTATTTATCCTACATGTTTTTGGAAAGTAAATCCTGAACAATTTTGAGGCACTTATATCTTATAATATATTCTTTGGACTCCTTCCATGTAAGAAAAATATGTAAGTCATCAGAATATGTCTCTGAAGCTTTCTTTCAGCATAGAAATACCACGTATCCTCATCATACAGAACATCAAATCTCCAATTGAGTGTGATGGTGTTTAAAAATAGTATCAGTTTCAACATGTGATTGAGTATTTGATTTGTTCCATGAGGACAAGGAGATTTTTTTGTTGTTGTTGTTTTGCTTATCACTTCACCCTCCAAAACCTAGAACATGGTGCAAAGTAGGGATTCAATAAATAATAATGTAAATCCACAAAGACAGAGCATTTATAAGAAAAAAAGTAGTTTCTACCCCTTTGTAGAATAAGATTTTTAAAAAAATGATTTATTCTACTAACAAAACTGACAAAAGTGATGTGCGGGAAGTTACATTGCTTGGACACTGTCCATGAACCAATGCTGTCCCCAGGGACAGTTATCTTAGGTATAATCATCAGGAAAGATACACAAAGACTTTGAGAGGAAGGAGTAGGTGGTATGCAAAACAGTGGCCGGTGCATTGGGGAATAATTTATTAAGAACACTGAGAATGATGCTTACCAAAAGAGGGTGACTCTCTTCCATCCTCTAGTCCAGAATCTCTCTCTCTGTCCCTTTTTCTGTGCTTATGACCACGATGCCTGTGGCGACGGTGGCTCTTTCTTCCACCCAGGGGCACATGAACTCCAATAAATAATGTTCGATGACCTTCATTACAAAACAAATGCACAGAAACCTCTCAGTTATTCTAGAACACAGAAATTCAATTACATGTTAATGGAATCTCAGATCAATTCAGCCCAGTAAATTGTTTTTGAGTTTTTATGATTCATAAAGCTTAGGGCTCAGTATTGTATTTTAGCCTAGAATTTTTTTTAAAGATAGTTAGCTAAATGTACCACAGAAGTAAATCCAAACATTAATAATATTAGTTAGTTTGCTGTGTTTTTGTAATTTCCCCTTATTATTAACTCTTAATAATTTCTGTAATCATCCACCATATTATAATTACAATTATACTCTTCATTAAAAATACTTGCTTTTTTTCCTACACTTAATTGTTTTATTTTACCAATTCTCTACTACTATTTATAACAAAAAGATTACAATGATGGCTCTCTAATGACATGTTGTCTCCCTTCTTTGTGCTTTGCTTCATTAATTTTATTTCCTTTGTTGATTCCTCTTTTATTTACTCATGAAAGGCTGGGAATGTCATTGTTTTTTTTTTTTTTGCATACACACACATTCTATAGTCTCTAAGACATGCAATTTGCTATCAGACTTCTCTCTTGAACTAACAATCTACATATTGTCTTGTCTACCAACTGGCACTGTCTTAGTTTGGACCTCCCATCGTCTTTCATCAAGATTATTGTACTTCTATCCCCCCTCTGTGTTTTGCACTCAGGCCGAGGGTCCATCTTGAGATAAGTTTTATAGAAATTTTATGGTCTTATTTTAAATTACATTCTAAATAACCATTGTGTCTCTATTCTAACCTAAAGAGACGATATATCTAGAATTTACTTTAAATATGAAATGAATTCATTGGATTTTTACCTAAATGTTCATTCACAAAGAAAAATTGCACATAAATAACTATAGTAACTTCATTTATAGCTATATATGTCACTTAATAGGAATAAAGAAATTTATTTTCTAAGAAAATAAAATAAAAACAAGATATTTGGCAAGTAAAAAAAAATAAAAGGTAGATTGTGTGACTTCCTTAGGAAAATACTAATATTTTAGCCCCAAAAATCTTTCACAAATGCTGAATAGTACATATTCTATTTACCAATACCTGGAGCCCCAACTTCTATATTAAGTATTCAACTTTGATTGTGACTATTTGGGAAGCAGGGCATTCATGGAAGCAATTAAAGGTTAAATAATGTTATAAAGTAACCAAATCCAATTAGTACACTGAAAAGAAGGGACATTAAGGACTTTCTTAATTGCTTTCCAAGCACGGAGACACAAAGAAGTAATGCAAGATAATATAGCAACAAACTTCTGCCTATAGGACAAAGCAAGAGAACTCATTACCAACCTACCTCTACTGTAGTCTCCCTACCTCTAGAACAGTAGGAAAATTAAATTCTGTTGTTTAAGCCAGCCTGTGTCATCTTGTAATGGTGTTCCTAGCTAACTAACAGAGAGGAAACCCTAATGAAAGATTGTATGGTAAGATGAAGTTTCAGGAGACATTTCATTAAATTGTAAGATTTCTTAGATATCCAACGAATATTATTTAGGCTGACAGTGTTTACTTTAAAGAAATAAGTGAACTATACAGTTTTTGTAGCTAAGATTGTATTAAAATTGTGTATTTTTTAATTTTAAAAAACATAAAATAGTTTTTGAGGTAGAATCAAACTTTTCTCCAAGTTCTAGAAGGATTAGAACTAAGACTGGCATTGTTTTAACCCTGAAGGAAAATTTGATATATTGTGTATACATTAGTACTGGAGATTAATAGCATAAATCTAAAGTAAATACAGAGCAATCCTCTGAAAAACGTCAAGCTAAAAATGGTTTCTATATTGTGTGTGTGTGCATGTGCTGAATGAATCCATGCAGGTAAGTGAAAAACAGTAACTGTTCCAATTAAGTCACTTCCAAATGCTAAAATGCACAGCTTATACTGGTAACAAAGCCTATCAACAAGAATTGAAGAAAATTAATTCCCTTGTGTCTGTATCTCATCTTGTTTATCATTTTACTCATGATGACACTGCTCTGGGATGCAAGGAATTACAGAGGAGTAATTGAAAGTGTGTTCTCTGAGATCAGACAAGTGGGTCCTTACTTTCAGATATTGTCTCTGCCACTCATTCACACAAGTGTGTTTGTTCTGTTGTTGCTGTTCTGAAGGGTAAGCATAGACTGAGCACCGCTACGTGTACTTCTCTGTAACAATTGTTTCTGAGCCCAAAATCTAATGTTATGTTCTTGAACTAAATAAAGAATATAAATATTTAAAATTTCCTAACATTTTCAGATTTTCTACAAGGGTATTATCAATTCTTGACTGGCCACACTGACATATATGTAGTATCTAAAAACATGGAAATCACATAATAGATAATATAAGACAAAATGTTGACTACAGTATCTGTTACACACTAGACATGAATACTTGTTATTTGATTTTTTTGTTCACACTGCCAACTTTCAAGGGCTTAATAGAATAAGAAGGGAGAACAAAATTCCTCAGTCCCATATCATTGTCTTTCTGTTTACTTCTATATTACCAACTTTTCTGTATTAACCATGGCTTAAGAAGCAAAGGAATCATCTTATTTGCCAGTGAGTCCTATGCCAGCATATCCAACTCTGTATTTATCATCTTATACCTCATTTAAGAAGAAAAAGAATTCAAGAAGCAAACAATGGCCTTATTATGTGATAAACTGGAAATTATTGATCCTGATCTGAATTACTTTTCAAAATTATATAGGAAAAAAGACTTTTGTTTTTATAAAAGGCAAATTTTTACTGAATAGTTTAAGACAAATGCAAGCTAATTAAAATTTCAACAAGAAAATATTCCTTTATTGAAAATAGTTTCTTTCTTCACATAATATATCCTGATTACTGTTTCCCCTCCTTCTGCTCTTCCCAGTAACTCCTCCCCACCCCTCATCTCCCAACTGGATCCACTCTTTCTGCCTCTCATTAGAAAACAAACAGGTGAACTAGTTCAGAGAGATCCAAGATGGCGGCGCTGGGAGGACACTGTGTCTGAGGAGCACGATAGCAGTGTCAGCACAGTGAGCAAGACACTGAAATCTGGGCCCTAAAACACCAGTGGTTGTGATTCCCAGGTGAGAGGAAATCCCATGGTGTGGGAATCAATAGGGACCGACCTCAGGTCAGGAAGTCAATCCCTGGAAAATGTCCTGGGGAGCAGCAGGGCCATAGCCACTAGCCCAGCCAGAGCAGGGGGTGGGGGCTTCAGAGGAGCACAGCCACCAGCCCAGAGACCTACTGCTCACCTGACTCACCATCCCAGACAGAACTGTGGGCCCCAGGGCACCAGAGACTGAGTTTCCCTGTCAGGAGAAAACCCCACAGTGAGGGAATCAGCAGGTCTGAGCTTAGAGCTTTCACCCCTGTCCCCCACCCACACACACAGAAAAAGTTCTTGGGAAATGTTCCTGGGTTCCTGCAGGCTCCCAGTTGCCAGCTTGGAGCCTCCACTCGTCTGCATGCTCTACACTCCACTCTAGACGGAACTATGGACCCCAAAACACCACAGACTGGGTCTCCAAGTTGGGAGGAAATACCACAATGGGGGGCAAACATCTGGTCCAAACTCAGGACACCCAACTCTAGAAAAGTTTCTGGGTTCCTGCAGGCTCCAAGCTCCAGCCTCTTGCTGTACCCACAAGAGCTGTGCTCACCTGCCACTGATTACCACTTGGGTACTGGGGCACAGAGCTCCAACCTCAGACCTACAGAAGCCTGGGATCCCCGAGATCAGCCCCCAGATACTGCTCCAAGGAGCAACCAGTTATCCATAACTAAACTGACCAAACCACGGGGCTCCCAGGTTCTTCAAGAGGGCTGTGCCAGGAACACAGTGTAAGAAAAACAGCAGCAGCTCACTAAATGCAGAGCAAGAAAGCCAGCAAGCAGGTCAGCTGTCTCCAAGAATTCTACAGGTAAGAGGAGACTATGACTAACAAAGACCACAGTTACCACTCAGGTCTATATGCCTGAGGTGAGCTGTGGCAATTCCTGTGAAACACTGGCCAATCAGTGACCATACCCAAAAAGCTGAGGAGGCCTCCTTCAGGAAAAATCATCTTTCTGCCAAGAGAATTCTCCCCACCACAGTATTCTAGGAGGCACCAGAAACTAACAGTCAACACTTAAAATAGCCCAATAGGTAAAGGCCAGGGTATAAGCTCAGCCAACAAAAGGCAGAGCAATATGGCATCTCCGGAACCCAGTTATCCAGGGGCAAGCAGCCCTGGACACCCCAGCATAATTGAAATTCAAGAAGGTTACCTTACATCTATGCTTATGAAGAGGATAATACAGGAAACAAATTAAATGCATACAGAATTAGAGGAAGATAAAGTCAAATTATGGCCATCCGTAAAGAAATGGAGAAAGATAAAGACATACAGATTGTGACAATCCGTAAAGAAACACAGGAAGATAAAGACAAACACATTATGGCCATCTGTAAAGAAATACGAGAAGATGCAGCCAAACAGTTTGTGGCCTTTAAAGAAGAAATAATTAAATCACTGAAAGAAATAAAAGAAACAAAGGAATGTTCAAACAAACAGCTGAAGGAATTGAAGAAAAATAGGAAAATACAGTCAGACAGGTGAAGGACATAAAAAAAAAAACTGCTCAAGATCTCAAGTTTGAATTGGAAAAAATAAAGAAAAGACAGGAAATCATGGAGAGGAAGAATTTAGGGAAGAAAACAGGAACTACGGAGGTAAGCATAACCAACAGACTACAAGAGATGGAAGAAAGAATCTCAGGTGTGCAAGATACAATGGAAAAAAATCAGTCAAAGAAAATGTTAAATCCAAAAATTCCTGACACAGACCATTCAAGAAATCTAAGACAATAGGAAAAGACAAAACCTAAGAATAATAGGAATAGAGGAAAAAGAAGATTCCTTCCTCCAAGGTCCAGAAAATATTTTCAACAAAATCATAGAAGAAAATTTCCCCAACTTAAAGGAGAGGCCTGTAAGAATACAAGAGGCCTACAGAACATCTAATACATTAGACCAGAAAAGAAAATCCTCCCACCACTTAATAATCAAAACAGTAAGTATACAGAACAAAGAAAAAATACTAAAAGCTGCAAGGGAAAAAGGCCAAGTAATATTTAATGTCATCTTTGTCAAAAATCAGGTGTCCATAAGTGTGTGTGTTTATTTCTGGGTCTTCTATTCTATTCTATTGATCCACCATTCTGTTTCTATGCCAGTACCATGCAGTTTTTATTACTGTTGCTCGATAGTACAGCTTGAGATCAGGGATGGAGATACTTCCAGAAGATCTTTTATTGTAGAGAATTGTTTTAGCTATTCTGGGTTTCTTGTTATTCCATATGAAGCTGATAATTTTTCTTTCACAATCTGTAAAGAATTGTGTTGGTAATTTGCTGGGAACTGCACTGAATCTGTAGATTGCTACTTGTAAGATAGCCATTTTTATTATGTTAATCCTGCCAAGCCATGAGCATGGGTGATCTTTCCATCTTCTGATATCTTCTTCTATTTATTTCTTCAGGGACTGAAAGTTTTTTTCATACAAGTCTTTAACTCACTTGGTTAGGGTTATACCAAGGTACTTTATGTCCTTTGTGGCTATTGTGAAGGGTGATGTTTCCCTAATTTCTTTCTCAACCCTTTGTCTTTTGCATGCAGGAGGGCTACTGATTTTTTTTGAATTGATTTTGTATCCAGCCACTTTGCTGAAGGTTTTTTTTTGTTTGTTTGTTTGTTTTGTTTTTTATCAGTTGTAGGAGTTCCCTGGTAGAATTTTTGAAGTTACTCATATGTACTATCATATCATTTGCAAATATAATGGCAAACTCATCAGAATCACACCTGACTTCTCAGAGACTATGAAAGCCAGAAGGGCTAGATGGATATCCAACACACTTATGAACATCTGATTTTTGACAAAGATGCCAAAGTCATATAATGGAAAAACGATAGCATCTTCAACAAAATGGTGCTGATCTAACTGGATATCTACATGTAGAAAAATGCAAATACATCCATACTTAACAGCCTGCACAAAACTAAAGTCCAAGTGGATCAAAGACCTCAATATAAAAATGGACACACTAAACCTGTTAGAAGAAAAAGTAGGAAAGAGCCTTGAACTCATTGGCACATTAGACAACATCCTGAACAGAACATCAACAGCACAGACTCTAACATCAACAATCAATAAAAGGGATCTCATGAAACTGAAAAGCTTCTGTAAAGCAAAGGACACGGTCATCAGAACAAAATGACAGCCTACAGATTGGGAAAGGATCTTCACCAACCCTATATCTGACAGAGGGCTAATATCCATAATACATAAAGAACTTAAGAAGTTAACAGCAACAAACCAAGTAATCCAATTAAAAAATGTGGACTGGAACCCCCA
>CM053752.1:80301963-80382795 GCA_028658305.1 Pachyuromys duprasi
GAAACAGGGACTGTTTCAGTCATGATCTTGATGGCTGACTCTTTGACCCTCCCCCATACAAGCCGGGGAGTGACAGACTGGCTAGATCCCAGGGGAGGACTTTGCAGCCAGCCCTGAGGAGACAGGATAAGCTGGGGTTGGATGGAAGGGAAGGAGGTCCTCCCCTGTTGGTGGACTTGGAGGGGGCGGGGAAGAAGGAAATGAGGGAGGGAGTGGGAGGGTAGGAGGGAATGGAGGAGGGGGCTAGGCCTGGGATTCAAAGTACCTAACCTGTGATTGAGATAAAAATAAATAAATTTAAAAAAAATGGGGTACAGAGATAAACAAAGAATCCTCAACAGAGGAACATCGAATGGCAGAAAAACACTTAAAGAAATGCTCAACATCTTTGTCATCAGGGAAATGGAAATCAAAACGACCCTGAGATTTCACCTTACACCCATCAGAATGGCTAAGATCAAAAACTCAAGTGACAACACAGGCTGGGGAGGATGTGGAGAAAGAGGAACCCTCCTCCATTGCTGGTGGGAATGTAAACTTGTATAACCACTTTGGAAATCAATCTGGTGTTTTCTCAGACAATTAGGAATAGTGCTACCTCAAGACCCAGCTATACCACTCCTAGGCATATATCCAAAAGTTGCTCAAGTACACAACAGGGACATTTACTCAACCATATTCGCAGCAGTTTTATTTGTAATAGCCAGAAGCTGGAAACAACCCAGATGTCCCTCAGTTGAGGAATGGATATAGAAAGTGTGATACATTTACACAATGGAATACTACTCAGCAATTAAAAACAAAGACATTGTGCAATTTGCAGAGAAATGGTGGGATCTACAAATGATCATCCTGAGTCAGGTATCCCAGAATCAGAAAGACACACAGGGTATATACTCACTTACAAGTGAATATTAGACATATAATATAGGATAATCATACTAAAATCTGAACTCCTAAGGAAGCTAATTAAGAAGGAGGACCCTGGTAAGATGCTCAATCTTAATTCAGAAAGGAAAAGATGGATATCAGAAGAAGGAGAAAACAGGGAACAGGACAGCAGCCTATCACAGAGGGCCTCTGAAAGACACTATCCAGCAGGGTATCAAACCATAAGCTGAGATTCAAAGCCAAACTTTGGGCGGAGTACAAGTAATCTTATGAAAGAAGGGGGAGTTAGTAAGACCTGGAGGGGACAAGAGCTCCACAAGAAGAGCAACAGAACCAAAAAATCTGGATCCAGGGATCTTTTGTGAGACTGATACTCCAACCAGGGACCATGTATGGAAATAACTTAGAACCCTTGCACAGAAGTAGCCCAAGAAGGTGTCCAAGAAGGTTCCCCAATAAGAGAAATAGGGACTGTCTCTGACATGAATTTATGGGCTGGCTCTTTGATCACCTCCACCTGAGGTGGGAGCAGCCTTAACAGTTCATAGAGGAAGACAAAGAGGCCAGTCCTGATGAGCCCTGATAGACTATGGTCAGATGGAAGGGGAGGAGGACCTCCCCTATCATTGGACTATGGGAGGGGCCTAGAAGAAGAAGAGGGAGGGAGAATGGGATCGGGAGGGGTAGGGGTAGGGAGCTACAGCTAGGATACAAAGTGAATAAACTGTAATTAATAAAAAAATAAAATTAAAAATTAAAAAATAACTAGCTCATAGTTAAATATGGAGTATTAATTATGAAGAACAAAACTTGGATTGATAAACAGAAAAAAATTCTTTATATGCTAAACAACTTTGTGAAAGAAATGAGCTGAGAGCAATGGCTTGACCTGATGGGAATAAAGATGCCTCCACTCTGGCACATAGAGGGATGCTCAGACCATGCCATCATTGCAACTCTTGATTGGACTGTGGCTGCATGTCTCACTGGGCCCACTAAGTCCCTCCATGATCACAAAGATTTATTTTTCTAGAGTCAATCATGGAAAAAAATCACATTGTTGTGTTAAACCTCTGTAAAGGGTTTTAGATGAAAATAGAATTTAATCAGTTGTTCCGAGTGCAAATGAGAAAACTTCAATCTTCGTAAAAAAAGAAAACAAGGCAGAATTTCTTGTGCAATATTAGGGAAGTGTTTTGATGTTTCAACTCAAAAAATAAAATTTAACTAAAAAAGAAAACAAACAGGCTTCTAAGGGATAATGATAAAGTAAGTTAAAAAAAAAACTAACACATTGGAATTAGACAAGCAGGGGCCGCCTCTATCATGGACTCAGTTGACTGCTCTCTGATCACTTGCTCCTGATGATGCAGCCTTGCCAGGGCATGGAGGAAGAGGATCCAGGCAGTCTGGAGGAGACTTAACAAGCCGTGGACAGATGGCAATAGTGGAGAACTCCCCCTTTCAGTGGACTAGAGGAAGGGGAAGAAGGAGGGAGGCTGGGAATGGGGGAGCTGAGGGAGGGGCTTCAATCGGGGTATACAATAAATAAATTGTGAAGAACAAAAATTAAGAAAAAAAAAGCCAAACAGGAAAAATAAAGGCAGAAGAAATGAGAGACCCATTTGTTTCCACAGTCAGGAATCCTCCCCCCAAAAAATTTAAACTTGAAACCATAGTATATATAGGCAAACCATAATAGGGTATGGTAAAAAAGGGGGTATTTCAAATAAAATTAAAACAATAACATAAAATTAATGAGGTACAGATCAGACCAGTCAGAAGGACAGGTGAGTGAGACCCTGCCAGCTTAATTCCAGTTAATTCAGTTTCCCAAGACCCTTTCTACCACCTCTCCATCCCAACTCCACTGCCTGCCTCCTAGGTAGGCTCCTGCCCCCAGTTCCAGCAGTCCCTGGCTGCTCATGTGTAGGCCACAACAATCAGAAGAACAGAGACCCCCACATGCACACCCTGCTGTGTCGATTCCCCAATAAAAAGACACAGGCTAAAATGGATGTGAAATCAGGATCCATCATTCTGCTGCATATAAGAAACACAACACCAAACACAGATATTACTTCAGAGGAAAGGGCTAGAAAAAAATTTCCAAGCAAACAGATCCAAGAAGCAAGCTAGTATAGCCATTCTAATATCTAACAAAATAGACTTTCAAACAAAATTAATCATAGAGGTGGAAGGGCACTTCATACTTACCAAAGCAAAAATTCACCAAAATGAAGTATCAATTCTGAACATCTATACCCCAAACATAAAGGCACACACATTTGTTAAAGAAACATTACTGAAGATTAAATCACCCATTGACCCCTACACATTAATAGTGGGAGACTTGAAACCCCACTCTCACTAATGGACTGGTCATCCAGACAGAAATTGAACAGAGAAATAGCAGAAAAAAAAACGTAGATTATGACTCATATAGACCTAATATTTCAGAACCTTTCACCCAAACACAGAAGAATATCTTCTTCTTAGCACCTCATGGAAGCTTTCCAAAACTGACCTAATACTCAGTCACAAAGCAAGTCTCAACAGATACCAGAAATTTGAAATAACAACCTGTATCTTATCAAAAAACCCTGGATTAAAGATGGACTTTATAAACAACAAAAACAACAGAAAGCCTACAAAAGCATGAAAATTGAACAACTCTGTACTGAGTGACCCCTGGGTCAAGGAGAAAATAAAGAAAAATTAATGATTTCATAGAATTCAATAAAAATGAATGCAAAACATATCCAAACTTACGGGCCACTTGGAAAGCAGTGCTAGAGGAAAGTTCATAGCATTAAGTGTTCTTCATAAAGAAATTTGTGAGATCTCACACTAGTAACTTAACAGTGCACCTGAAAGCTCTAGAACAAAAAAAAGCAAACACACCCAGGAGGATTAGACAGCAGAGAATAATCAAGCTTAGGGCTGAACCCAATAAAATAGAAACAAAGAGAACCATAGAAAGAATCAACAAAACCAAGAGTTGGTTCTATGAGAAAATCCACAAGGTAGACAAATCCTTAGCCAAACTAACTAAAAGGCAGAGAGAAAATATCCAAATTAACAAAATCAGAAATGAAAATGGTGACTTAAAAGAGACACTGAGGAAATCTAAAATATCATTAGGTCTCACTTTAAAAAACTGGATTCCACAAAATTGAAAAATTCTAAAATAAATGGACAATTTTCTCAATAGATACTACTTACCAAAGTTAAATCAAGATCAGATAAAATTTCAAATAGACATATATGCCCTAAGGATATAAAAGTAGTCATTAAGACTCCAACCCAAAAAAAGTCCAGGGCCAGATGGTTTTAGTGCAGAATTCTACCACACTTTCAAAGAAAAGGTAATACCAATAACTCCTCAAATTATTCCACAAAACGGAAACAGAAGGAAGATTGCTAAACTCATTCTGTGAAGCCACAGTAAACCTGATATTAAAACCACACAAAGACTCAAAGAAGAAAAGAATTTCATGCCAATTTTCTTCATGAACATTGATATAAAAAGACTAAATAAAATACTCAAATACTGTATCTAAGAACACATGAAAAACCACCATGAGGCTTCATCCAGAGATGAAGACATGGTTCAACATATGAAAATCTGTCAATGTAATTCACCATATAAACAAAGAAAAAAAACCACATGATCATCTCATTAAATGCTGGAAAAGCCTTTGACAACACCCAACAACCCTTCATGATAAAAGTGTGGGAGAGATCAGAGATACAAGGCACATACCTAAATATAATAATATATGTTTTTATATACAATAAGCTGATAGCTAACATCAAATTAAATAGAAAGAAATTTAAAGCAATCTGACTGTATCAGAGACAAGAGAAAGCTGTCCACTCTCTCTATATATTAATTCAATGTAGTGCTTAAAGTTTTAACTAGAGCAGTAAGTGAACTAAAGGAGATCAAAAGGATAAAAACTGGAAAGGATGAAGTTAAAGTATTATTATTTGAAGATGATATGATAATATACATAAGAACCCTCAAAATTTTACCAGGGAATTCCTACAGCTTGTTAAATACCTTCAGCAAAAAGCTGAAGATATAATTTTTTTGCTAGATATAAATTTAACTTAAAAAATAACCTCCTATATACAAATGATAAACAGGCTGAGAAAGAAATCAGGAAAACAATACTCTTCACAATAGTCACAATATAAAATATCGTGGTGTAACTCTAACCAAGCAAACCAAAGGCCTGTATGACAAAAACTTCGAGTCTTTGAAGAAAGAAATTGAAAAAGTTCTGAGAAGATGGAAAGATCTCCCATGCTCATGGACCAATAGGATTAAAATAGTAAGAATGGCCATCCTACCAAAAGTAATCTACAAGATTCAGTGCAATTTCCATCAAAATTCCAACACAATTCTTTACAGACCTGGAAAAAGCAATACTCAACTACATCTGAAAAAAAAAAAACCTCAGGATTGCTAAACAATTATGTATGATAAAAGAACTTCAGGAGGTATTTCCATCCCTGATTCCAACAGTACTACAGAGAAATTGTAATAAAAAAACCACATGATATTGGCATAAAAACAGATATGTTGATCAATGAAATTGAACAGAAGACCCAGAAGTAAATCCATACACCTGTGAACACATAATTTTTGATAAAGGAACAAGAAATATACAATGGAAAAAAGAAGGCATCTTCAACTAATGGTGCTGGTCTAACTGGATGGTGGCATGTAGACGAATGCAAATCGATCACTATCATCCTTTGCAAAACCCTCAACATAGAACCGCATATTCTGAACCTGATAAAAGAGAAAGTAGGGAATAGTTTTGAATGCATTGGTACAGAGGACAACTTCCTGAAAAGAACACTAAAAGCTCAGGCACTAAGATTAACAATTAATTAATGGCTCCTGTCCTATTCCCTGTTTTCCTACCACAGAGGGCCTTTGAAAGGCTCTACTCTTCAGGGTATCGAGGCAGATGTTGAGACTCATAGCCAAACTCTGGGCAGAGTACAGGGATTCTTATGAAAGAAGAGGGAGATAGTAAGACCTGGAGAGGACAGGAGCTCCACAAGGACAGGGACAGACCCTAAAAGTCTGGGCACATGGGTCTTTTCTGAAACTGATACTCCAGCCAAGGACCACTCAAGGAGATGGCCTGGAACCCCTGCACAGATGTAGCCCATGGCAGTTCAGTATCCAAGTGGCCTCCATAGTAATGGGAACAGGGACTGCCTCTGATGTGAACTGATTGGCCTGCTCTTTGATCACCTCCCTCTGAGGGGGGAGCAGCCTTACCAGGCCACAGAAGAAGACAATACTGCCCCTCCTGATGAGACCTGATAGGCTGGGATCAGAGGGAAGAGGAGGAGGACCTCTCTTTTTAGTGGACTGGGAGAGGGACATGGGTCAGGAAGAGGGAGGGTGGGATTGGGAAGGGAGAGGGAGGGAGGTACAGGGGAGATACAAAGTGAATAAACTGTAATAAAAATAAAAATAATTATAAAAAATAAAAGGCAAAAACAGCAATTAATTAATGGGACCTCATGAAACTGAAAAGTTTTTATAAGGCAAAGAACACTGTCAAAAGGACAAAGCAGCCCACAGAATGAGAAAATATCTTCTTCAAAGCCACATCTAACAAATTATCCAAAATATATAAAGAATGCAAGAAGGTAGACATCAACAAGCCAAATAATCCTATTTTAAAATGAGATACAGACCCAGAGAATTCTAAACAAAGGAATCTAATGGCTGAGAAGTACTTAAAGAAATGTTCAACATACTTAGCCATCAGGGAAAGGCAAATCAAAATGACTCTGATATGCCATCTTACACCTGTCAGATTGGCTGAGATCAAAGTCACAAATGACAGCTCATGCTATAGAGGATGTGGAGCATTGCTTGTGGGAGTGCAAACTTGTATAACCACTTTGAAAATCAATTTGGCAGTTTCTCAGAAAATAGGGAATAGTTCTACCTCAAAACCGAGCTATATCACTCCTGGGCATATACTCAAAGAATGTTTTATGATACCACAAGGACACTTGTTCAACTATGTTTATAGCAGCTTTTTTCATTATAGCCAGACACTGGAAACAACCTAGTTTCAACATTCGGTTGAAATGTCCCTCAACCAAAGAATGCGTAAAGAGAATGTGGTACATTTACACAATGGAGTGTTACTAAGGCATTAAAAACAACAACATCATGATACTTCTAACTGGATATTAGCTATAAAGTAAATGATAACCATACCTCAATCCACAGAGAAGCTAAGTAACAAGAAGGGCTTAAGGAAGATGAGTGAGTCTCACTGAGAGGGAGAAGCAGAATTAGGGATGAGAAACAGGAGAGATCAGATGTGAGAAGGATGGAGGAATAGAGTACTGAAATCAGGGGTTGTATCTGGGATGAGCTAGAATCAAAGCACAATGGAAACTCCCAGGAATCCTTGAGGATGGCCCTACCTAAGACTCCTAGCAATGGGGGATACAGAGCCTGAACTGGCCATTTCCTATAACCAGGCAAGACTTCCAGTGGAGGGACTGAGACACCAACCCAGCCACAAAACCTTTGATCTGCAATTTGTCCTCCTTACAAAATGGGCTGGGGTAAGGGTGATAACAGAAATTATGGAAGTGGCCAACCAACCCATGCCATGAAAGGGAACCCACCCCTGAAACTGAAAGGTGGGCCAGAAGCTGGGGGATGGATAGCCCAGAGATCAAAAATAGAATCAAAATGAATGGCAAAAAAATCAATAAAATGATTTCTAATGATATTCTGCTGTGTATTAGAGACTTAAAGAACTATATTTAAATAGTTACAGGAAGAGTGGACAAGCTTGTCTTGACCCTGATTTTAGTGGAATTGTTTGAGTTCCTCTCCAGTTAAGGCTATGAGCTTTCTGTAAATTGCTTTTATTATGGTTAGGTGTGATCCTTGTATCCCTAATCTCCCCAGGACTTTTATCATGAAAGGCCATTTCTGTATCTAATAAGATGACTATGTGGGTTTTGTCTTTCCATTTGTTTATATGGTGGATTATTGATTTACATATATCAAACCATCCCTGCGTAAGCCTACTTGATTATTGTGGATGATTTTTTTTGATGCTCAATAAGAATCTTTAGGTCACAAATAACTGTGGAATCATTCAGATATAAGCATATTTTAAAATCATACGCACACAACAGTACAAAATAAAAAAAATGTTTTAGATATGCAGAGAACATTAAAACCAAACAAAAATCCCAGCACAGCAAGGGAGAAATGAAAACAAAGTCTCACCCCTAAACAGGAAGCTATTTGCAACTGATAGCTGCTAATAAATGAGAAATCAGTTTTCTCTACTGAATTGTCACTAGATATATCAACCACACTACAGGGAATGCTCCATGATCGGAAGCAGTTAGTTGGCCAACAGAAAACAGACTTGTGTGTGTTCGTTTGTGTGTGTGTGTTATTGTTATTGTTGTTATAATTTTCCTATTTTTGTTTTGGGATTTTTAAATTTTTATTTTTTTACATTAATTACATTTTATTCACTTTTTATCTCAGCTGTAGACCCCTCTCTTATTCCCTCCCAATCCCACCCTCTGTCCCTCATCTCCTTCCATGCCCCTCTCCAAGTCCACTGATAGGAGAAGAAGAGCAACAGAGCCAAAAAATCTGGTCCCAGGGATCTTTTCTAAGACTGATGCTCCAACCAAGGACCATGCATGGATATAACTTACAACTCCTGTTCAGATGTAGCCCATGGCAGCTCAGTGTCCAAGTGGGTTCCCTAGTAAGGGGAACAGGGACTGCCTCTGACATGAACTCAGGGGCTGGCTCTTTGATCACCTCTCCCTAAGGGGAGAACAGCCTTACCAGGCCACAGACGAGGACAATGCAGCCAGTCCTGAGGAGATCTGATAGGCTATGGTCAGATGGAAGGGGAGGAGGACCTCCTCTATTAGTGTTTTGGAGGTTTTTTTGTTGTTCTTTTGACCTTATTTGTTTATTTATTTATTCATTTATTTTCTTACAGAGAAAAATAGAATGAAGTTGGGTGGGTAGGAAGAATTTGGGAGGAGTTGAAGAAGGGAAAAGAACACAATCAAAAGTATTGTGTGTAAAATAGCTTTAAACAAAAATTATTTTGTAAAAAGTAATAAATATATATTTGCAGAGCAAAATAAATCATCCTTAGAATTTAGACTGAGCTAAAAATGTGATTTTTTTCTACCCATTTTTGAAAAATTGTGCCTAAGAATGTTTTCTTCAAGAAGTCTTTGAAAATTTTAAAAATCCCTCCCTATGTGAGTCTTTGTTAAATGAGAAATTAAATACTGTAGAAGTTTACATATAATTCAGTGAATTCTGAGAATAATACAAACAAACAAACAAACAAAAAAGCCAGTTGTGGACTGGGGAAAATGTCCTCATAGCCCTAAAATAGTCAGAATGTTTTTAATGCATATGTCAGTAAAAAGAAGATACGGTTTTTACCATAGAGCAAAACAAAGGACTAATAAAAACAATTTTACTTCTGTGAGCAAAGCTTGTTAAATCCTGATTTGACACTTAAATTATGTCTCTACTATCATGTTTAGGAGAATCAAATTTGTAAACATTTTAATTATAAAACAATGCCAGCACTGAAGCAGTTCTTGATGTAGAGATGATTTCAACATATGTATTGTTTACATTGCACAATGAAGAACAACATGCATTTGGTGACTAATGTTAATAATGATATTTAAAAACTAAACATTTTTATTTCGTTGATCTGGCTTGAAGGAGGTCAAATCATCTACTCAAGAAGAAAATTGTGTTTTATACTGTGAAATGACTATATCACACAGCTGGTACATAATTATTGGGTCACTAAAACCATTTAGTAATGCCAATCACAGGAAATAGTCAAGTACATACATTAAGCTGAGTAAGCATGTAATCATTAGCACAATGGAGAGTCTAAAAGAGTCTGAAAATACAAGACATCATTTTTTAAAATGTATCAAAGAATTCTTATCCAACAAAAAGTCTTTGCTGAAGAAAAGCAATGGGAAAAAAGAATGTAATATGAATTCATGCATACAGCAAAAAAGAGAGAGAGATAATTAGACCACTGCATGGTTGATTCTTGTGTTGTTTTGCTAAAAGAAAAAGAAAGCATTAAATGAGTACTGATCACATTTATCTGCCCTTGGTCCACATTTGTATTCATTACCAAATAAAACCCTAATTACTGACTGTACTAGGCAGAAAGTAGAAATTGTGAAAGCCTCACATTGCTCATCAAAAGAGGCATAGTCAAGACCTCTAACTAGGTAATGAAACATGATCTAGCTATTTTTTGGGTATATTCTCAGGAATATATCCAAATTCTATATCCTACTAAAGAAATAATTGCTCTTGTATTTTATTGCTGCTCTATTAATAATAAATAGAAATTGGAAATAGCCTGGATGTCCACCAACTGATGAATGGATAATGACAATGTCATATATTTATACAAGACTATTGTTCAACTAGAAAATTAAATTACAAAATTTGCAGGTAAATGGATGAATCTAGAAACAAATATCCTGATGAGGTAACTCAGACCTCTAAAGACAAATATTTCATGTTTTCCCTTATATATGAATGTTAGCTTTTAAACTTTGAATATATGTGCTATAATCCAAATAACCGCAGAAGTTAAGTACCTATTAAGAAGCCAGGGAGGAGGAGAGGGTCTCACAACAATGGAAAAATAGAATATAATATTATGGAAATATAAAGAGTAAACTAGAAGAGGGGTACAGGAAATGGACTAGAAAAGCAGAGTAAAGGAAGGAATATGGGAAAGGACAACTGATACTAACGGCCTTTTGAAAAATCATATGGAAACCTATGCTGGAGAAGATTTCTAAAATATACATATATGAAAGTAATCTAACTGGAGTCAACATACAATGCAGGAGACAATGTCACAATAAAACGCCAAGTAAAACTCCTAGTGCCAGGAATGGGTTACCTCTGGCTTAGTCATTAGCCAAGGGATCCCATGGACTAATCCAAATATCACAGGGTATTGCCAAGAGTACTGGTTACTCTCCACAAACTGATCGTAGGCTCTATTGCTAACAACATTTAACTACACCAGCAAACCCAGAGAAGTCATCAGTGCCTCACTAGAAGCTTCACATCTACTGAATAGAGTACACGCTGCTGGAAATAACTCTTCAGGCTTCAGTCTCACCTAGTTACAAATCCTATTACCTCCAACAGTGACCTGCCTGCAAGATACACTAATGAGTGTTACAAAGTAATCAAACATATTTTTATTGAATTTGAGGCCCATTATATGAATAGGAACTATAACTTACATTGCTTAAGTAGCCAGGAACCTGAAACAGGTGGATCATGGGCCGAGCAGAAAACCTACCACTATTATTTTGCTAAATGAACATAAGAGTAAAATGACTCCTAATTCCATTGCCATACCCTTAGATAGGCACATTGCTCAACTTTCCATTAAAAAATGCTTCTTCTTTCAGCAGAAATGAACTAACACCAAGCCCCACAATCTAATATCATCATCAAACCCCTCCCCTCAGTGCTCAGTGCTCAGGGAAGAGGATGTGAAAAGATTCTATGAGCAAGAGGTGGTAGATGACTCTAAGAAAACACAGACATCACAGAACTCATGCACATATGAGCTGACAGGCCATGTGGCAGCACCACAGGACCTGCATGAGTTCAAGCCAGACAAAACCTCAGCAGTGAAAAGGCAAAGATTCCACATCAAACAAAAAAGCTATTTCCAATTAATCCATGCTGGGGGAAGGAAATTCAGTTTTCTTCAGAGTAATGTTATTGGATATATCAACCACACCACTGAATAGGTCCCATTTCCAGGAGGAGTTGGCCAACACGAAATGAACTTAAATGTGTGTTGTGATGAGGGATTGTTTTCTTTTGGCACTATTTGTCTTATTGATTTTTCTGGGCTTTGTGGTTGATTTTTTTTTTTGAGAAAGAGAACACGAAGTTGGGTAAGAAGGAAAGTGGGGGAGGATAAGAGAATCTGGAGAAGTTAGAGAAGAAAAAAATCAAATAATATTGTATAAAAATTTATTTCAATAGCATTGTATAAAAATTGTGTAAATAAAAAACTAACCCAAAGCTGTCACATTAAAAAGAAAAATAAATGAGAAAGAAGAAAAGGAGGAATCTATTTAATCACCTCAAGTCTTTACTTGATTATATTACTTACTTTGACCAATGGACATCAAAAAACATGGCTTAGATACTTGAAGAGTTTATGCACTGGGTTCTACTCTCTGTTGCTTTTGGGAACTCAAGCCGCCAGGTAAGCATGTTCAGATCAGGAGACTGGATTATGAGAGATCATGAGCAGTCTTAGTTGACAGCTCCCCTGATAAGCTAAAGACTAACCATTCAGCTTCAGCTGGCTACAGATGCAGAGGCCAGCTAATTTAGGACAGAAGGGAATAACTACTAGATTTCCACTCAAAATGATTACCTATAAATAATACCTTACTGTGCTTTTTGTTGCTGAGGACCAGCCAAAAAAAAAAAAAAACTTGTGCAGAAAAGGGCTTATTTCATTTTATATACTATAATCCCACCATCAAGAGCTAGGACAGGATCTCAAAGCTGGAACCTGAAGGCAGGAATTGCAATAGAGACCATGGAGGAGCACTTCTTACTGTCAAACTCCCTGATTTATGCTTAACTAGTATTTTTATACAGCTCAATCCCATCTGCCTAAGGATGTTCACCCACAATGGTCTGATTGATAAGATATCAATCAAGAAAATGACCCACAGACATTTCCACAGGACCATCTGACCCAGACAATTCTTCAAGTGAGGTTTTTCTCTCTCCAGGTATGTCAAGATGACAACAAAACTAACCAGCACCAATAAAAACCGAAATAGAATAGATGCTCTCTGATACCACTAAGTTTGGAAATGGTTTGTTATACTATCAAGACTAGTGGACAAGAAATATTTGGAACAAAAGTTTTAACTTATAAAGGATTGATAAATATAAGATACAGTTTTTTAAAAAATGGGGAATAAATGATTCTCATTGGATAATATTAACAATGACAGATATTTCAAAAAACTGTGTAGGGATAAATTCAAGAATACTAGAAAAAGAACAATGTACATTACCAACATAATGCCTTGTTGGTTCAAGATAGTAACTTTGTACAGAGTTATGACAGAAAAGAGCAGAAAAATCTGCTTGCCGCTAATGTATAGGATTGCCAATAGCCTCCATGGTGGAAAAGTTGAGTTCTCTGCACAAAAATAACCTGGCTCCATGTAAACTCTGTAAGAGCATTGAGACTCTGATGGCCAATGACAAAATGTTAGGAAGTCTCAAACGCTTTCAACAGTTTTCTGTTAAAATTATTTGGAAACTCAATCACATCCATATTAGATATTGAATACAGACCTTGGTCAAAGTCAAGCATTTAAAATTACGGAAAGAAGAAATTTAAATCATAGATGAAGATATTCAAACAATGAGAAGTTTTTGTTAAGGTATGATAAGTATAAGCAGACAGCAATGAGTATCTTCTGGATTTCATATTAAGAACCACTAAGGAAAGCATCAAACAAGAGTGACCAAGACAAAAGAAAGAACCTATTATTGATGATATTTTCAGACACACAAAAAAGGAAAACATTCTTTGTCATGTCTATGTTTTCTTGTGTACAAGCCAATAGGTGGCTTGGAAATTATGGAACAATAGTTCTGTTTCAAGAAATTACTTATGCAATATCAAATGGCAGAGAAACACTTAAAGAAATGCTCAAAATCCTTAGTCATCAGGGAAATGCAAATTAAAATAACACTGAGATTTCACCTTATACCCATCAGAATGGCTAAAATCAAAATCTCAAGTGACAGTACATGCTGGAGAGGATGTGGAGAAAGGGGAACCCTCCTCCATTGCTAATGTGAAAGTAAACTTGTACAACCACTTTGGAAATCAATCTATCTCTTTCTCAGAAAATTAGGAATAGTGCTACCTCAAGATCCAGCAATACCACTCCTAGGAATATATCAAAAAGATGCTCAAGTATACAACAAAGATGTTTGCTCAACCATGTTTGTAGCAGCTTTATTCATAATAGCTAGAATCTGGAAACAACCCAGATGTTCCTCAGCTGAGGAATGGATACAGAAATTGTGATAAATTCCATTTACATGATGGAATACTACTCAGCAATTAAAAACAAAGAAATCATGAAATTTGCAGGCAAATGTTGAAAACTAGAAAAGATCATCTGAGGTATCCCAGAAGCAGAAAGACACACATGGGATATACTCACTTATAAGTGGATGTTAGACATATAATATAGGATAAACACACTAAAATCTATAGTCCTAAAGAAGCTAAACAACAAAGAGGATCCTAGGGAAGACGCTGAAACCTCACTCAGAAGGGCAAATAGGATAGACATTGGAAGCATGAGAAAACAGGAAACAGGACAGGAGCCTACCACAGAGGGCCTCTGACAGGCTCTACCCAGCAGGGTATCAGAGCAGATGCAGAGATTCATAGCCAAACTTTGGGCAGAGTGCAGGGAGTCAAATGGAAGAAGGGCGAGATGAAAGCCCTGGAGGGGACAGAAGCTCCACAGGAAGAGCAACAGAACAAAAAAATCTGGGCACAGGGGTGTTTTGTGAGACTGATACTCCAATCAAGGACAATGCATGGAGATAACATAGAACCTCTGTACAGATGTAGCCCATGGAAGCTCAGTCTCCAAGTGGGTACCCTAGTAAGGGGAACAGGGACTGTCTCTGACATGAACTCAGTGGCTGGCTCTTTGATCACCTTCCCTTGAGGGGGTTGGTGCAGACTTATTAGGCCATAGGGGAAGACAAAGAAGCCAGTCCTGATGAAACCTGATAGACTAGGATCAGATGGAAGGGGAGGAGGACCACCCCTATCAGTGGACTGGGGGAGGATGCTGCACCATGTATTAATGCTTTAATAGTTCTGCATTCTATACTTTTGACCATAAATATATGAAAAAAGGTCATACGAAAAGTTTCAGGGTTTAAAAAACTAAAAACAGCTCTAACTAGCATACAAAACTATGTTTACAGGACTGGAATAAAAGAAAAAACATGACCTAATAAATGTCTGTTTGGCTAAGGCAAAAGAGAAAACAGAACTTAAAGGAGCATGTAAATAAATGCCAAGTAATTTAGTACTAGATATATCCACAAGAATTAAAGCTAAAAAAAGAAAGTCTATAAAAATCTATAGTGTATCATCTACTATGCTAAATATTTACTAATATATTCTCATGTGATCTTCACAAAATACTGATTTCTTTAAATATACATTGCAACATGGCAAAATTATACTAGCACAGAGAAATTGTTATTTTTTTAATAATTTTACCACAACATTTTTGATGAAAGCAATTCATTGTTTCCCAATAGGACTAAGCATTAATAGGGTCAAGCTTATTCCAGTCCTGAGAGCCAGTTGTGCTTTTCTTTTCCTTTCTCTACTTTCACTGAAAACATTCAGCCACAGAGAAACCATTACAAATCAAGACCATGGAGGTAGGAGAATGGGGAGGAACTGGGAGGGTTATAGAACATCACTGCTTGGTACCTGGTAAAGATAAAGATGAAACTTTCTATATTTCTTGCCCCCAGCTTTTTCTCTTTTGTCACTTATAATTTTCTACACTCAAAAGTAATTTGGTGAATCACCTTAATAAAGCTGATTTCCTTTCTCATAAGAATTTCTTAAATAGTTATCTTATTTTGTGGATACCAGGTCAGTTCCTCCCATGAGTAAAGAGAGAGAGAGAAAAAAAGAATTACCTGAGGGAAGGGTAAAAGAGCAGAGAACTGAAGTGATTTTTGTCAATATTTAAGTTACAGTCATATGCTTCTCTGAACCTACTTTGTTTTTTTTTCTGTTTTTTGTTGTTGGTTTGTTATAATTGTGTGTTTATAAGTGTGTGTGTGTCTGCATGCGTATATGTGCGTATGTGTTTGTGCATGTATGTGTGTGTTCACATTAAACTACTTATTTTGGTCCTTCTCCTTGCTCTATCCCACACTTTCTGCCCAAACTGCCCCATCCCTATAAGTTTCTTTTCCCTAGTTGTTACTTATAATTTTATTTAGTATCCCATAGGTTTTAATAGGCCATTTGTATCATTCTAGGCTTAGATCTGACCATCATAGCCTGGTTGGCTCTCCAGTGTGTATACAACTTCATAACATGCCTCCTTTTCTCCTAAAATCTGTTGTTTGCAAACAGATAGGCAGTGTGTGGTAGTATATCAGCCTAAGGACATATTTCACTTTCATAGTTGACTGTCAGAAGGACCCAAGTTCTGTGGACACAATCTGCAACCTATTTTTAAATCTTTTGTTTTATATAGTATCTAAAGAACCTTTTAGTGAATTGGCAAGCAGAACCCAAATCTTGTGCTTTCAGATTTAAAGTCTGTAAATTATTTTTGAAGCAAGTGGTTTCTTACATGAGACTAAGCTAGGAAGAATGGCTAATAATTTCCACTACCAATCCCTCATAAAGAACAAATATGTGGGCTGCAGAAAGAGCCTGGCAATATTCCCTTCTCAAAGACAGACTAGATGTGTGTGTGTGGGGGGGGGGGGAGAGAGAGATACTCACTTTCAAGTGGGTTTTAGCCATATAATACAGGATAAACATACTAAAACTCTATAATCCTAAACAAGTAGGACCCTAGGGAAGAGGCTTAATCCTCATGCAGAAAGGCAAACAGGATAGACATTGGAAGAGGGAGAAGACAGGGAATAGGGCAGGAACCTACCACCACTGAGGGCCCCTACTCATTAGGATATAGAAGAAGATGCTGAGAATCACAGCCAATCCTTGGGTAGAGTGCAGAATTCCTTTATTCAAATTTTGACTAACAATACATGCAAAGCCTAAAAAGCTTCAATGCACTGAAACATTAAACCAAAGTGATATGAAATTCCCAGGTGATATGAAATTCTTATTTTATAGTACATTCTAGGCTTAGAACTTCACTTAGAGATCATAGAATTTAGAGCTGGGAAATGCCATATAAATTGTCCAATTGAAACCTCTCATTTAGCATGTGAAATAAACTGGAGTTTGTTGAAACAGCAAGTCAAAGCTGGCAGTCATAGCTCTTCTGCAGGCTTTTCTGTCTTACATAGGTTTCATTGAGAAATCACCTGCTGCAGCGAGAGTTCCCTTTTGACTTGTGAGTTTCTTCTCTTGTAGCTTTCAATACTGATAAATATATATATATACATATATATATATATATATATTCTGTATCCTAAGTGATATACTGTGGGAAATTTCTTTTCTCGTCTTGTCCATTTGATATTTAGTGTGATTCTTGTGTATATATGGATATGTTTTTCCTTGGTGTGAGAAAGAAGTTTTCTTCCATGATCTTGTTGAAGACCTAGTCTATGAAAATTACCAGAGATTCTTCTCCATCTATGCCTATAATTTGAAGATATGGCATTTTCATATCAGGTGTCCCATAGCTCCTGCATTTTCCTTTCCTGCGTTTTAAAAATCTTTCATTTTCTTAGGTTGTTTGATATAATTCCTCTACTTTATCACTGAGTCCTAATAGTCTATCTCCTGGTTCCATAGTACTTGTAATGTACTTTCATTGAGTTCTTAAATTGGGTTACTGAGTTTTTCAATTCCAATTTCATTTAAAGTTGAGTTCTCTTCAATATTTCATTGCTTTGTTGAATTTAGTTTCTATTTTCTGTACTGTCTTCATTGTTTCATTCAGCTTATTGTTTATGCTTTCTTGAGCATCACTCAGGCAATTTTTTTCTTTAGGTTCACTCTCTTTAAGTTCCTTAATCTGTTTCCTTGTGTCTCCTCTAAAGTTCTCGAATTCTTAGATGAAGGTTTTGATTGTTCTTGGAATTTCTGTGCCCTGGTATTCACCTAGATAATCATCATGGTACAATAACACTATAGGCCTGGTGAAATGGGGTAAGGGTACACTGGCTTTAGCTGTCATATCCTTTGTGTTTTTGTGAGGAGGCCTGTAGAACTGGTTGTATTTCTGATATAGTCACAGCAGGCATGGTTGGCATAGATTATGCACTAACCAGCTTAAGTCTGGAGGTTGGACAAGATACAGGAAGGGCTCAACTGTCTGGGATGGGTTTTGGGCTGTGAAACCCAGCGTAGGCATGGGTATTGGGGAGAGTACAATGACAAAAGGGTTAGCCAGTCACCCCAGGCTGGGCTAGAGCACAGAATTTGTGGCCTAGATTGGGTCAGCACGTTGGATATGACATGGACGGGATAAGATCAGGTGACCACTGGAGACTCGGTTGACACACAGAAAGTAAAATCTGGCCCATGCCTGAAAGTGAAAGGTGTACTAGGGCTCTGCCCATTTGGCTGGGGCACTGGATATATGACCTGGTCTATGTTTGGGGGTTGGGGAAGGTGCACACAGAGCAGATGGACTCACCAGGCTGATCAGGGTCACAGAGTGCACAGGCCAGGCTAGTTTGGATACGGAGCATGTGAGATAAGGGCCAGGCCAACACCTGTTGGCACTATAATAGGTCTTAACCACACAAGCTAAAAATACAAAATGAAGGGCCTGCCAACATTATGTTTTAAAACTACTTGGGTTCCAGACACAAAAAGACAAATATGGTATGTATCACTCCTAAGTGGATATCAGCTGTAAAGTAAAGGATAACCATGCTATAATCTACAGATCCAGCTAAGTAACAAGGAGGGCTCAAGGCATGAGCCGGCGGGGGGAGATAAGTGAATCTCACTGAGATGGGAAAATAGAATAGACATCTCAGGGGGATGATGGGAGGGGACTGGTTGGGGGTGAGAATGGGAACAGGAGGGATCAGGTGTGGAGAAGATGGAGGAAGAGAGTACTTGGAGAAACAACTGGAATCAGAGGGGCAACTCTGGGATGAGCTAGAAACCAGAGTCCCAGAAATTGATGGCAGTGACCACATGCTAGACTCCTAGCAATGGAGGATACAGAGCATGAGCTGGCCATCTCCTGTAACCAGGCAAGACTTCCAGTGGAGGGACTGAGACACTAATCCAGCCACAAAACCTTAGACCTACAATTTGTCCTGCGTACAAGATGTGCTGTGGTAAAGATGGCACAAAAGGTGTGGGCATGGCCAACAAATGACTAGTCCATCTTGAGAACCACACCATGGGAGACCCTGCCCCTGATACTGCCTGGAAAACTAGGAGCCAGAGGCTGGACAGCCCAGAGACCCAAGAGAGAACCAAACACGAATGGGGAAAAAAGTCAATGAAATGATTCTTAATGATATTCGACTATACTCCTAGATTGGATTGTAGCCCACTTGTCATTAGAAAGGTTTAACCCAGTGACTGACAGAAACAAATGCAGAGACCCACAGCTAAACATTAGATGGAGCTTGGGGAGCCCTGTGGACAGGAGGAGAAGGGATTGTTGAAGCCAGAGAGGTCAAGGACACCACAAGGATTATTTTTGACATGAACTCAATGGCTGTCTTGTTGATCTTCCCCTCCCTTCCCCCCTGGAGGGAGGAGTGGCCTTGCTAGACCACAGCCAGTCCTGAAGATTCCTGATGGGCTAGGGTCAGATGGAAGGGGAGGAGGACCTCCCCTATCAGTGGACTTGGAAAGGGGCAGGGAGGAGATGAGGGAGGGAGGGTGGGGTTGGGAGAGAAAGAGGGAGAGGGCTACTGCTGGGATACAAGTGAATGACCTGTGATTAAAATAAAAAATAAAATAAAATGCAAAATAAAAAGAAAGAAAAAAGAAAACCCACAGAATCAACTAACCTGGGCCCATATGGGCTCCCAGAGATTGATCCATCAACCAGGAAGCCTGCATGAGACTGATCTAGTCCTTGGCACACATTACAATTGTGTAACTTGGTCTTCTTGTGGGACTCATAATAGTAGGAGCAAGATTTGTCTCTGACTATGCTGTTTGCCTTTAAAACCCTTTCCCCCTAATGTGTTGCCTTGTCTAGCCTTAATAGAAAAGGAGGTTCCTAGTCTTACTGCAGTTTGATAAACCATGGTTGGCTGGTGTCTATTGAGGCTGACCCTTTTCTGAAGAGAAATGGAGGAGTGGATGGTGCAGGGGAAGAGAGGAGATGTGAAGGAGGAACTTGGAGGAGAGAAGGGAAGAGAAACTTTGGTTGGGCTGTAAAATAAAAACAAAAACGAACAAACAAAAAACTACTTGGGTTCCGGGAAATTTTCAATGAGCTCCCCAGGGGAAAAAAAAAAAAGAGTCCAGACAGATATTTGTGTTTAAAGAGTTTGATAGAATGACTGTCAGTAACACTATCTGTGAGAAAATTAAGAAACACAACTTAATACAGAAGGAAGTCAAATCATGCTTCACTTACAACAGTAGGCCTCTAGTAATCTCATGGGTAAACCCTGTAGCAGGGGTAGAATATCAAAGTTTCCAAACTTTAGAAGTAAAGGATCAACTTTTGTCCTCTGCTGAAGCTTTTGGACATCACTGATCATCCACTGAATTCAGTATGCCACAGGGCAGGCTGCTTCTATAGGTAACAGTCAGCTCCTCTCCACTGAAAATAATGAGTACATGGTACTCAGATGTGAACCAGTAGAACGCAAACCTACTGACAAGGAAGACGATAAGGTGACTCAGTTCTCTAATATTACATTTATGAATGCTTTTATTTTTTGTATTATGTGCCTATGTGTGTGCCCATGTGTGTGCTACAATTCCCCTATGGAGATCAAAGGACAGCTTGTGGGAACTGTCTTTCTCCTACCTATTGGGTCCTGTGGCTCCAATTCAAGTCATTAGTCTTGGCAGCACTTTTACACACTAAATTCCTCTCACTGAGCTCAGTTTTTAAAGACACATATTCATGGGTAATACTAATATCCATGAGTAGAGAGCAACATATTTAACAAATATGAAATAATAAATGAAAACATCACACAGACATATAATACTATTATTTATTATTAAAATATACAGTAGTTATGTAAAATTCAAATTTAACTGGGTGTTCTATGTCTACATTAGAAGGTAATTAGAATAAATTTAAAACTATTAATATATTTTCCCTTTGTTTTCTCACACTTTATATTGTACCAAATCCCAAATTGACATGGAAACCAAAAGTAAAAAAATCAGTTAACCTCAAATGTATTGACGTTTGCTTTGATAACAACCGTGTGGTTTTCTAACTACAGAGATTTGATATCCTTCATTAGGAATTGCCATGTGAAGCACAGCAATGCCTAGAAACAACATGTTGTTGGTGGTAAGGAGTCTGGATGAGATAGAAATACACAATTGGCAGTACACAGAGGAGATAACCAAGTGGAGGAAATCAGTGGGAATGGGAAAGGGGAGAGGAAAAGATGTCACTAACATCAATTCAGGGAATTTAGTGACAACATAATGTACAAAAATAAGCATGGACAACTTCTAAATTGTATACTCTTGGCTTTAGATAATGGAAGAGATCAAAACAGTACAAAACATGTGAAACAAAACAAAAGATTTGGAAAGTAAAAATTTATACAGTTGTCACTCATCAGAATGTATAATAGACATGAATAAAGTAACTAATATTTTACTCCAAGCTGTTGTTTTTGAGAAGGTGACTATTTTTGACTAAATATATTGTACCTGAGATTTCAAAGATATTTTTTAATGGCTGGCATTTCTACTAGCTGCTCTCAGCATGCTAAATTATGCTAGCAGTTCTAGTAGCTAAGATACACATAAATCCTAGGAAGCAACAATTTTCAAATAGAAAATTTCTACTTGATAGAAGTTTGTATTTATGAAATGTGTTTGTCTCCAATACCAGTTCTAAATCTCTTCCATTTCAAATATTTATTTTGTGTTATCTCTATCGCTGAGTCTGCTCCTTAAAGTCACTTTATTTTTCATTACATCTCCATACCTTCAGAGCTGCCTCCCTCATTAGTGGGACTCTCCTTCTTACTCCTAATCCACTTCATCTTGTATATCACTCATATTACCTAATTCCAAGTACATCCAGATCTCGTAAATGTGTGTGTAAATTATAGACGCTTTAATAGCACAGGTGCCTGTCTATTTGCTCTGTTCTGGATAGGAAAAATAACAGTCAATGTAATTTCAAAATTGAAATAACATTTTAAAAGTATATAATGTAATGTTATCTTTGTTTCTATGACTAATTTTCATCATAAATTACTTAACTATAGTCAGTAACTTCTAGGACATTAGTTCTGAACCTGTGTGTCACCACTCCTTTGGGGGTCACACATCGACATATACATTATGATTCATAACAGCAGCAAAATTAGAGTTACGAAGTAGCAACAAAAATAATTTTGTGGTTGGGGGTCACCACAACATGAGAAACTATAGTTAAAAGGTCACACACATTAAGAAGGTTGAGAACTACTGTCCTAGAAGGAAAACGACTATTCACAGACATCAGTGAAGAAGAATCCAAATGTGTTATGCCAACTGGAAATCTCACACTAATCATTCTGTACTCCCTAATAATGTTTGGCACAGAAAATATATGTAATAGTGTAGCTATAATAATGGCATTATTTTCAATAATGTACTATACCTAAATACAGTACATAATATAGATAATACTATATCTATATTCAGTATTTTGCTGTAATTACTTGTGAATTGGTAGGTGATAATTTTCATTTATCTGTGTGTGGCTTATCAATGCCAATATTTAACTACGAGATGTTTTCTTTCGTGATATTGAACATATTTCTATACTAACTTCCCTTTGTGTTGTTTTCTTGGTGCATTTTTTGGGGGAAAACTTGTATAACTTGTCAAGTGTGACCAATGGACTTCCTGAAACCAAAGACCAATTTTAGCATTTCTGTAAAATGCCTCAAACCAAAATTAGATAGACAGATTTAACCATTACATGCAAAATCTCAACCCATGATATTAATGCCATGACTGTATCCTCTAGGTTTAATATTGGTACCTAGTTATGAAATTACATATAAAATCAAATGCGTCATTCCTAAATTCATAATGATTATTGTGTAAGTACGAAATTTTGTCAGTTTGCGTCTGACTGAATAGATTCAATTCCTTAAAATCTAAGTGGTCAGCTGGGTGTGGTGACGCACACACTCAGGGAGGCAGAGGCAGGAGGACCTCTGTGACTTCAATGGCAGTGGGGTCTACAAATTGAGCCCAGGACAGCCAACGCTACACAGAAAACCCTGTCTTGAAAAAACAAAAGAAAAAATAAAATAAAATAAAAAATAAACTAACTAGTCAGAAAGTCCCAAAGTAAGGAAGATGGGCTGAGAAGAGAGGGCTGTTTAAGGCAAGCTGTCAGAGAAATGAAGGACCATAAAGAAGCAGGAGGGTAATGGAGCACAGTGACTTATTGGGATTCTCAACCTGTCTGGTTGGCTGGCTGTACTCAAGTCTGAAAAAAGCCCCGGAGAAGAGGGGAGAGAAAGACTGTAAGCACAGGGGACCAGGGCATCTGCTAAGAGACTGTGTCTTCATTATAAGACAGTAAATCTGTACCCATGAAATCATAATAATAATATGCTAGTCTATTCAAGACCTGATGAATAATACAACCAGTTAATATGCCAATGATCATCATAGTCCTGCCCCTAAATGAAGAGCTATAGGTAGTAAATGACCACTGAAAAAAGGAGAATCCATTTCTCCAGGAATGAGCCCCCTAATTTATAATTTAATAGCAATTGGTTAGCCCCAAACATATACATAGGAGCAACACTAAATGGATTCAGCAGGTTTTATTTACATATGCATATGTATGTAAATTGTATAACACTGATAATTAATGAAAAGTTCCAACTGGGCTCTGATGTCACCTTTGCTTGGAATGGATGTCTCTACCTCCCTAACTTCTACCTCACTATTGGTGTATTTTACGGGAAATACAGAAAAATTAGAGATGTCCTGCTGATGCAAACTCTTTCTTTCCTAATTTTATAAACTCAACTACTCTTGCCCATATTAACAGAGAGATGAGCAAAAAACAATTCAAGAATCTGTACTGATAGTTTCATTTTGTTTCAATCTTGGGATAGTAAACAAAAATTTTTTTCCAGTGGGAAAGATAAAATAGCCTATCATCAAACACTTTAGCTTTCTCACTTTAATTTTTTTAAAGACTACTCAGGAGATGCAGTTTCCTAGACATCAACACAGGATGTTCAGGGAGTCTTCTGTTGGTAGAATTTGATTCTCGTTTCTTTTCAGTGGGTTGCACAGCACAAGAACACAGAAAGACAGATGTGTGAGATCTTTAGTGCAGTGTTGACATAATATTCTTGTGAACTGTGAACAATTTACCCTTGTTCATTCAAATGCTTGTTTCTCTATTCCACTACTTGGTTATAATTCTGACATTGCATTGTGATGTTTATTCTAAGCATCTCCTGTCTCAAGTTGGTGAAAACATGTCACCATTTATTCTTTATATTGCCAATAAAAGCCAATTAGCCAACACTAAACAATACAGAGAATAGGATGGGACATCCTGGTCCAGTGACAGAAGGAGGAAAAAGAGGAAGTGCAGCATGGATCCATGAGGAGAAGAATGGGAAACATCAGGAGAAATAAACCAGACCTAGGACATAATTAGAAAGCAAGTCTAATGTAGAAAATCTGAATGGGAGGAAGCTATACTAGCCTGGAGGTTTAAGATAAAGTAATTATTACATAGCGTTGTGCTCTGGGCTAAGTAAATAAATTCTAGTCTCTGTGTGTGGTTATGTGGGTTTATAGTTGGTTAGGGAGTAACAGCTACTTTAGTAAAATACAAATCGATATTAAATATTAATCACTCAACAGTGCAGAATGTTTTTTAGCAGTCCTCAGCTCAGAGTTCTCTGTCTTTTGTCTCAGGGATTCTAAAATAATTTCCCTCATGGAAGCAGGACTGCTTGATTACTTCTCCTATAGTCGCCACTGTTTATTAGCAATTTATTTTTGCTTAGAAATTAAAATTTTCCTTTTAAGTAGAAAGCCCATTTTTTTCATCTCTGTAACTTTTCCTATACTGCCTCATTCTGGCTATACTTAGAATCAAACTGACTATTCTAATTACGCCCCAGCAACATGAGTTGTGGAAGATAAGCCTTATTTCTAAGACTAACAGTATCTATCTACATGGTCTTTACATGGTTAAGGTTGAATAAATGAAAACTCTAAGGAAAATCTGTGATACATTGGCATCCAACCCAAGAAAAATTGTTTTCTATGAAACATTAAAACTTTAATTTTCAAGGTTTTTATCTATAATTTATACAATAAATATGAGTGGTAGAGAAAATCACTAAGTTCATTCAATAAGTGTGACTTTCTTGGATCTGGATATTATTTTTTTGTGTACCAGATAAAATACCTGACACAGACAATGAATATTATCAACAATGTCTGTGTTCATAAAAGTTGTTTCCAAATATTGTATCAACTATCCTGCTATGGAATTATTGCAACTAAAAATGAGACTGAAAATCTTTAAACTAATAGCAATTTAAAAGTTTACATTGCAATGCTTAAATTGAAAAACCTTCTGTTTCTCCACTCAGTAGATAATTCGTTCTGATTACCTATACCTAAGACCACCTATGTTCTACCTCTCAAACAACGTTGTATATCCTCTATCTAAGATATGAATAAAATCTGCTTAAAAACATAAAAGTTCATTCTTCATGAATATTAAATTGTGGTATAATGGTCACTGATAGTATACTACTCTGTATTTCTAAGTATCTTTATTTCCTAAAAATCCATGAGATGTATACATTGTTCTCAATGTGCTAACAATTGAGAGAATTAAGATGCCAAAAGTTAATTAAAGGCCCTGAGCTAATGAAGGGACAGTTCCGGCATTAGTACCTACCACAGTTTGCTGAGAGAGTGTGCACAATTAAACTAGAATTACTATCTTGCCCACGGGATTAGCAATTCTCCTTTTTGATGAGAAGATATAAGAATGGAGTTTCTTTCTCATTCTGATAGTTGAACAGAAGACCAACTGTCCTTAATTTTCTTCCTGTAACAGTCTACTGTGAGAACAGGCTCTTTTTGTCCTGGGAATACATATATATCCTATTTTTTCTTAATTAGTCTCTAATTAATTATAATTCATTGGAGCAGGGATTACTGAAAATCTGTCACAGAACAGTCTCCAGAATATTGACTGGATTTAATAAATATCTGTGTTTGAACAAATGCTTCTCACTATTTACAGGTCTGTGTTGGCATTCTAGACTGTACCAGACAATCATAACAACACACGAGTACAACATCATTACTTTTGTATCAACATTTTCAGTTTTCCACATGTCTCTTTGAAATGCGCATGGAAAGTTATCAACTATCCCACCAAAATAATGTCTCACCTTCTAAATCTTCTTTCTCAAAATGTGTTTTGAGAATAGACCGTGTTCCACCTCTATCCACGACTGCTTCTTCATCATTTCTCTACAGAGTGAGAAAAAATAAAATTAAATAAATATATGTATACATATTCTCTTAATTTCAAAAAGTAAGTCTTAATATGATTTACTATTTGGAGATTTAGTCTGGTAGATTATCAATTGTTGGTTTAAAAGAGAAGCTAAAATATATTTGGTCATATATTCACAGTAGTAAATTATTTGTTTTAAAATTGACAATATTCATACATTCCTGTTGGCATCATTTGTTGGTGAGAGAAAAGAAGAAAACAAATCCTCTGAATTTAGTTAACAGTCATTTTTATCCCTGATAAAGGACTCTTATTAACAAGATCACATTTTTAACTATACTAGGAAATATAAAAATCATTAGTATTGACACCACAATGTTATGGCAGGATGAAATAATTCCACTTCCATTAAAAATTTATCTAGTCCTTTGAAAGCAATTAGTAAGCAATTATTAGATAAATGAAAACTCTAATTACTTTGCTTCAGTGTGAGGCACCTTATTGAACAAGATTATAAGTTATGTGCATTACATCGTCATTTAGTTTCTATTTTTTTTCTAGTTTAGAATAGCAGGGCACATACTAGGTATATGAACATTGTGCACAGGCTTAAAACATACTAAATAACTTGATATTCAGCAAAATAATGGATGAAGTGTTAAATGTAATAATTTTGACCACACAGGATGAAAAAGAACACTAAATACTAAATAAAATGAAACTATTTCCAACTTTTATCTGCTCAAGAATATATGCAAAAATGATTTTAAAATGAACTCTACCATAATAGGAAAAACACCCAAAAAATGAGGCTTTTGAGATGTTTCTAAGTCATTTCTAGGACATGACTATTAAAAAAAAAAGTTAAAAACCAAAGAAAACAATTTTTCCTTCTATCCACCCAACTCTGAACCATCAGATACTTGTGACAACTTTTTTCACTGAAAAAAAGCAATCTTTGACTAAGTCAAAGAGCATGTTATATCCCTGAGCTAGAAACCTTAAAAAGGCAATGAGAATAATTGGACACACGTGACAGAACTTAATTACTAAATACAAGATGGGTATGTTTAGCGTAAGGCTAACAAAATCGAAGCAGTTATATGGTCTGATTCATAGAAACCTAAGATGCAGGTTAGTTGATCAGGGAGTTCTAGAAGGGAAGAAAATGGACAGTCTACTAAATTCTTATTTGATATATATAAATGAAGAAGTTCCAGGCTGAGTAAACCAAATGTTTAACTGGAATCCTCAAAATAGTGACTCCATCTTTCTGAGATCTAGAAAGATCAGGAGAGCCAATGTATGGTCAGATATTCTGAGAAAAAAGGGACTGTCTAGTGAAGAAGCTCCTTTGGTTGAGTGACAGGCTGTATAATCTCCAACTTAACAAAGTGTTTAACACATAAGAAATGAAACAGGGACTGACATAGCAGTTCAGTGTCCAAGTGGGTTCCATAGTAATGGGAACAGGGCCTGCCTCTGACATGAACTGATTGGCCTGCTCTTTGGTCATCTCACCCTGATGGGGGAGCAGCCTTACCAGGCCACAGAGGAAGACAATGCAACCACTCTTTATGAGAGTTGATAGACTAGAATCAGAAGGAAGGAAAGGAAGACCTCCCCTATCAGTGGATTTGGGGAGGGTCATATGTGGAGAAGGGGGAGGGAAGATGGGATTGGGAGGGGAGGAGGGAGGGCTTATGGGGGATACAAAGTGAATAAAGTATAATTAGTAAAAATTAAAATAAAAATGAAAAAAGATAGAACATATATAAAACAGTTAATGTATATCTACTAAAGTCCTAGAGGATTAAGTGAGAGAGAATGGGGAAAAAAGACATTTTAAATAACAGATGAAAGTTTTTCAAAGTCAGTAGAATTAATTTTCACATTTAGGTATCACAGTGAAAACAAGCAGAAAAATAAAGGAAATCTGAAAGTACACACATAATATGAAAATGTAGAATAATGCATTTAATGAAGCATAGTTCAAAAAGATTAATCACAAAAAGGACAAACAAAAACTAGAACCCAGAAGAAAATAGCCTAACATATCTATCAACATAACTATGAAAATTGTTTTAGTAGATCTGAGTATTCAATTAAATAATCATTCAAGAATAATACTTCAACACAGCAAATGGAATAATCAAATGAAAACTTAGACCATAGAACAAAAACCATGCATTAAACATGAGGTTATACCTAAAATATATAAGAAACTTAATAACACAAAAATCAAACACCCTTTAAACTGGAATAACCCTTAGAACATTTTTTAAAAGAATGTGTAGAAATGGAAAATGGGTATATAAAACACTTTTAACATTAAAGCTTAACTGAGAAATGAAAATAAAAGCCATAGGATAGCAAGTCACACCTATCAGGAAGGCTGTTATGAGACCCCACTATATCACTTCTGGGCATATACCCAAAAGATGTTCCACCATACTACAAGGATACTTGCTCAGTTATGTTCAAAGAAGCTTTATTTCTAATAGCCAGAAACTGTAAACAACCCAGATGTCCCTCAACTGAAGAGCGAAAAAAGAAAATGTGGTAGATTTGCACAATGGAATACTACTCAGCTATTAAAAACAAAGACATCATGCCATTTGCAGGCAGATGGATATAACTAGAAAAGATCATCCTTAGTGACGTAACCCACACCCGGAAAGAAACACATCGTACGTACTCACTTATAAGTAGATATTAGCCATAAAGTACAGGAAAGCCATGCTACAATCCATAGACCCAAAGAAGCCAAGGAGGGCTCAAGTAAAGACTTTAATTTCACTCGGAAAAGGAAATAAAATAGACATCTGAAGTAGATGGCGGGAGGGAACTGAGTAAGAGAGGAGTGGGAAGGGAAAAGGCGGTGGGGAGAGCACGGGAGTGTCGTCTCTGGGATAGGAAAGGCTCCTGAGAGTCTCTGGGGTTAACAAACCTGAGACTCCTAGCAGCAGTGGGTACGGAGCCAGAAGTTGCCCCCTCTGTAGCCAGGCAGGACTTCCAGTAGAGGGAGGGGACACCAACCCACTCATAAAACCTTTGACTCAAAATTTATCTTGCCTACAAGTAGTGTCAGGATAAAGATGGAGCAGAGATTAAAGGAATGTCCAACTAATGACTGGCCCGACTTCAGACCCACGCCATGGAAGAGAGCCAGCCTTTGAAACTATTAATGATACTCTGCTATGCTTGCAGACAAAAGCCTGGCATAACTGTCTTCTGAGAAGCTTCATCAATCAGTTGATGAAAACAGATGTAGAGACCCACATCTGAAGAATAGTTCAAGCTCAGGGAGTCTTGTGGAAGAGTGGGAGGAAGGATTAAAAGAGCTGGAAGGGTCAAGGACTTCACAAGAAAACCTACAGGGTCAAATAACGTAGGCCCATGGGGGCTCACAGAGACCACCAACCACCAACCAAAGAGCATGCATGGGCTGGACCTAGATCCCCTCCACATACATAGCAGATGTGCACCTTGGTCACCATGTGGGTTCCTAATAATGGAAATAGGGTTTATTTCTGACTCTTTTGTCTGCCTTTGAACCCATTTATCCTAGCTGGGCTCCTTGTCTGGCCTCAGAGAAAGAAGATGTGCTTATTCCTGCTGTGAATTGAGGGACCAGGGTGGGTTGGTAACCTGTGGGGGCCTCACATTCTCTGAAAAAGAAAGAGGAAGCATGAGGAGGGCGAGACTGGGAGCAGAGGCAGGAGGGATCTTGGTTCAGGCTGTAAAGTGATTAAATAAACACACAAATGCATACATACATACATACATACATACATACATACATACATACATACATAGAAAAGTCAAGTGTGTCATACATACAGACATGCATACATGAGCACATTCATACAGTAATCTTTCTCCTTTTAAAAAGAACTACCTCCCCTTTTAACAAATGGATAAACCTGAGGGACATGGGACATTATGCTTAGTAAGCCACACAGAAAGAAGAACACTGCCCAAGTTCATGTTGATGTGGAGTTTTAAAACCAATTCCAAATTCAGAAGTTACCTTTTTTGAGAAGAGTGGAGGTGTGGGGAGAGAGAAAAGGTGGGGTGGGGCTGGGAGGAGAAAAGGGAGGGGTCTGCAATCAGGCTATAAAGTGATTAAATAAATAAATTAAAAAGTTGGATGGTCGCTCAGGGGAAAGAAATAGAAAAAAGTAGTCAAAAAACTAAAAATTTGGTTTTATGTGGGATGAATTAATGAGAACTAATGTACATGCTATTTTACAGAAGTTAACAGTATTATATACCTAACTCTGCTGAGAAGAAATTTTATGTTCTAGATGTGTTCATTTTTAAACTCTACTTTATTTGGGATTGCTTAAAGCCTCTGCCTTCTAACCCCCCAACCCTAGGTAAGAGAGAAAAGGTTAGTGGGGAGAAGGAGAACAGACCCCTTTACCCTTCACTTCTCCCAGCTGTTTAGGGACAATGAGATCTTTTGGGGCTTATACCAATTCTCCATCAACAACAAATGCAGCAAGCCGTCTCCTCCACCTTTCTCCTCCAAGATGCTGCTCCCTTGTCTCCTCAAGATGCTACACTGTCCCATCTCTGATCTCTCCAAACTACCACACTTTCTCTTTCTGGGCTCTCATATTTATATCCCTCAGAGTCCTAGACCATACATCTCTCCATGCTGCACACAGCAGGCTGTTACTAGCTGGCAAAGAACACGCCCCACAAGAGGCAATTATCAGGTGACAAATTAAAGCCCAAACTAAAATCCCACACTTGGGATTTAAACAAAAACATATTTACATAATGTAACTGAGTTTTTAAAGAAACCAAAACTTCCATTATACAAAAGTCACACTTTTGTTTTTCATAGATAATCTATTAAATTTGAGCTTTACTTTAAAACATATATATGACTATACACACACACACATATATAACCATATATATCTATTTTTAAGACAGGGTTTCTCTGTGTAGCCTTGGCTTTCCTGGACCCACTTTGTAGACCAGGCTGGCCTAGAACTCACCAGAGATCCACCTGGATTCAACAAGAGACAATGTGTCAGAAAATAAAGTGAGGATTTTGGTTAACCTGCACCTGTTCCTTTCCCAAAATCCCTGGCCCCAACCCTGCTTACATGAGTACCCTCCAGTATTGTTCCTCATTCTTTCATTTCATATGTGTTCTACTATCTTTTCTTGTATCTTTTACTTAAGTTGCAACATCATAGGTTTCCATATAGATTTTGCATGTACATTTCATTACCTGCATGAGACCTGCACAAAATCAAGCCAGGTAAAAATTCCAACAGGAATGGGGAGGGACTTTATTTATTCATAGTATTAATGGATGAATGTGGATATATGAGATTTTCTTTTTTATAATTTTTAAAAATCTGCTTTACATTCTTGTTGTAGCCTTATCCTTTCCCCCCTTCCAGTAATACCCTCCCCCCCTGCCTTTTCCCCTATTCCTTAAAAAAGAGGAGCTCCCTTTCCAATCTAGTTCAGCTCATCAAGTTGTACCAGGGCTGAGTGTGTCCTCTTTCCCTGTAGCCTGGCAAGGCAGTCCTGCCAGGGGAAAATGGTCAAAACGCTAGCAAGTACATTTGTGTCCTATGCAGTCCCCACTTCCCCCACATGAGGCCTAACCTGCCCATATACTACATCTTTGTAGGGGGCCTAGGTCCAGTTCACATATGGTCCTTGGTTGATGCTTCACTTTCAGCAAGCCCCTCTGGATCCTGGTTAATTGCCTATGTTGGTCTTTTTGTGGAGCTCCTGTCAACTCCAGGTCATTTACTTTTTCCTCCCACTTTTCCAAAGACTCATCAAGCATCACCAAATGTTTGGCTGAGAGTCTCGGCATCTGTTTTGAGGTGCTGCTATGAGTGCCTCTCAGAGAACAACTCTGTCATACTCCTTTCTTCAAGTTTAGCATAGTATCATGCATAGTGTCAGTGGTTGGCATTCTCCAATAGGGTAAATCTTTGGGTGAGGCAGGCATTGGTTGGGCATTTCTTCAATCTTTGCTCTATCTGCTCTATCTTTAACCCTGCACATCTTGTAGGCAGGGTGAATGGAGAGAGGGGAACACTCCTCCATCGCTAATGGAGTGTGAAATTGTAAAACCACTTTGGAAATCAGTCTGGTGCTTTCTCAGAAAATTGGGACTAGCACTACCCCAAGACTCAGTTATATCTCTCCTGGGTCTATACCCAAAAGATGCTACCTCAAACAACAAAGACATTTGCTCATCTATGCTCATAGACACTTTATTCAACACAGCCAGAATCTAGAAACAACTTAGATGCCCCTCAAACAAAGAATGGATAATGAAACTATGGTACATTTACACAATGGAATACTACCACTATTAAAACAAAATACACCCATGACAGCAGCAAGATTTGAACTAAAGTCTGGCTTTCTGATTGCTATCTAAATCAAAGCACTGAAGGATTGAGTCTATATTCTGAGTTTCTTAGTTCTCTGACTCTTCTCACTGTGGGATACAATTGCATTAATATTAACTGTTAATCGCTGTAAGCCTGACAATCCCCCATGCACATTGCTCTATAATACAGACCATATATAATCATAATATATTTTTAAAACGATGAGTATTCTGAGACACAGGAGCTAATAAGCTTTCCTGGGGCGCTCAGCTATGTAAGTTCAGGTTTGGTTTGCATTTTCCAAACAATAGGTTGCCCTAATGGGCAATATCAAGCAGAAAGACTATAATAGCAAGCAGCACCCTCAGCTTACAGAGCAGCTATTGTAGTGGCAGAGCTGATAACTTTACAGGTATTATTTTTAGTGGGAGGGAAATCAGAAAGAAGGAATGCAATGAAAGCTAAGGCACACTGTCAGACTTCTTCCATGGAGTCTTCCATGATTGTTGCAAATTACCTTCATCTATGCTATCCTGTACATTTAGATGTATATTACTTGCAACAGTGATGGACAGCCATAGCTTTAGAGCTAGGCTTCCTGGATTACGGCAATTTTAATCTACTAAACTACTTAATTTCTTCTGTATAATAATATACATAAAGTAGAATTTACGTGATGATTTAAATTCACTTTAGATAAATACATAAATATACACCATAACTTTGCCAAAGTCAGTGGGAATGATGATTATAATGGATATTAATTAATCTGTGCACCTACTGAGTCACTTTCAGCCATGTTTCAATGAGTAAGTCATTTGACCCCAACACCACGTGTGAAGGTCTCCATAGCAATATCCCAATTTAACACATGGCATTATTGAGGAAAGGGCTTAAATAATGTTTCTAAGATAAAAGCCAAAAGTCAGTAAAATGAAAATATGGGAATTAAGCCAAGTCCAGTCTAGAACCTCAGAGGTTAGCTATTGCGCTTACACTGCCTTCCTCTACAATGTCCAGAGACCTAGTATTTATATAACCTTTAACTGAAGTTGAATATGAAGGATGGGTAGATTGAATAATAGTGAATATAATTATATGTAGTCATATAATTATATTTTTCAATATGTTTCACTGGATCCTATCTCTCACTTTTTAAAAGCAGAAGTTCAGCAAAGTATCCAATTTTTGTTTTCTTACTGATATTCTTATACTATATTTAAAGATGTAATGTAAAGGGGGCCTATATATATAAATGTCTTTTACATACTTCTTAAGAAAGAAAATAGTTTTTGAACTCTGAATAGCAATTATATAGTAAAATTATATATAGTAAATATATATTATTTTATAATTATATTATAGTAAAATTGTGTTGATGAATTTTCATCTTTAAGTGCAATCATTTGTGATACATGAAGGAAAAAATGTCTGAATAGGAACTAAAAAGCACAAGCTTTCTTCCAGAAATAAGTCTCTGATCCTAAAAGAAGTATTGAATATGCGCTAGACTTCTATCATGTCTAGTCCTTGCCTCATTTCTTTTCCAAGCAATATTAAGTTACCAGGAAGAACAGCTCACAAGGACTTTCAAAAAACAGGATATTTTTTTTAAAAGTCTTTGATTATGTTTGCTATTTTTCTACAAATAAAGGTGAAGCTTCACCTGTGTCTGTTTTCATTTCCACAGTAAGATTGTAAGCATACTTAACCTTTGTGTGTGTGTGTGTGTGTGTGTGTTTAGGCTCTGGAGATCGAATTTGGATTCTCATGCTGGTAACGCAAGCAGTTTACCAACTGAGCTATGCCCCCAAAGAATTTTTACTTCTCATATACTTGGTATAGAAGCTATATTTTAGAAGAGCATTAGAGTTTAACTTTTCAATACAGATGACACTTTCTTAGGTCTAATACACCCCAGCTGTCTTGCATAGAGGAATCTGATAAGGGCTTTTATTTATCTTTTCTGTTATTCTTGGGCAACCTGAAAGCCTCTGAGGTGTGAGATTAGCTTACAGGTAATATTAAAATATTAGATAGACTACTTCATAATTTATTTTTTAAATTTTATTTATTTATTCTTAATTACAATTTATTCACTTGGTAACCCAGCTGTAACCCCTTCCCTCATCCCCCTCCTGGCTCCCATGATTGGAATAGAAATTACTATATCAAATTTCTCTAAAACAAAGTTCTTTTTATCCAAATATTTACAACAGTGACATGAGTATTCACTGTATTAAACAGTCCCACTAGATTGTCCTTCATTATGAACTGTCAAAAACAAAGCCAAGGCTAAATAAGATTACCTACCAATAAAACAGAGTTACGCTGGGGACAAGCAGGAGGTCTCTTGGGATATGAAATTGGAAGTTTTCAGTACTTGTGGGGAGACTGAGTAATGCTCTCATATGCAATTTTGATAAAGAATTTTATTAAAATCCTTCATTTTGCTTCTACCCCCTACCGTGTCAACTAACTACTAAATCTACTCAGGAATTTAATTTCCATTCCCAAAGTCTCAAAAGAGCTGGAGTTCTTAAAAAGACTTCAAAACACAGGAGCTGCTCTTTTGCACTTTATTTTACTTTTCCCCAGAAACGTGGAGATCAGGAGAAAATAGAATGTTCTTAGCTTGAAAACCATAATGTAACACTTAAGATTCTGTACTCTGTGGTTCTAAGGAACCTCTCCTGTGATGGTTTCATTCACTTCAATAAGCTAAGGCTGAACTGGGCTATCCTGCTCAAGTACACCATATACTCTCTGCCTCCTGCCTTTCACTTGTGTGCCTCCTCTCCGTAGGCCACTCTACCCCCTCCCCATCCACATATACACATATTTATTCAACTAGAGATCCATGAGGAAAAAAATCATGCTCAACATGAAATAACCCTCAGTCTGGCTTATTTCACAAAACATGACTGTCTCCAGCTCCATCCATTTTCTTTCAAATGACCTGATTTTGTTCTTTATGGCTGAGTAAATCGTCACTGTTTATGTATACCACATTCTGCTCATCAATTCATCTGGTAGCAAACATCTAAACTGATTCTGTCCATAATATTCATGCATTAAAATGCCATGCCAAATGCATTATTACATATGGATATATGCTAGTAATACAAATAAACAAAATCAACTTCCCAAACACCAAGAAGTATTGATAATTTGCATACTACATGCCACAAACTACTACAGGTACTTTATGTACATTAACTCATTTAATATTCACAGTACTTTGAGGATCACCATCCCAAGGTTAAAAAGAAAATAAGACTGAGGATCATATAGCTAGTTTATAGTAAAGCTAAGTTTGAACCAAGAGACTACGGCCGAGGAGATAATCACAGTATATACAGCCTCTTCCATTAGCCCAGAATCAATTAGTAAATCAGCCCTGTATTGCTTTAATTGAAGGTTTTAATACAAGATATCAAGCGTGTTGGAGGCATTACTGGGCAAAATGCCCAGTTTGGGAATGGAAAATAGGGGTTTGCATCTGCTCTACCCACCTCTCTGCTATTTTCAGCAGGCACATTGATATAAAACAGAACAGAGTAACACCTACTGTCCATCAGCCAGAAGCTAACACCTGCTTCCATTATAGTTTTCCCCAGTCCCCTTCCTCAACGCCTGAGATGACCAATTCTCCAGCACTTTTCATCATATCTCAGTATTTCAGGCAAGTAAGGCAGTGGACAGTTGGGATCCCAGCATTTGGGAGACAGAGTCAAAAGAGTGACTCATTTTCAGCTAATCTGGCTATACAGGAAGTCTGAGGCCAGTACTATACAGGGAGACCCTGTCTCAAATTTTTAAAACTGTTAGAATTTTCAATCTGATGTGTACACTTGGATATTTTTTGGTTCAAGTACAGCTTAGACTATTCAGTCACAGTCAGACTCTCCCATGCTTCCTGCTCTTTATTTCAAATGTTTAACCTTAAAGATTTAAAACTTTCTTCCATAGCACATAAACCTACTGAATTATTCATACTTCACCTGGAATTACAGCTGTATCACCTAATTTAAAGATGAGTCTCTAGGTTTCTATCTCAGCTGCCTGCCAGGGCCTGGGTTGAACTCACAAGTAGGTTCTCTAGTAAGGGGAACAGGGATTGTCTCTGACATGAACTCAGTGGCTGGCTCTTTGATCACTTCCCCCTGAGCAGGGAACAGACTTACCACCCCACAGAGGAAGACAATGCAGCCAGTCCTGATGAGACCTGATAGACTAGGGTCAGATGGAAGGGGAGGAGGTCCTCCCCTATGAGTGGACTTGGGGGAGGGGCATCGAAGGAGAAGAGGGAGGGAGGGCAGAATTAGAAGGGGATAAGGGAGGGGGCTACAGCTGGAATACAAAGTGAATAAACTGTAATTAATTAATAATAAATTAATTTTAAAAACAAGTTTAGATTGGCTTATAAATATGGAATTTTTTTGAGACAGGGTCTTTGTATATAACTCAATCTGGCCTTGAATTCTCAATCTTTTTTTTTTCCCTCAACCTTCTTGTAGGTCAATAAAACTTCACTCTGCTATTATTAATCTAATTCTAAGTCTACCTTTGATTTCTCTAATATTATGAAATGTACATGGGAGAAAAGCACAGTAACATGTAACTCATACTAGACTTTACCAGCTTACAGATTAAATTAAAATTGTGACAAAACCATTTTTGAAGAGTCAATCCAAAATATCTACATTATGTGCCTTGAAAGCAATAAATGGCATTTTTTCTCTTAAATACAATATCCAAAGATGATCAGCGTTCTCATAATATTCCCTGAATTAAAGAATTACCCAAACAATTATTTATAAACAGCTTATCTTTAGGAATCTTTCTGATACATGGCATGCACTATAAAACAGGGCAGATCAGGTAACCTTGTAAAAAAGCTGACCTCTTGTTCCTAAGAAAAGTCACAATGAACTTTGCTGTAAGTTCAAAACTACCTTACTAAGCAGGAAGAATGGGGGGCATTCCATTTAAGTGTCTGCAGCTTTCTGACAAGTTTTTACTTTTCAGTGCAATGTATTTTAACACAGTAACAGAGACATTTTCCTGATTTGTAAAAGGAATGATAATTCTAAGACTTTTTCATATAATAAAATTAATGATATTTAAGTGTCACTAAAGAACATAATCAAACACTTCATGATTTGATTTTTCTGAAAGGTCATAAACACGGTGAAATTTTAGCAAAATGCTGTGAAACCAAGGCCTAGAGGAATCCTGAAGCCATGCCAAGAAACAGAATGTACTCCTAGTGACTAATACATGCAAATACTGGAAATAAATTCTAACAGATTAAACAGGTTTTGTAGTAACTAAAAGGTATAGTCAAATCTTCCAAAGTTAATCAAGCTTAAGAATATGGCAACATTCCCAACTAATAAGAACGTAAGCTGCTAAGCAGCCAGAATAACATATAAATTATATCCAATATCAGTAGGAAGAATGTTTTCAATGTGTTTTTAATTAAAAAAGAGAAATAGCCCCTAACTGAATTTATTCACTGTTTCAGGCTTTGTCCAATGTATTCATTTTTAATACTACATTTTTCACCCTGAAGAGAAGTTAAATAAAATACAGTCAACACTGTCCTCTTAAGAAATATTTTATCATTCTTTCTCATTTGATAACAAATTTAACACATTTGATAGTTTTCTACAACTGACTCAGAAGTGCATAACATTAAAAATAGATAAAATGCAGGTTTTAAAAAATCTGAATATTAGCCACATTATTCTATTGTATTAGGAATACAGTTCTGAGGATAGCCTACACTAAAGGAAAGTTAAATGAATGTTAACTTGAGAGGATAAATATACATAGTTTAAAACAAATAAGTTTCAATACAAAGCAAATATATAAATCCTATGTTTTAAAATTTTTCTACAATTTATAGTTAGCAAGTTTACCGGAGTAAATAATTCAGCTTGAAAATGAAAGTAAGCAAATGTTGAATCTCTCTGTGTCAAAATAAAAAGGAAAAAAAAATCTTCAAGACACTTAGAAGCCACAAGCTTCCTTATGTAAAACAAATTTGTGGTCAGCTCTCAGATGTAGCTAATGCCGTAAGAGCGATGTATATTAAAAGCTCCAAGAGCATCACCAGATCTGAGAAGTGATGCCCCAGAATGGAATATAAACTTCATGGTCCAGCTTCCAGCCTGGACAAACATGCTTCTACACTCAACTTTCATTGCCTTGTGTCTTGCTACAGTGCTAACAGCACTGACTGCTGTGATTAAATCTCAGATGACAACCGTTTTGCAAAACATATCCATCTCTAAGCAGACAGTGATCACATATTATTATCAGCTCAATTCATTTATGTTATGCTTATCATTTCAAGTAAAATACATAATCTGGATCTAATCAGGATTAATCTAGAAAAAATCTGGAGCCATAAATTTGATTTCTAATCACATAAAGCATATCATATTTTACTCCTCATCTCTGTCCCCAAAATGACTAAAGTAAAAACAAACTCATATACACAGGCAAACACTTCTTAATTCATATTTTACCCGTTTTTATAATCATCACTTGTTCAAATATTCAAATGAAAATGAATTAATAAGCAATTATGTTGATTAACAGATTCTGAATGACTAAGACCAGACAAAGCAACAACCTTACGTACTAATAGTATCATCGCAGTTTACAAGGGCATACCTCAGTACTTAGAGATTGGAAATGCTCACAGGCTCCAGGCTGCATGACCTTTCTCTTTCCAGAAACCCTTAAAAGATCACATTTCCTGTCTTACAAAACAAAAATAATAATAAGCTCAGCCATCTCTATCTCTCAGCATCTACAGGGCTAATGAAGAAAACATCAAACAGCAGAACTGTCCATCAGGATCTGTTTAACCATCAAGAAAATATCGGCTCTCATCGTCCCCTCTGTGCAGTTACCAACACTGCATACTAAGAGATGCTGACACAGTGGTGTCTGCTGATGCTGTTAATGCTGTCTGAAACAGTCAGCTTACTGCTTAGAGCGATTCTGCATCATCCAGAGTCAGACACAGCCTTCAGGTTCCCACAGCTGCTACTACACAGATTCGCATCCTGGGAGGTTTTTATTTCTTATCAGTACTTTTAAAATAAGCAATGTTCCCAAGTGGGTTCCCTAGTAAGGGAACAGGGGCTGTCTCTGACATGAACTCAGTGGCTGGCTCTTTGATCACCTTCCCTCTGAGGGGGGAACAGCCTTACCAGGTCACAGAGGAAGACAATGCAGCCAGTCCTGATGAGACCTGATAGGCTAGGATCAGATGGAAGGGGAGGAGGTCCTTCTCTATGAGTGGACTTGGGAGAGGGCCAAGGGATGAGAAGAGGGAGGGAGGGCAGAATTGGGAGGGAAGAAGAGAGGGGCTACAGTAGGGATACAAAGTAAACAAATTGAAATAAATAAACAAACAAATGGGGGAAAAGAAAAAATAAGAAATGTTCTGTTTAAGTATCTAGTATGCCAGATGAAAGATACCATGTTAAAAATGTCAGTTTGTATCTATTAGGCAGGTTTCTCCAAATATGACTAAGTTGTTGTATAATGATTTAAGAGGTAGATTTGTTTCCTAGTAAGGGGAGCAGGGGCTGTCTCTGGCATGAACTCAGTGGCCTACTCTCTGATCATCTCTCCCTGGGAGGAGGGGGTGTGCAGCCTTACCAGGCCACAGAGGAGGACAAGGCATCCAGTCCTGATAAAATCTGATAGGATGGGGTCAGATAGAATGGGAGGAGGTCCTCCCCTATCAGTGGACTAGTGGAGGGGCATAGGGGGAGAAAAGCAAGGAAGGGTGGGATTGTGAGGAGACAAGGGAGGGGGCCACAGTTGGGATACAAAGTGAATAAATTGTAATAAATAATAATAATTAAAATAAAAAATTAAAAGAGGTAAATTTGTACTCTCTTTTCAAGAAAGCTTCCTTCCAAAGTATCAGATTTAGAAGGACCTAAATATGAAAAATTGCAATTCATGAAATATTAGATAATTGTGAACAATATAAGTACTTAATGTTATTTACATTTATTTCCAGGAATCTTAATTATTTATTCTTCAGAACAACATAATCCAATTAAAAACAAACTCTATGTTTTTATTTAATTCTTTTTATAAAGAGTTAAATATACAGAATTTAATAAATGATCATCAAGTACTAAAATTGGATGGTTGTTTAGGAAAGAAGCCTACATAAAAGATATTGCATTAGCAGTGTGAAATGTCAGTGTACCCAACTCCTCAAGGCGCTATGAAGGCCCTTCACCACTGCACAGCAACTCAGGACACCTTGCAACTGGTATAGTAGTCTGGAAATAAAGGGCTCTGGATTACAGTTGGAAGTTTTTGTCTTCATTATGAGATAAAACAGCATGTGGGGACAAAGGGGAAAAACACAAAGACTAAGACCAAAATCAAATTTAGTAAGTTAAAAATTAGGGCACAAAGTGTAGTATCTTACCTTAAAACAGCCCCCACATTCAGTATACGCAGAATTAATGACGCTAGAACACTTTATTTATATACCTGTGTACTAAACTACTGAAATTTCATAATAGCATAAGGCACCAAGTGCTTTAGACAAATGTAGACTAATATTATCATGCAAATTAGTCAAGTCCTTATATTGTTCACATTTATCTAATATTTCATGAATAACAATTTTTCATATTTAGGTCTTTCTATATCTGAGTCTTAATAAATCTGCCTTATTTCAGAAGCAAAGGATCAAGAGGCATGAAGATGAGCAGGAAATCTATCAGGGTGAGATATGAAGAAGTAGAGATTAATGTGGTCAAGATATATTGTATACATTTGTGAAATGATTTAAAATACACATTTTTGCACTCTTTTAAAATTATTATTATTATGACTATTTATTGACTTTGTATCCTGGCTGTACCCCTCTCCCTCGTCTTCTTCCAGTCCCACCCTCTCTCCCCCTCTCTCCCCTATCCCTCTTCCCTAGTCCACTGGTAAAGGAAGTCTTCTGTCCCCTCTGGGTCCTTTCATATCACCCTTTTTCCATAAGACTCTCTGTGTTCTGTCCAAAGTTGGCTGTGAGTCTGTGCATCTGCTTCGATTCCCTACTGGTTGGAGTCGTTTAGAGGACATCTGTGGGTAGGTCCCAGTCCTATTTCCTCTCTTTTACTGCTTCCAGTATCTACCCTGTTTGCCCTTCTGAATGAGAATTAAGCATCTTCCCTAGGGTCCTCCTTGTTGCTTAGCTTCCTCGGTCTTTAGGTTTTAGTATGTTTATCCTATATAATATGGCTAATATCCACTTATAAATGACTATATACCATGTGTGTCTTTCTGCTTCTGGGTTGCCTCACTCACTGTTCAAGAAAGAGAAATCTGGGACAGAGACAGCTCAGTGGGTAAAGGCATTTGCTGCCAAACCTACAGACCTGTGTTTGATCCCCAGGGCCCATAATGTGGAAGGAGAGACACTCCCCCAGAAACTTGGCCTCTGACCTTCACATCCATGCCATGGCATATGCTTTTTCCCAACACACAAAATAAATAAAGTGGGAACAAATACAGAGGCTCACAACCAGACATTATGCAGGGAGTGAGAGACTTTGAAACACTTGGTCCTCTACGGTAGGTCTCCACCAAATCCTTTTCCTCAGGGCTCAGGCTGCTGAAGATTAAGAGGGAATAAAGGACACATTGCCTGGTCTTATTGTAGTTTGTTATACCATATTTGGTTGGTGTCTCTGGAAGGCCTACTCTTTTCAGAGATGAGGAAAAGGGAAAAGGTTATTGAAAGGCAGGGGGAATGGAGCAGGGGAAGGAGAAACTGCAGTTGGGATATAATATATGAGAGAAGAATAAATGAAAAGAAAAAATCAAAACAAAGACTAATAGAAGCCACACAATATTTAACCGGAAGACTTGAGGAGGATTATTTGGTTGAAATTCCCTGTGTCAGTATATATATATACTGAAGCTATTAAACAAAGACATAGAAAATAAGCATGACTATGAATATTTGATCATTCTCTTGAAGATATTAATAAATATACATTATTAAATTTTCTACAGTGATTTCCTGCCAACATACTTAATCAATTCTTACAACAATATTTAAAACCTGGGCACATACTTCTTAATCTATTATAGAATAATAAAATATTTGAAACCAAAAAGTATTTGTTGCTGACCTTTAGATCTATATACTAGTAATATAACCTGCCTAACCAATTAAATAATAAGAAATCTGGGGGCTGGTAATATAGGTTGACTAAGGTCAACACTGTGTTTCTAAAGGGCTTGGGGTCAATCCCCATCACCAGTGTCATGCTCCAAGGAATCCAGTGCCCTCTTAAGTGTATGCTACCCACACACATGTGTGCATGGCATGTGCATATGAGCACACACACACAATAAATTAAATAAATAAATATATAAATATATAGATAGATAAATAAAAACCTTAAAGTGATATCTATCTTAATGTCTCCGTAGCTTTGTTAAAAATTATTTATTCATACAATATATTATTCATAGCACTATTGCTGCAGTATAAAGATATAGAAAAGCAGAATGTCTATACACTTTTTCTGACAAATATGTCATAAAAGGGATGAAGAACAGACAAAGCACTGAAAAGAGAAAAATAAAGGGTTAGCTTGGTTCCTTAACTCCAATAGTACAAATTAGACTGAGTGATGTGTAAACAGAAGAAATTGTACTTTACACAGTTCTGAAGGTGAAGAAATCCAAGATCAAGTCGTCAGAACGTTCACTGTCCAGTGATGGTTTTCTTTCAACTAGAACTTTACATAACAGGCATGGTAACTTTCTCCCCTCCCCACATTTTTCACAAGAAAACAAATACAGTTCTAAAAGGCATAGACATCGTATTGGTGAGGCATCATCATACTGGTGGCTGGTTTTCCAATAGATGAACTACGGGAAGGTAATAAATATCCACACCCTTAACAAGGTACAGAGCACAAGTTATAGGTAAAGTTGATTTATTGATCTATCAAATATCAGAACATTTCAAATGCCAAAGGTTGAGCATCCTTAAAAGAGCAAATATTTCACAACTATCACATTTTAGTGATTTTTCCAACAGTTACAAGGGATCTCAATTTCTTGTTGTACATATGAGGTGACTAAAATTTAGAGAGATTGAGTCAGGGTTATAACTCAGAATCTTTAGCTTCAAAGTTTCTCTAAATATAAAGTGATTACCTTAACATTTTCTTTTAAAAATGATCTACATATGTAATAATTAAAATAACACACCTCTTTTATAGTCTGATAAGATGGAAAACACATTACATATTTTGATAAAGAAATCCTAAGGAATTACAATTTTCTGTATTAAAGTTTATTTTTACTATAAACTATTTATCTTTTACTTTTATTTAAATGTGATAGATTTCCCATAATGCAGAGGATGGACCCACATTCATGTATACACATGTGCAATATGAAATAAAAAGATTTTTTTAACAGAGGACATTAAGTGGGAAGGCAGTCGGGGAAGAGTTGGAGGGCGAGGGGAGGATGAGTATAACTAAAATATATTGTATATATTCAGAGTAGAGGTCAGAATATAGCTTGCAGGCGTTGCTTGCCACTTTCTACCATGTAGATCCCAAGGCTGGAACGGAAGTCCCCAGGCTTGTGGCATCAAGCCCCTATATTTACAAAAACATCTAGCTGTCCCAATATACTAACATTTCTAAAGTACAAAGCCATCCTACTTGCCGGTTAGATGACAAAAAAAAAAAATTACGAAGGATTCCTTAAAATACTCAGTCTTGCCTAAGCTCCGATGTAAGATTTTATCTGAAGGTTGTTGTCCTCTACCCAAAGCTCATGTGTTGACACCTAGTCAACTGGTGTCACAATTTAGATATGGTTGTGATTAGAGGGTAGAGGTGCTGAATTCATCAATGGACTATTAGGAAGTGGAGACTGGTTAGAGGAAGTAGTTCCTAGGTGCTTCTTTAAAAGATGTTAATGTGTGCTAATTCCCTCCTATCTCTCCTTTTGCTTCTTGACACTCACAATATCAGCAACGCTGACACATATTTCAGGCGCTATGATGTTTCTGCTGCACTGTCTCACATTCAAAGCCATGGAGTTAGCCAACCGTGAGCTGACTCATCTGACGTTATGAGCCAGAACTAATCCTTTCTTCCCAATATGTGACATGAAAGCAGAAAGGAAGACTGTTTGGGGGTGGGGGGATGGGAGAAGAACCAGCAAGCAGGATGCAAGGAGAAATAGAAGAAGGCATCAGAAAAGGCCACAAAGGTAAACTAATTCTATTGATATGTATTTATTTAAATGTTATAATGAAATCCATTGCTATGTATGCTAATTTAAAAATGAATGAATAAAATCATCAACCCATAACTTATTTTCTCAAGAATCTGCCACAGCAAAAAGAAAATCAGAGCAGCAGAGAAAAGCAATGATGCAAATTAGGATTTATGCAAGTTTGGTGCTACATCATTTGGGGAGAAGAAATGGGTTAAAAGTGATAACATAAATTAAAGTATGTCCAAAGTGTATGCCACACGACTGCTGAATATTAGGAATAAAATACTTTCAGGGCCAGTGAGATGCTCAGTGTTAAAAGTACTTTGTGCAGAAGCCTTGAGATTTCAGAACCCTCATAGTACAGGAAGAGAAAATTTATTCCAAAAATATTTCCTTCTGACCCCCACAACCATACCATGGCATGTTCACTCACAAACATGCAAGCATTCATACACACACAATAATAATTTGAATGAATAAAACAGATGAGATAAAATGATATTATAGAAGAGATACTAAACTATGTCATTATGGTTTAAATATGAAATCTTCCTCAAAAAGGTTCAAGTACTGAAGTCCTGGTCCCCATACAGCAACGTCAGAGGTGGAGCTGGGGAAGTCATTGGAGTATAAGAGCCCTGAACTTATCAACAATTGGGTTCATAGTTTGATAGGCTAATGTGAGGTAGCTATGAAACGTTAAGACAAAAGACCTAACGGAGAGTATGGAGTTTCCCTTTAGCGGCTGTATCTTGTTCCCTACATTGTGCTTTCTCTATAGGCTTCCTGGCCACCAGGCGGGAAACAGCTTTTCTTTTCATGTCCTTGTACTCTGATGCTCCCCCTCAGCACATGGCAGAGAATCAGTGCAGCCAAGGGAGCATGTGCAGAACCAACCTTCCTCCTCTTGAGCTGCTTGTCTCAGCATTTTGTCACATCATTAAAAAGTGGATTATAATACAGTTGTAATAATAGTTGTAACAATAGAGTAATCAATGAAAAACAATATCTCTCTGTAAAATGTACACTGAAAAAAAAAGGAGAACATGTTGTCAGATATGGTCTCTTAATAGTATTCACTTTATAAATTCTATATTTATAAAACTTACAGAATTCATTCTTTCTTACAAAAGGAGAAAATAGTTTCTGATAACAGCTGAACAAATATTTTTGTTTTTCACACACATCTCTTTCCAGTGAAGTCCATTTCTTAAAGTTCAGGCTTTCTAATATTTCGGACATAGTTCTGTTCTAGTTTCATGATAAATATTCAAACCTACTTTTAGTTTATCTCAACTATTAAAAATTATTCTTATGAATCTTCTGTATCTATGTTTACTGTATATATGGTTAAGGTTTTAATTTTTCATTCTTATTGGGCTAAAGCTAATACAGACTGTTTTTCGACAGATTAGTCTCAAAGCAGCTTTGGTGACCGATGAAAACCATGGTACAAAATGGAGTTTTTCTTACTGTTTGTCTGAATCATCATGGTTTGGTGAAAAGTGGTTTTAACAAGCTAACCACGATGAGGACCTTCTTAACTTCCTGTTGTTCATGGGAATTTCCTGTGTTTTCAGCAAAGGTCACAAAACATACATAGTATACAACAAAAACTTCTAGATGAGAAATAAAACCTCATGTGAAGAAACTGACTTTCTTATTAAATGCTAATCATTATCATAAATAATCACTGCTTCCTGGTGAGATGGGTGACTATAATACAAATATCAGTTCATATGAAACGTTATGCCTAAAAAAATCTGCACCTATTTCTTACACAAAATGGTAATTTTTCAACATACTAATAAAAACAAATTACAATAATACTTCATGCCTTTTTAACTCAAGATTTTAATAGACTCCACTTTTTCTAATTTCATCATTATTCTGTTATTTTCCTTAGTAAAACTATGTTGTGGGTCAAACAATAAAGAAAATAAAAGTTATAATTTTGTAGGTAATATCGTCCTTACATTTGACTGACTTTTTATACCAATCTCTCTCTCTGTCTCTCTGTCTGTCTCTCTATGTCTCTGTGTCTGACTCTCTGTCTCTGTCTGTCTCTATCTCTCTGGTTTACTGTGTCAGGGTTTCTCTGTGTAGCCTTGGCTGTCATAAACTCGCTTTGTAGAGTAGGATGCCCTTGAGCTCAGAGGCCTGTCCCTGCCTCCCTGGTGCTGGGATTATAAACCGCTGCACTTTGCTTTATGCCCATTTCAAAAGCACCTCACAGCTACACAGACAGGAGAACCAAGAGATCAAAGAGGTAGGAAATCAACCAAAATTTGTATATAGAAAATGATTAACACTTATTTATAATGTTTAGTTAATATTTACATAAAAATACATTTAAAAATCTTTTCTACCAAAAATATATTATAAACATTTCCTCCAGTCAGTATTTTCTACTCTATAACATTTAAGGGTTAATGGTATTGAATCAATAAGAGATACTGTATTTTACCATCTATTTTAATTTCAATATTATAAATAACAATGCAATCAACATCTCTTGTACACTATGTCATATTATTTCCCATAAATGTATTTACCTTGTTGAAGGATAAAACTTATTTTTAACAGTACTGGAAGGACTGTGAATTTTTTGGAAGCTTTTAGACAAAATAATCAAATTTCTCTCCAAAACTGTGTTCTACAACAGAAATATCTTTTGCTTTATTATTTTGTCAAACTGGATTATCATGTATTTATATACAATAACAGCTGCAGGAAATTATTATTTTTTTAAAATAAAGATTTACTTACTTAAAGTAAATTAGTAACTAAGCAAAATAGTTATCTTTGTGATCAATGAACAATGAAATTTTAAGAAAAATGAACCCACATATGAATTATGATTGCCCCTCCTTAGTGAATGAACTCAGGATTGACAAGCAAAACAATTTCCTCTTGCATCAAAGTTACCACACAGTAACAAAGCAGAGTGATTGTAACCCGGTGAAATGGAAGGTGCGTACTTAGTCTTTATTTTTCCTCTGTGACATTTATAGAATGAAATGACCTAGAAAGAGTGAGTCATTCACCCAGAGCAATGCTACTTTACTCGCTGAAACAGAAAGAAAACAGCCTTAGGAAACCTTTCAAATATCTGTCGGACAAACCTAATAAGGGACAATGCAATAAGGTTCCAAAATATCATGCACATATGCAATGATTTTATGTGTAAATTTATCCCACAAAGCACCATTCCAGTGCTAAGGATAGAAGAAGAAAATGGTTAAATTTCAAATTTTTTGTTAAAAAATGATCCTTGAAATACATTTTTCTGATAGTCTAACTGTGGCTGAAACACAATCTTATTCCAAAGCCTTCAGTGGATGCCTGAAACTACTAGTATTGAGGAATGTGTGCTCCAGTTTTCTTTAATACATGCACACCTCTGAAAAAGTTTAACTTGTGAATTAAGGATATTAAAGAAACTAGTAATAATAAACAGTAATATAATTATAGTAAATACTATAATAATGTTATGTAAATACGCTCCTTATTTCTGATTAATTTAATATTTTTGGACAACCCGTAGCTAAACATGAAAAATAAAACCATTGATAAGAAAGAACGCTTACAGTTTAAATTACACTGGTAAAATGTCACGTTACTTGCTCTTATTGAAAGTGGACTGAGAACAGAGATGGCCCATGTCTCAAGCTTGAGAATATTTATACCTTCCCAAGATTCCTTCTTTGGGGAAGGCTGGTCACTATAACAAGGAGGGACACATCAAACTCATTAAACAGATAGTTTAATAGCTGTAATAGTAGCTATTACCGTAGTTTGTAATAGTACTTTTAACTAACAACACAGCATCCTTGAGGACAACTCTAAGTAAAGCATTTCCAACATATTACTATTGTCGATGCTCACTATAAAATGTGCATGGTGGCTAGATATTCATCAATGGAAAGAAAGCTTGCTGACCAAGACTCGCAGGCAGGAACTCCATTTGACTGTTTTGGCAGGATTTACACAAGATTTCTGCAGAATGCTGTTAAGCCCTTGGTTTGATGGTATATCTATCTGCTGCCTTTTACTTATGCATTGCTTTGCTATGTTTGTTTCTTTTCTTTTTGCTTTTTCATTATTTATTTATTCCAATTTATTCACTTTGTATCCCTGCTGCAGCCCCCTCCCTCATCTCCTCCGAGTCCCACCCACCCTCCCTCTTCTTCCCCTATGCCCTTTCCCTAGTCCCCTGATAGGGGAGGACCTCCTCCCATTCTAGCTGACCCTAGCTTATCAGGTCTCATCAAAGTTGGCTGCATCATCTTCCTCTGTGGCCTGGCAAGGCTGTACCCTCAGGAGGAAGTGATTAAAGAGTTGGCCACTGAGTTCATGTCAGAGACAACCTCTGTACCCCTTACTAGGGAACCCACTTGGAAGCCTATGGGCATATGGGCTTCCTCTGAACAGGGGTTCTAGGTCCTCACCATGCATGGTCTTTGGTTGGGGTTGGACTATAGGTCTCTGCAGGCACTCCTGGGCCCAGGATTTTTGGCTCTGTTGTTCTCCTTGTGGAGTTCCTCTCCAGGTCTTTCTATCTCCCTCTTCTTCCATAAGGTTTCCAGCACTCTGCCCAAAGTTACGCTATGAGACTCATTATCTCCTTCGATATTCTATTGGGTATCGAGTCTTTCAGAGGTCGTCTATGGAAGGCTCCTGTTCTGTTCCTTGTCTTGACCTGCTTCTGATATCTACCCTATTTACCCTTCTGAATGAGGATTAAGCATCTTCCCTAGGGTCCTCCTTGTTGTTTAGCTTCTTTAGAACCATATATTTTAGTATATTTACCCTATATTATATGGCTAATATCCAATTATAAGTGATTATATACTATATGTATCTTTCTGCTTCTGGGTAAACAGACTGGTGGATCAATGGAATTGAATAGAAGACCAGAAATAAACCCACAAACCTATGGAAAATTAATTTTTGACAAAGAAGCCAAAGCCATACAAAGGAAAAAAGACAGCATCTTCAACAAATGGTGCTGGTCTTACTGGATTTCTACATGTGTAAAAATGCGTATAGACCCATATTTATCACCATGCCCAAAGTTAAAGTCCAAGTGGATCAAGGACCTCAACATAAAAACAGACACACTAAACCTGTTAGAAGAAAAAGTAGGGAAATAGCCTTGACCTCAGGAGACAATTTCCTGAACAGAACACCAATTGCACAGGCTCTAAGATCAACAATCAATAAATGGGACCTCATGAAACTGAAAAGGTTCTGTAAAGCAAAGGACACTGTCGTCAAATGAAAGATAACCTACAGACTGCGAAAGGATCTTCACCAACCCTATATCTGACAGAGGGCTAATATACAGAATATATAAAGAACTCAAGAAGTTAAACACCAACAAATCAAGTAATCCAATTAAAAAATGGGATACAGAGCTAAACTGAGAATTCTCAACAGAGGAATGTCGAATGGCAGAGAAATACTTAAAGAAATATTCAACATCCTTAGTCATCCAGGAAATGCAAATCAAAACAACCCTAGGGTTTAACCTCACACCCTTCAGAATGGCTAAGATAAAAAACTCAAAGGATGATGCATGCTGGAGAGGATGTGGAGAAAGGGGAACTCTCCTCCATTGCTGGTGGGACTGTAACCTTGAACAACCACTTTAGAAATCAATCTGGTGCTTTCTCAGAAAATTAGGAACAGTGCTACCTCAAGATCCAGCTATACCACTCGTAGGCATATATCCAAAAGATGGCCCATTATTCAACAATGATATTTGCTCGACTATGTTCATAGCGGCTTAATTTGTAATAGCCAGAATCTGGAAACAACCTAGATTACCCTCAACTAAGGAATGGATACAGAAATTGTGGTACATTTACACAATGGAATACTACACCGCAATTAAAAACAAGGAAATCATGAAATTTGCAGGCAAGTGGTGAGAACTAGAAAAGATCACCCTGAGTGAGGTAACCTAGAAACAGAAAGACACATATGGTATATACTCCTTATAAGTGGATATTAGCCATATAATATAGGATAAACATACTAAAATCTATAGTCCTAAAGATGTTATATTTTTAATAAACTGTCATTTAAAGAAAGTATGACTATCATAGACCATTTCCAGACAGCCGAACTATTATACTAAAACTTTAAAGTAATAGCTATGGAGGACTGAAAAAAAATGCCCTTTATCAATTCTGATACACACAAGGTCAAAGATCGTAAGTAACTATGATTTTAAAGAAAAACTCACTGAAAAAAGTAAAAAATACTTGAAAATCTTCCCTTTATCAAAAAGACTCATAGTTCTATTGTTAAAAGCTCAGATTATAGAGGCAAATTGGTGAAGTAAAATCCCAGGTTAGAAACTGGAATGCGTATGCATACTCTGTATCTTGGTTTCTTTTTATATAAAATAATAACCCTAGTGGGGTTGTTGAAAAATTAAATTTAATTAATGCAAGTAAAGTGGGTAAATCCATGCCTGTCACAGAGTAACTGTCAGGGTGTGCTTCTAAAGGAAAAGAGGAAAAGGTCAAATACATTAAATAAACTCATGAAAGAGTCAAAGACAATATATGACTGAGGAGTTTCTAAGATCTAAGGATGGCAATGTCAGCATTCACATATGTTTAAGAAAAAAATCAGGTCTATTTTACAAGTTTTATACCATAATGGGCTTCAAAGTAAGACGAACATTAAGTAAATCTTTAATTCACCAGTTAATAAGCCTGGACAAAGAGGCTTAATCCCCTACCGGTTTCTTGATTTTTAAATTACAGATAATATTGTTATGTATCTCAGGAGGCTGTATTGTGAGGTAAATCAAATATACCTAAAAGGATCAGCACACACACACACATATAAGTGAAAAAAATGATACTATTCTTAGCTCAAATCTTGAGGAAAAAATAGTATATTATTTAAACTGCTTAGTTAAAGGTAGGGGAGAAATGGCATAGTGGAACACCAGGTTCTTCCCTTTACCATAGCAATGGGCATTCCTTTGTTCTTATTCATTTCCACATTGGCAGCATTTACCTCACAATCCTGGGGAAAGAATGATAGAATAAATACGGTCATTGTCATAGTATCCACTACCTAGTTACCAAGTCATGTAAAAGGAAATTGGGAGCAGCCCTACCAGGCCACAGATGAAGACAATGCAGCCAGTCCTGATGAGACCTGCTAGGCTAGGGTCAAATAGAAGGGGAGGAAGACCTCACTTATCAGTGGACTAGGGGTAGGGCATGGGAGGAGATGAGGGAAGGAGGATGGGATTGGGAAGAGATGAGGGAGGAGGCTACATATGGGATACAAAGTGAATAAACTATATTTAATATAAAAAATATCTTTCAGGAAATTTTATTTTCAACCTATCTAAAACCACTATCTCATTTCCTGGTCAAAAACTTTGTCAGTGCCCTGCCCTATTTCATGGCCCCCAGGGCCGGTTTTAATTAAACTTGCCATTCCTGTTAACTGCTGCACTTAACTTATGCTGTACATTAAGTCAATACAAACTATTCATAAATAATAATACTGCAGGATATTTTATCACATTGTGAACCCTGAGACTGTGAACTGTAAAACCTTGTTTCTTGTTTGGTTGATCCCTAACACACACCTTTAATCCAAGGACTGTTTGTTCATTATAAACAGGTGATTATGGTGCAGTTCACCAAGCCCTATCACATACCTTTAATCCAACAGCTTTCTGCACACAGGGTTTAATAAATTTAACCCTCAGTCAAGAGGCAGAGCAAGAAAACAGCTAACAGGGATTAAAGAGGAGGAGGGACTTTGAGTTGAAGGGTATTTAAGACAGCATGGAGAAGTAAAAGGGGTTTTAGCTCTTTGGCTTTAGTTTAGGCTTTAGCCCTCTAGCTCTCTGGCTTTTGGGACCTTCAGGGCTTTGAGCTAGCAAGCCTTTGTTTGGCCTTGGAGGTTTTGGCCTTTCCTCCTGGGCTGTCAGTTGAGCTAGTGAGACTTTTGGCTTTTTTACATCTGGAGCAGAGCTGAAAAGGAAAGTCAGCTGGGTGTTTTCATATTCACATAGACAATATTTTTATTTAGTTACAGTTTCACATTTTATCTTTTTTTCTTGTGTAGATAGAAGGATAGCAAGGTAGTTTATTGACATTTCACCGAAGATCATAATGACTTTGACTACAAGATGAAGATTTTTAAAATGTTATCTTAAACTAAGATAATGATAGGCAGAAATAAGTTAAGATTCCTTCCAAAGACAACTTCTCCAGCTTTTGTTAACTAATGGTTACTTTTTACAACCAAAATTGGGTTAAAGTTTTTAAACCTTATTTTTAACATAATCGGGTACACAAATAAACATTGTTTTTTTTCAAAAGACAAAACTGAATTAAAAATTTATATTCTGTCCATTTAGCCTCTAATGAAATATTTTCTTTAGTACCCACATTTCTCTAGTAACACTTCAATCTTACCAATATGTTTTCTGTTACTTCTAATAGATTGTCTTTTAAAACAGAGTATTATAACAAAAATTAGATTAATTTAGAAAATAAAGTATGCATGGGAACAAAAGTCTATCAGATAGTTTTAAAACCTGACACGGTTTCTAAACTTCACATTTGATAACATTACGGTGCTTCTGCACTAACTCTAGAGTGCCTTACCTTAGGAAACTTAAGCAATTTGGGGAAGACAACTTGCACATGAATAATAAAACAAACATGAGTTGTGCACTAATATTGATGGGACCTTATGTGATCTGAATCCTAGTGATGATCTTTCATGATCAATCTCTGAATATAAATATTTTATTAAGATAGCAATTTTTTTAATTTATTAGTCCTAAGTGGCCATAATATAATGTTGTAGGTAATAAATGATATGATGCTTTTAAAAAAGATTCTCAAAAATTTTCTGGAGAGTGCAGGCAAAGAGAGTGATAAACCAGAAGGGACTTCTGCCTGAAAAATCAATTGTCTTTTATGAGCCCTAAAACTAATGTTAAATTTCATGAAGTCCAAGAGCCCCTGAATATCCATGTTCATTGCTGTGTATTGACAGTAGCCAATATAGAAAAATAACTAAAGTGCCAATGGTTGTATAAACAGAAATAACATAGTGATATATACATATAATATGTGTTAATATAGACATATAGATAAAATAGAATAATGTTTAGCCAAATAAAAAGGAGGAAACACCTGTTATTGAAAGCAGCAAAGATTAAGCTGAAAGAAATTCCCCTAAATAGAAGTTAGAATAGAAGTTAGAAAAAATAATTTTTGATACCAATATATGTGAAATACTTCAAAGGTCGAAGGCTGGAGGTATGACTAAAGGGCAGGACACATGTGTAGAATTTTCCGAAGTCTCTCACTCCTTACATAACATCTAGTTGTGACTCGCTGTAGTTGTTCCCATTTTATTTATCTCGAGGGTTCGGAAGGAGCATACGCCATGGCGTGGGTGTGAAGGTCAGGGACGCTTGTGTGTCCTTCGGTGAATTTCCCACCCTCCTTCCACATCTCAGTCGTTTTTACACTTTCTGTTTCTTGTTGGCATTTGCTCTATGACACCTTGGTTTTAAATCTTGCCTAGGTCACAACATTTTCCTAAAAACGGATATTTAACTTATATATGTAAGTTTTAATAAATGTTTACTGAAAAAAAATAGAAGGCATATCTACTCAGATCATAACTTTTCTGGAGACACAAACCATATTTCTTGATCTTTAAAATAACTGAATTCAGTGTGTAAGCATGCAGTGAAACTTATTTTTCATAATTATAATATTAATTTTATATCCAGAAAAATATGGTCCCATATTTTGCAGTTAAATTCAAAACATTCTCTTTTTTAAGGGATTAAATTGCTAGCTTCAACAACTGAATGCATTTTTTATTCTCTCAATGTGCAGTGAAAAGTTCACTCATGTCTGTTGCATATCTGTAGCAATTAAAGTATGATCGTAAATATTATGTATTTATGCATAGTTGCTATATTTACCTAAAAGTCCAACAATAGTCCATGATATCATTTTATCATCATCTCTTTTCAAATTTTAGTTTTAAAAATATTTATTATGATTTTTACTCATTTATTTATTTTATTAACTTTACATCACTGTATGCACTTCCCTCCTCCCCTCCCAACCTTACCCTCTCTACCCTCCACTTTTCTTCAGAAAAGGAAAGCTTCCTTTCCCATCCTCCTCAGCACATCAAGTTGCATGAGGACTAAATGTGTCCTTTTCCCCTGTAGCCTGTCAAGGCAGTCCCGCCAGGGGAAAGTGATCTAAAAGCTAGCAAGTGAGTCTGTTGCTATATTCACATAAAAATCAAATTATAGTCATACAATATCATTTTGTCATCACCTCTTTTCAAGCTAGTTTTTTATTATTATCATTTATTACACTTTATTCACTTTGTATCCCGGCTGTAGCCCCCTCCCTACAATCCCTATGCCCCTCCGTAACTCACTGATAGGCAATGTCTTCCTCTCCTTCTATCTGACCTTAGCCTATCAGGTCTCCTCAGGACTGGTTGCATTGTCTTCCTCTGTGGCCTGGCAAGGCTGCTCCCCCTCAGGGGGAGTTGATCAGAGTGCTTGTCACTGAGCTCATGCCAGAGAAAGACCCTGCTCCCCTTATTAGAGACCCTGCTTGGAGACTGAGACTATGTGTGGCATAAGAGCAGGGGTTTTAGGTCCTCTCCGTGCATTGTCCATGATTGGGGTACAAGTTTCTGCAGGTCCTCCAGGGCTCTTTTTTTTTTTTTTTTTTTTTTGGTTCTGTTGCTCTCCTTGTGGAGCTCCCTCCAGATCTTTCTATCTCCCTCCCGCTTCTTTGATGAGATTCCCTGCACTCTGCCCAAAGTTTGGCTATGAATTTCAGCCTCTGCTTCGAAACCTCGATCAGTAGTTTTTCAGAGGCCAACTGTGGTAGTCTCCTGTCCTGTTCCCTTTAAAAATGTATTTCTGTGGAGCTAATCTTATATCTTTTAGTACCCAAATGGTACAAAGGGAAATTACAAAGGGAAAGTGTTATAAGTGAACTTGGAAACAAAGGAGATAAAATGGACATGTTCACACACTGATCTGATGAAAGCGAAGAGAAATATAAATATGGATAAATTTTAAGCATCAGCTGTCATTATTTATTTATTTATTTATTTATTTTTCTCTCACACGGGAAACTCTATCTGCTTCTAAATCCTAAGAACCTTTGTTCTTTGTCTGCTGTCTGGCCCTTCCTCTCCACCACTCCATATAAACAACCTAGATTTATGTAGCCTACTTAAGCCATGACTTTTCTCTACCCTATAACCTTGTGTCCTATTTTCCTACTCAGGAACCCCACTGCCAGGCTATACCACCAGACTTCTGGTACTAATCTACCTCCTTACTCTGTCTAACGGGTCCTGAGAAACTTCTCAGGACTCTGAAGATTGGCTGTGAGAGTTTCTTGGGTCAGAAAGTTCATCTAGACAAGCTAAGCCAATACTACTAGGCCACAGAGAGAGAGGATCCAGACAGTTCTAATGAGACCTGTTAGGCTAGGTCATATAGAAGGGGAGGAAGACCTCCACTATCAGTGGACTAGGGGAGGGTCAGAGAAGGGGGAGAGTGAGGGAGGGTGGGACCATGAGGAGATGATGGAAGGGGCTACAGCTTGGATACAAAATGAACAAATTGTAAATAATAAAATAATACACCTTTCCTAAAGTTAAAATAATAAACTTTATAAAAAACGTTATCCTTCATGAACAAGTAGGCATTATCTAAGACATGCAGAAATGATTCAATATGCATAAGTAAAAAATGTAATGCACTATATAAATATGCTCAAGGAAATAAATCACATTATTATTGTATTGTCAAAAGCCTTTGACAAGAATCTAATATCAACCAAATAGACAGTGCCTAAGGACTGATATCTAGGAGTGACCTGGCCTCTGCACATATGCACATACACATATATCCACTCTTGTAAAACACACACACACACACACACACACACACACATACACACACACACACGCGCGCGTGCTTTATTTTGTACTAATATGGAAATTCTTCTATTGTTGATGCTATCAGTAGTTTTGGGAGGAGTTGTTTGTTTCTTCATTCCTAAGATTACTAACCATGTGTTTTTAAATAAACTTCTCTTGAATCTCAATCTAAGGGATTTGAGTCTAAACATTAAATACTCAAAAGTATGTTTTATATAGTGAAAATATAGACCATTTGAGTATCATATTGTTCAAAGCTTTATCTAAGTTTATTGTTTGGTGTTTGCTTTTATTTATTGTTTTTAATCATTTCCACTTGAGCCATAGGCCACTGAGTTTTAACTTGATTCTCCTTACACTAGCTTATCTTTCTCCAACTTTCCCTTAGGGACCAAGTGCACTGGCCCTGGGACCCCATGCACTATTAACAGTACTTGCTCATCAGTTCTCAGTACTGCATTATAACCTTTCAAAAACTGGGGACTGTGAACCTTTTCAACTGCAAACCTTTAAACTCTCCTGCAGAAGGCAGACACTTACCAAAGTATCTGCACAAGAAACAATAAAGACTTGGACAGGTGGAATCTTAAAATTATTAATTTAAAAATATAATACTAAGTGACAACATGACATCCTTTTCAGGTTTAATCCCAGTGTCTTTAACCTCAAATCAGTGCCTCTGTAAACGTGGGAGTTGTCCTCTAGTTTTGCTCTGCTTACAGATATGAACATTAGCTTAGTGACCTTTCTCACTGCAAACTTTCTGGTTATTATTTTACAATTTAGTCAATAAAAAACTTCAAAATATATTTTGTGTACATGTATTGAATATTAATTCAAGTAAACTTGAATGATAATTATCAAGACACGAAAAAGAAAAAAAATGCTTTTGTTTAGTTGCTAAAGTATAGTTAAATTTAAGTGAGATCAAATACCAACCTTGCCACTTATTATCTATGTAAGACTAGAGTTATTCAGTCTTGTTAAACCTGTTTCATCATCTCTAAATTGGTTGGTACCGACACATAACTTAGAATGATTGTGAGAATTATACAATATAACATTTCCTTTTAGCCTAGAGTCTGCACAGAGTAAACACTCAACAAATGGTCCCTACAATTAATTAAATAGTCAAAAGAACCTTTAGTCTTGGGGCTAGAGATATAGGTCAGTTACTAAGACTGCTGGATGATATTTTGATGGGAATTGCATTGAATCTGTAGACTGCTTTTGGCAGGATGCCCATTTTCACTGTTAATTCTACCAATCCATGAGCATGGGAATTTTTCCATCTTCTGAAATCTTCTTCAATTTATTTCGTCAGAGACTTGAAGTTTTTTTCATACAAGGCTTTCATTTGCTAGGTTAGAGTCAAACCAAGGTGCTTTATGTCATTTGTGGCTATCATCAACAGTGTTGTCTCCCTAATTTCTTTCTTGGCCCATTTGTCATTTGTATACAGGAGGGTTTCATATAGAAAAACAAAAAACCCAGAGTTGCTAAAACAATCCTACACAATAATAGATCTTTTGGAGCTATCTCCACCCCTAATCTCATGCTGTACTATAGGGAAACAGTAATAATAATAATAATAATAATAATAATAAAGCACGGTACTGGCAGAGACAGACTGGTAGATCAATGGAATTGAATAGAAGACCCAGAAATAAACCCACACACCTACAGATGCTTGATTTTTGACAAAGAAGCCAAAACCATACAATGGAAGAAAGATATCACCTTCAACAAATGGTGCTGGTCTCACTGGATGTCTACATGTAGAAAAATGCAAATAGATCCATATTTATCAGCCTGAACCAAAATAAAGTCCAAGTGGGCAAAGACCTCAAGATAAAACCAGACACACTAAGCATGTTAGAAGAAAAAGTGGGGAATAGCCTTGACCTGGTTGGCACAGGAGACAACCTTCTGAACAGAACATCAACAGCACAGGCTCTAAGATCAACAATCAGCAAATAGGACCTCATGAAACTGAAAAGCTTCTGTAAAGCAAAGGACACTGTCGCCAGAACAATATGACAGCCTACAGACTGGGAAAAGATCTTCACCAACCCTACATCTGACAGAGGGCTAATATTCAGAAGATATAAAGAACTGAAAAAGTTAAACACCAGCAAACCAAGTAATCCAATTAAAAATGGGGTACAGAGCTAAATAGAAGAATATCGAATGGCAGAGAAACACTTAAAGAAATGCTCAGTGTCCTCAGTCATCAGAGAAGTGCAATTCAAAACAACCCTGAGATTTCACCTTATACCCATCAGAATGGCTAAGATCAAAAACACAAGTTACAACACATGTTGGAGATCATCTGGTGAGAATGTAAACCTGTACAACCACTTTGGAAATCAATCTGGTGCTTTCTCAGAAAATTATGAATAGTGCTAACTCAAGATCTAGCTATTCAATTCCTAGGCATATATCCAAAATATGTTCAAGTATAAAACAAGGACATTTACTCAACCATGTTCGTAGCAGCTCTATTCATAACAGCCAGAATCTAGAACCAACCCAGATGTCCCTCAACAGAGGAAGAGATACAGAAATTGTATTAAATTTATACAATGGAATACTACTCAGCAATTAAAAACAAGGAAGTCATGAAATTTGCAGGCAAATGGTGATAACTAGAAAAGGTCCATCTTGAATGAGGTAATGAAGAAGCAAAAAGACACATATAGTATAAAGTCACTTATGAGTGGATATTAGCCATGTAATATAGGATTAAAAATATTGAAATCTATATTTCTAAAGAAGCTAAATAAGGAGGAGGACCCTAAGGAAGATTCTGTCCTCACTCAGAAAGCAAGTGGGATAGACATCGGAAGCGGGAAAAAATAAGGAACAGGACAGGAGCTGACTGTAAAGGGCCTCTGAAAGACTCTACTCAGCAGGGTATCAAAGCAGATGCTGAGACTCATAGCCAAAATTTGGGCAGAGTGCAGGGAATCTTATGAAAAAAGGGGGAGATAGAAAGACCCAGAGAGAACAGGAGCTCCACAAGGAGAGCAACAGAACCAAAAATTCTGGGCCCAGGGATCTTTGCAAAGACTGATACTCAAATCAAGGACCATGCATGACAATAACCTAGACTCCCTTGCTCAGATGTAGCTCATGGCAGCTCAGCCTCCAAGTGGGTTCCCTAGTAAGGCAACCGTGGTGGGCACAAAGGAAGTCCTGATGAGACCTGATAGGCAAGAGTAAAATGGAAGGGGAGGAGGACCTTCCTTATCAGTGAACTGGGGGAGGGCCATGGGAAGAGAAGAGGGAGGGAGAGTGGGATTTGGTGGGGACAAGGTAGGGGGCTACAGCTGGTATAAAAAGTGAATAAAATTTAATAATTTAAAAAATAATTAAAATATTAAAAAATAAAAAACCTCAAGTGATAACACATGCTGGAGAAGATGTAGAAAAAAGAGAACCCTCCTCGATTGCTGGTGGGAACATAAATTTGTACAACTACTTTGAAAATCAATCTGGCACTTTCTCAGAAAACTAGAAATAGTACTACCTCAAAATCCACCTATACAATTCCTAGGCATATACCCAAAAGATGCCCCACTATTCAACAATGACATTTGCCCGACTATGTTCATAGCGGCTTTATTTGTAATAGCCAGAATCTGGAAACAACCTAGATGTCCCTCAGCTGAGGAATGGATACAGAAATTGTGGTACATTTACACAATGAAATACTACTCGATAATTAAAAACAAGGAAATAATGAAATTTGCAGGCAAATGGTGTGAACTAGAAAAGATCATCCTGAGTGTAGTAACCTAGAAGCAGAAAGACACACATGGTATATATACTCACGTATAAGGAGACCAACAGAGCCAAAAAAACTGAGCCCAGGACGACCTACAGAGACTGATACTCCAACCAAAGACCATGCATGGAGAGGACCTAGACACCCTGCACAGATATAGCCCATAGGTAAACCAGTCTCCAAGTGAGTGGCTCTTTGATCACCTACTCCTCGGGGTGGTACAGCCTTGCCAGGCCACAAAAAAAGATGAGGCAGTCAGTCCTGATGAGACCTGATAGACTAGGGTCAGATAGAAGGAGAGGATGACTTCCTTTTTCAGTGGAATAGGGGAGGGGCATATGGGGTTGAAGAAGGAGGGGGTGGGTATGGGAGGAGAGGAGGGAGGGGCTACAGCCATGTACAAAGTGAATAAATTGTAATAAAAAATAAATAAATTTTTAAAAGAGTACTGGATGTTCTTGCAGGGTACCCAGAGTCAATTTCTAACACCAACATGGTAGCTCATAACTGTCTATAACTCCATTCCAAATGATCTGTTGTCCTTGCCCAGCCTCTGTGGGCAACAAGCACACACATGGAATATAAAAAACTAGCATATTAAACACATATACACATAAATATATACTTTTTAAATAAAGAATTATTAACCGTAACTAAATAGATAATTTCTGACTACTATATACCAAAAATCTAGCAAAATTAAATTTTATGGGTTATAAGCAATTCAGTTATAAATCAATGCCTGTATTAGTTTGTTTATGTTTCCCCATGGCACCATGTGAAACCTTGTTGCTTACTATGCACATCATATGACCCGCTACCTGGATCTTTCTAATTTTTTTTTCCAAACAGGGTTTTTCCATTTAATGTAGCCTGGCTTTTAGTTAACAATCCGTCTACTTAATTCTGATGGTCTCTTCCTGTGTCCCCAAATCAGCATATCTAGAAGGTGACCACTGTTTCTTGCTATACAATTCCAATTTGCCAGAATGATTCTGCCACAATCAGTGTCTTACATTTTGTGATTCCCAAGCATTAAGCTTAAATTTGTAAGAGAACCAGCCATTAATTTCAATGATATGAGATAAAGAACACATACATCAAGACACTTCATTGTATTTAGTAGCCTCCTGTGAGAAAAATACATTTAATTTCAGTTACAAACCTATGAGATAGCTATTATTTCTATATTTTATAGTTTAGGAAATTAGTAAAACAAATCATAAAAATTTCCAACGTTATATATGTGCCAAAATGACCAATTCTTTCTTTTCACTTGTCTAAAGCCTTATTTTTACACCATCTTTTCAGACCTTGTTTTAAAGCTTTTCCAACCATGAGTAAAAGATGACCCTGAGTTTTATTTTTAGCTGAGCATATGTACTTTACTAATCTCTCCAAGTCTCACCTGTAAACTTTCATAGATGAACAAAACTGAAAAAATAGGGAGATTTTAAGTACACTATAAGGAGAGAAGAAAGTCAGTATGATCAAAAAGCAAAATAAACATAAAATAAATAAATCATAATAACCAAAGAAAGACAAATGTCTATTTCAAATCAATGAATAAAAAAATTTATATATTCATACAATGCGGTTGTTATTTATCTTCAAAAAGAAATGGAATTCTGATGTATGTTATAACATAAATGAACCCTGAAAACATGCTAAGTCAAAAAACCAGAATCAGAAAAAGACAAGTATTATGATATTCCAGTAAGAAGTGTAGTCAAATTCTTCTAGAACACAAGTGGAATGGTCTATACCTGGAGCAGAGGGGAAATCAATGAGGAGCTGTTCAATGGGTTCGGAGTTTCAATATGCAGTAATGAAAATTTTTTGGGAATGAGCCGCGACGGTGGCCATGCAATAGGAGGGACAGATACACTTAATGCCATTGAAAGGCAGGTTCAAAAAGATTTAAAACGGGAGCCAGTAAGATGGCTCCACAGGTAAGTGCTTTTACCATCAATCCTGACAATCTATGTTTTCAATCATCAGAACCTACCTGGCAGAAGGAGAGAACCAACTCCTACAAGTTGTCCTCTGACTTCCACACATGCACAATAGTACATATGTCCACATGCATGCACACACGATTGAATGAATGTATGAAACTGTGGTCGGGATGTAATGTGTGTAAATTTTTTTAATTAAAAATATTTAAACATTTAAAATTATAAAATTAAGTTATATATTTTATTACGATGATAAAAATTTGATGTGATTTCTATCTTTGCTAGTAACTACAGCCTATTGTCTTTTATCAATAATATTGTTTTTTTTCTTTTCTTTGGATATTGCTATATTTTTTAACAGAATGAATACCTATCAGTGACAGAACACACTATAATTTTAACAGTTAGGAGGTTGAGACAGAAGAATCACAGACCCATGGCCTTTCTGGGCTTCTTAATGAGACCATCTTCCAAAAATTATAGATGTAACTTTAAAAAAAATACTTTAAAGTTCTAAGTAAAACATTATCCTGTTTTAGTCTAATTATAGACAACAAGATTCACTAGAACTATTGTACTTTAATATAGCCAAAAGCCAGGATATAGCTAAATTTCTGAAACCAGAGAAATCTCTGAAGATATTTCAACCAGCAAACAAAGGAAAACAAAAGAAAGAATATTTCTAATTTCCAGGAATGCTAACAAAGTCCTGCAAGCATTTCTCCTCCACTTTCCCCCTTGACATTTTCCCACAATAAACACTATTGTCCGCCACCCTGTCCTTTGAAGCTCTACCTTTGGCTCTCTAGCTGCTCCCTAAATACTCTCTGTTGAGATCGTTCTGAAGAATGGGTCAACACTTAGCCCTCTGCTGCTCTCTTTACATATTCTCATGTTACATGGTAGTTTATTGACTTTCTGTCAATAAACTTTCCAAGATACTGAGGAATAGAGCCCTGGTTGTTCCAAAGTGGAAAACATTTTTCTAAACAGGAAGATTTAAAACCTTGTAAGGCTAAGTAATTTTTTGTTCTGTTTGCTGTATGTCATCTCTGGTAGTCTATTACATATTGAGCCTCAATCAAGCTCATACAGCTGCACAGTGAATCTCAGTAAAGGAGTCCATTGTGCTTTCAACATGCATAGATAGATAGATAGATAGATAGATAGATAGATAGATAGATAGATAGATAGATAGATAGATAGATAGATAGATATAGATATAGTATAGATACAGATATCTGCTTCAATAAAATATAGAAAACTAAGAACACCAACTCAAAGGAGAAATAACAGAAATGGCAATCAGTAGTTCAAATATCTGGAGGCTGATATTTCTCTTTGTGTATTAGGTCTATATTCTTAGAGAAAAACAATGGAACTGAGAACAAGGGGGAAGAGGTGTAAAAGAAAAGAGGATGGGTGAGGAGAGGAGCGCAAATGGAAAGGTTATCAAATTAACACAGGAAGTATATGGATAAATGTAGGCATCCTGCAGACCAAACAAGAGCTCAAAGAGCTGTAAGTGTTCACTGAATTGAAGGAATTAGAGAGGAAATAGCTCTCAAGGACAAGGCAATTGTTCAGACAGCATAAGAAGGCAAGGAGCCACAGCCAAACACTGGGCTAAGTGCAAGGATTCTTGTGGAAGAATAGGGTAAAAACAGAAGGACCCAGAGGGAACCGGAACGCCACAAGAAGCTCAAACAATAAAGCCAACTAACCAGGGTCCTGGAGAGCTTACTAGGCTGAAGTACCAACCAAGGATCATGCACTGACTCAACCTAGGCCCTTTATACATACATAGAGGATAGGTTGCTTAGCCAACATATGAGTTCCTAGCAAGGAGAGAGGAAACTGTCTCTGACATGGACTCTCTTGCCTGGTGTTCAATCACTTCCCGCTGGCTGCCTTGCCAGGTCACAGGGGAAGAAGATGTGATAAGCCCCGATGCAACTTGATGTGCTAGTCTGAGACGGTAAGGGGAAGGCTCTCCTTATCTGAGGAGTTGGGAAGGAGGCTTAGGGGGAAGTGGGAGGGTGGATGGGACTACTAACAGAGACAGGAGAACCTACAATAAGGATGTAAAGTGAGTGAATAAATAAATAAATAAATAAATAAATAAATAAATAAATAAATAAAGTTTTAAAAAGAATGCCAGGAGCACAGGTACTAAGTATTTAACTAAAAAAATTTTAATCTCTTCTGGAAAATAGAAATTTAACATTAAGGACTACTTTGTAATTAATGAAAAGCCTACCGGAATAAAATTCAAAAGACTTAAAACTAACAGGCTGTTATACAAGCTAGGTCCCTTAATATTCCAAGCTCAGCTCCTTGTCTCTAAAATGAATATAAACTATATATTCTGGTTTCAGAGTTCTGTGAACATCTGATGCTAGGTGGATTAATGCCACATGATGATTAAGTCTTTAACAGTACATGGCTGATGTAAAGTGGTGACAATAAGGAATTATATGAGTCATGAGCACGAATGTTGGCAGCCAAGTGCAGGGAAGGAAGACTGTGAGTCTGCTAAGTTTTCTATGAGAGTTATAAATGGATTAAGGTGGATGGTAAGTGATAATGAGGATTTGAAATGTCATTCATTTCAAACAGTATGAATAAAGAGAAAGATAGTTTGATATTCTTTCAGAACAAAGCAGTTTTTAAGAAGCAGGATACTTCTTAAAGACACAAAGTCTTCTGGATTCTTATTTAACTGAGAACAGTTGAAAACATTACGTTTTACCATTCTGTTATTTATCCTTTAAAATATTAATTGCACATATCTGTTCATGTGTATCTGCCTTATTATTACCGTCTGAATTCTCGTCTCATTTGTTATCATGAAGAACTTCAGGTTGATTTCATTAAAAAATGTCTGCCATAATGCACAGTAGCTGACTCTGGTGGCAGTGATGTGGACGAGCTGTCCCCGGGAGTATGAGCAGTGGAGAGCTCATCCCAACACTTGTCTGCTGTGTGCTGACATGAGCTAGGAGGACCTGTCTCCCCACCCAACCCCTTACCAACTCTGGCAGGCAGGAAAGATGGCCTGAGGTCATCATTCAGGGTGGAAAAGATTCCCTCACTTCCATTTTGCCCTCGACACCAGCAGAGGACAGAAGAGCTGGCCCCAATGGGGTCGTGAGAGCAGGAGAACATCCTCTTTTTGGTTGAGCAGTGGCACAAATGAAGGAAAGAACCCTCCCTTATCACTTGCCATCTATGGCAGACAGGAAAGCTGGCTCCAGGGTCATGAGAGTGGGGGAGCCAGTGGGCTGACCATCTCAGACACCTCTCAAGCCTAGAACCAGGGTTTTGAATCAGTCTACCCTAACATCCACACCTTTGACGCATTTCTAGAGTGGATGAAGGGGCCAGTCCTACAGATCCAAAACTACAAGATCTCCATGATTAAAGGCAACAACAGTATATCCAAAAGGAGTCCCAGTGAGGATCCGGTATTGGTAGAATAGTGGAAACCAGAGTCCTTGTACCAGACCAATTACTCATTTGTAATGAACATTTGCAAGCAAAGAAGTGTGGACAAAAGGTATGTTGTGGTACATATTATGACATACTACACCTTCCACACAAGACTTTATTTTCCAGGTTGGGGAGGAGGTTTCAAGGGTGGAAGGCAGGTACTATGGAAGCAGAAGATGAGTGGGTTTGGGGCACATGATGTGAAATTTAGAAAGAACCAATTAAAAGTTGAAAGAGAGAAAAAATACATTCCATAGACAGCTTTAAAAATATCCCATAGTCATTCTACAATGCATAAATACATCCAAATAGCACACCATACATATAAATATACAAAATATTTGTTGAGTATACTGTGCTAAAGTAGGACTAAATAAACAATATTTCATGAAGATTATTTCATATTACACCCCTGTTTAAAGACCTAAAAATGGCTCTCTTGCCATTCATATCAAACTCCATCAGAGTCTCAAGGTCCTCCATCCAGACCTCTTTGGCAGCCTTTACTCCTGCATTCTTCAGCATAATCTATCTATCCACTCTCACCAAGCACTTCTAAGCAGGCTGCTCTTCCCATACAACCTTCCCTTAATTCATTTCTATCCTATTTCTTACACATACAATGTAATTCTAATCTCCACGCCTTTGGTGTATTTTCTGTCTCTTAGAAATATATTATCATATCCTGTTCATCTATTACAATACATATAATATATCCTGCCCACTTATTAAAACACTATCTGCATAGCAAAAATATAGCTAAGTGTCCACCTACTCCACTTATTCACTGTTAACTAAGTATAGATGACAGCAGTCATTACAAAGACCACTTTCCATAAGAGAAAAATTTAGAAATAAACCCAAAACTCACAAACTTTGAGCAGAAAGCTTAATGTTCTGTGAGAGCACAGAGAAGAGGCATTTAAACCTGATGAATCAGAAATGGCTACTCAGTATAAATGAAACTTCTTCAAAGTCTTTAAGGCAGAGGAATACCATATGTAAAGGCATGAAATATCATAATGAATTCCAAAAAGATGGAATCAAAGGAGGATTTGTGGTAACTCTATGTACAACTCTAAGAAATGCAAGATATAAGGCCAGAAATATAAGCTAGAAAAAAGTAAAGTCTCAGCTAGCATGCTAAAAAGTTTGAATTTGCTCCAAAAATAGGAAACTGTCTGGAAATTCTCAGTAGAAAATAAGTTCAAGAGATGAGACTCAGGATAAACATTCCTGATTATTCCAGTGAAGAAAGAGGCTGTTTTGAAGACAAATTTACCATACTATACATACAAGCACACACATATAATGACCTGAACTTATTTTTTAAAAAAAGCAACAACATCACAGAAATTTATAAAGTAGAAACAGTGATGAATCAATGGGGAAGTAAAGAAGAAGAAAGGTTCTAAAGATCTACTGGGAAACATCATATAACCACACCCAGAGGTGCTGTCCACACAGTACTACAGACATATACCGGGAGTATAAAGGCTTGTGTTTTCAGATCATAACTACATGCTCTCTAAAGCAACGTAAGATACACACAACCTGAGAATTTTCGAATTAAAGTTGGGTACACCTCTAATATCAGTATTTCCAACAGATATGTTATATTCTCCAAAGTAGAGGAACAGTTCATTCTATTTTGTGGTGATAAACATAAAATTTAAGCCACTACACTTTAGAAATTAAATGTCTTTACTCCAAGGATAAATAACTTCCTTAATTTGTAACATAGTTTTAAAGACCTGTGTTGGCTGCAATGTGAGTTTCATAGATAACAAAGATAAGCAAATATTACAGTATCTCAATACATCGTAAGACAGTAACAAAAAGTAAAGAAAAGGAAGAAAATTGGCATACATGCAAATATCCCCCCCAGATATTGGGCAGCCAGAAAATGCATAATGAAGGGCTGAATCATTGTAAATGGTGTTTTAGAATCTGCATCTGGAAGCCAACACCCATATTCTTCTTAGAAGTGATATAAGCTTGATCATTCTTCCCACTATACTCTCTAATTATAATGGTTACAAGACTCTTAAAGAAACATATTTTCTGTCTTAACAATCAACAATTTACTTAAAAAAATCCATATCATCCCAATACTTCATCATTCTGTAGAAAAAATATTGTTGTCTTTTGTAGAAAACTGAAGCCCTTCTGTGGTGACTTGAGTAAGACATTCTCTAGGCTCATATATTTGAACGCTTAGACACCAGGGAATGGCACTATCTGGGGGAATTAAAAGAATTAATAGGTGTGGTCTTACTGTAGTAGGTATGGCCTTGTTGGAGGAATTTTATCACTGGGGTGGGGTTTGAGGTTTCAAAAGATCATCCAGGCTCAGTGTCTCTCTACTTAATGCCTGAGGATCAAAATGTAAAGCTTTCAGTTACTACTATAGTGATATGTCTGTCTACTACCATGCTTTCTGCAATGATGATAATGGACTAATTTTTTGAAACTGTAAACAAACCTCCAATTAAGTAATTTTTAAATAAAAAAGAAACATTTTCTAATCTGCTTGATGTCGAAAGTTATTCATTTGGTGAAGATTACTGGTTCCTTTGATAATTTGACAACAGTTCTCTACAAAAAGAAGCAAACAAGGGACACCCACACGTTCTATTTCTATAATTTCAAGTGACTCATAAATCTCTTTAAACCTGTACATGGGGTTAGGCCCTTACATTGTAGCCTAGATGTTTAGCATAAAAGAAAGTTCATCAGCTTCTTAAATTTAAAAAAAATACAGAATTCTAATTTTAAAAGAAAATGTAAAAATACATTATATCATTAGGTAACAATAGGCATAGAAGAGCAGAATCAAGACATATTGTGCTACTCTTAAAACAGTGCTTCCTCTTCCCCACCCGTGTCCCTCTCCTAGTCCACTGATAGGGGAGGTCCTCCTCCCCTTCCCTCTAGTCTATCGGGTCTCATCAGGAATGGCTGCATTGTCTTCTTCTGTGGCCTGGCAAGGCTGCTTCCCCCGTCAGGGGGAGGTGATCAAAGAGCAGGCCAATCAGTTCCTGTCAGAGACAGTCCCTGTCCCCATTACTATGGAGCGCACTTGGACACTGAGCTGCCATTGGGAGGGGGGAAACGAGGGAGTACAGGAGGGATACAAAGTAAGTAAGCTGTAGTTAATAAAAATAATTAAATACAAACACTGCTTCAAGTAAACAGTATATGCTCATCATGGTTTTCATAAGTTTTCAGTAAAAGAATAAAAAATAATGATGTTAAATTTAAACATAGTATTAACTATTTTAGATTTAAGTAAAATGCAGAAATCATGTCAAACAAAACAGAAGAGGGGAGAAAACCTATGTAAAAGTCCATTACAAAAATATAGTTCTTTGAGTTATAAGGAGTTTATAAAAGATTATATATCCTTTTACAAAACAGGTTAAGATCCCTGCTTAAAGCTAAATAGCTAACAAGTATAGCATATACTGTTCATTTTTACATCTTGGTTTAAACTATGACTAACTCTCAAAATAAAAAATAAACAATAAACCTAGAATCTTGGAAATTTTGTTGGAAAAAAGCTACCAGGCACAAAATGAATTCTGCAAATCCCTGGTTTCATTCTTGTTTCACCTGCCATTGAAAGCCCTCTCATCTAGGCAGACAGTGCGTGAGCAAGCTTCAGGACAGTCTTTCTTGTACGAAAAGGACAGTTACCGTAATGATGGTCATTTGTGCTTTCTTTAGAAAACAATACAGTCAGAAAAAAATATTCCTGAGGTTTCCAGGCCTCACAAGCACATATAAGTCAGTGGCCAAGAAATATCAATAATGTAAATAAACAGTGATCTTAAAGGACATTGTCACTCAAATTAATTACAGCTATAGTGAACTGCTTGGTTACAAATTTACAATTCTCATCCTGAAGTCAATTTTATTTTCTTAAAATCATTCAAATGGAATAGGTTTGCTGTTAAGAAGGTTCTATTAAAATCTCATTAAGTTGCTATAACTTGGAAAGAGAGATAGATACTGATGTTTAAACATTTAGAGAAATGGTCTGCTTAAAAGTGTTAGATTTGGTTGATTGTGGAGGATTTTATATTTTATGTCAAAATGAACATAACAAAATCACTTCAGTTCTTTACAAAATCACTCTTTCTAACTAAACCATTAGACCTTTAATTATAACAATTTCTGTTTTATGGACATGCACTGCTAGGGTCAAATAGGCTCTGAATGCAAGTGTACATTGTGGAACAGGGAGAGGGTTATTCTCTTTCTGAATCAGGGTAAAGATAAGTGGGTCATATATATAGTCATTTCTTCATCTGAATGTAAATTGTCATCATTATGAAAATCAAACACTGCAATTAAATTCCAAGGGACCAACTAGAATAGCACCTGTTTCATTGGAATGTTTTCTAAACTGCTACCAAGGTTTAGTTACCAGCAGCAGTAGCTTCCTATCAAATGCCAAATCAAAAGCTCTGATGATAATCATGAAGCTGATAGGGCGAGATGTTTATCCCACTAAATTTCAAATAGGTTTTCAAAAGTTACAGATTCAGAAGTAATGGTAATGGTTTGGTTTCTTTAAAAACTCAGTTATGTAATTTGGTTTTTTTTTTTTAATCCCAAGAGTGGGATTTTACTTTAGTTTGTGCACAGCTGATAAGCTGATAATTGTCTCCGGTGGTAGGCTGCTAATGGCCTGCCTCCTGCAACATGGAGAGGGGCGTGGTCTAGGGTTCTGAGGATATAAATATGAAAGCCGAGAAAAGTGTGGTGGCCTTGTGGCCAGTGGCAGTTTGGAGAGTCCAGATGTGGATGGAGAGGAGACAGACTGAGAGAAATGTTTCAACACAGCGGCTTGGAGGAGACTGCTTGCTGTGTTTGCTGTTGACAGAGATCGATATAGCCCTAAAAGAACCCATCAGCCTTAAACAGCTAGGAGAAGTAAAGGGGTCTGTGTCTCTCTCCCCACCAACCTTCTCTCTCCTACCTGGGGGTGGGGGTTGGAAGGGAGAGACTTTAAGGAACCCCAAACAAAACAGATTAAAAATTAGTGCAACAAGTAATAGTTCTGGTTTTCAAATCAGACCACATTCTGTATTAGCTTAATCTTCTACATTGCCTTAGGGTAATGGCCAAGTAATGACACTTCCTTCCATACATGTTTTTAACCATTTTAGCTGAAAATAAGTGAGATCATTGTGTTGAAACATCGATTTTTAAATACAGATTTTATACTTTTTAAATCTATTAAAATAAATTTATAATCTTGTAAAAATAATTCTACAACTTAAATGTTTTAGGAACAGATCTTTTAGTCTTTTAAACTTAACGTGACATTTTACTAAAATGGAAAAGTAAACCTGTTGATTATTTAATTTGATTGTTAAAGCAAATTGCACTCATCATTGTTAATTTTATAGAATTACATTGCAGAATTTTGTACCTTTTATAGAAATTGGGGATAAAATGTTTATCCTGTTCCCTAGCCGCTTCCAGACACTTATTCAAAATTAATACAAGTTTCTGTCCTTAAAATGACTATTGGTGCAGTAGAGGAATGAATAAGTGGATAAAGTAGATAGACTAAGATCTTTCCATCAGGATTTGAGTTCAACCCAAATAACAACAACAACAACAACAACAAAATTGAGTTCAAACCAAATAACAAAAAAGCCAAACTTGGACAATAATGACAATCCTAGCAAGACATGCCCACTGGTGTCACAGATGTTATAGGATTCACCAATTTTCTCAGTGGATTTAGAGCCCACTCCACGAGAACCAACTCAAAAGTACTGCGGAGTTAATAATTGGCCTTTGTGTCTGGGGATCTCTGTAATGTCATATACATGATATATATATTTCCATAAGAACCGTCAAACACCCAAGAGTTGAGTTGCTGATGTTTATTAAGTATTTCAATATATTAAGTCATATGTGGTATAGATTTCTACAAAACAATATCTATTATTTCTACAAAATAATATATTATTATTATATATTATATACACACATATATATTTAAAAGTGGATGAACACCTTTCTCACAGTGAGTCTGAGACTGAGAAGATGTCATCGTGTGCTCACCTGCTGGGCAGAGAACAGCCTGGGCCTCTCCCTTGTGACACTGAAGCCCAATGACAAACGCCATGTGACCAGGGCGGCAGGAGGCCAGAGCTGGCTTTCATACCTTCCGCTTTTGTCTCATCCCTGTCCTCCCTAAATCCTTCCCTGTCCCTCTAAGGAAACATAGTGCAGGCTGAGCTCCAAGTGCCCAGAAAACAAGAGGCCATATGCAGCCTTTTTTTTGTTCCTCTTTTTAAAATTGAAAACAGATTATTTTTCATAGAATATATTTTGTTTCCCCTCCCCCAACTTGTTCTAGATGCTCGCTGCCCACGCAAGTCCACACTCTTCCTTTTTCTCTTTCATTAGAAAACAGACACATAATAATAATAAATAAAATCAAAGAAATCAGCCTATAAACAAAAAAAAGTCAAAGAAAAAGCACAAGAATCTCATAATGACCGAGAGACAAATACTTTCGCCCACACAGAAATCTCATTTGAAAAAAGATGGGAGGTCCTCTTCCCCTTCAGTCTGACCCTAGCCTATGAGGTCTCTTCAGGGCTGTCTCCATCCTCCTCCTCTGTGGCCTGGCAAGGCTGCACCCCACAGGGGAAGGTGATCAGAGAGCCTGCTACTGAGTTCATGGCAGAGACAACTCATGTTCCCCTTATTAACGCATCCACTTGGAGACTTAGTCTATGGGCTATATTTGAGAGGAGGTTTTAGGTTCTCTCCATGGACTAGGAGAGGGGCACAGAGGAGAAGAAAGAGGGAAGGTGGGATTGTGAGGAAATGGGGGGAGGGGATCACAGCTGAGATACAACGTGAATAAATTGTAATAAATAAATAATAAGTTTTTAAAAGATATGAAACCATACTATATAAAAAAAAGGTCTGTGTGGATCGCACAGCCAATTCACCTCCTACCCTCCCTACCCCGACTCAGCAGCTTTAACCGGACCCAACTTCAGCAGGCACCACTAACTCAGAACATGTCTGTCAGAAAACTAAGTTTGCTGCCCTCAGACCTTCTCCTCTCTCTGCTGCCCCAGAGTCAGTCCTCCAGTTTCATCCTCAGATCTGCAGCAGAAGACTCACAGCAGCCTTCACTGAGCCCCTGCTCCTGTGGATCCCATAGATCTTCCCATTTAACTTTCTACCCCAAATTCACTGCTTTGTTCCAGCCCCCAGTCCCAGCAGGCACACTCTGCTAACCCAAAAAGCACTCCTCCCAGAATAAGGAGAAGGCTGAAGGCAGGGCCACCGCCCTCCTCCTGCTGCTGAGACCCAGTCCTACCATCTCATCCCCAGCTCCACAGCGGGGAACCCACTGCAACCTCACTTTCTTTTTTGACTGTATCACCAACAGATCACAAAGACCTTCTCCCCAACCAGATTCCCAGCTTCTAACTTCAGCCAGTATGCCTGTGAACACACCAGCTGAGCAAGCCAGTAAACAGGCAACAACACAGCCATCACACTCTCCAAACACCTAGGGAAGAAACAGAAAAGGAGCAAAATGTTCAACCAACAAAAGACAAGCCCAGAAATCAGCACCTATATGTAATCATCCCACACCCAGAGGCCTAGATGCCTGTGTAAAAACACAAGCCAAAACAGCCAGGGCAATCTGTATCCACAAGAGCCCAGCTAACCTACCACAGCAGGCCCTGAATATTCCAACATAGAAAGAGACCTTAAACCAACTATACGAAGATGATAAAGGTTCTTAAAGAAGAAATGAATAAATTAAAGAAATTCAGGAAAACACAAACAAACAATAGGAGGAAATGAAAAATTCCCTTAAAGAAAGCTAAAACCAAACCAACCAACAAAAAAAAAAAAAAAAAAAGAAAAGAAAAAAAAAAGAAAACAACCCACAAATAATAGTTTAGGAAATGTATAAACTGTTCAAGTCCTGAAAATGGAAACAAAATCAATAAAGAGAACATAAACTGAGGGAATACTGAAAATGAAAAATTTAGGATTTTGAAAAGGAATTACAGAGGCAAGTTTCACTAACAGAATACAAGAGACGGAAGAGATAAGATATTCCATGAAAAGCCAAATTTAAAGATTATCCCAAACCTACTTACAAATCCAGTTCTAAAGAAGATGATTTAAGGAAAACTTCAACGTAAGGAGATTAACAACAGGAAATAAATATTCTCACACCAGCAAATCAAAAGAAGGGAAATGTAAATACATGCACACACACACACATATGTACACACACCACCACCACCACCACCACTACCACCACCAACAACATTAACAAAAAAACAGGAATAAACAATCGTGGATCATTTATATCTCTCAACACCAACGGTCTCAATTCCCCAATAAAGAGACAAAGACTAACAGAACGGGTGTGAAAACAGGAGCCATCCTTCTGCTGCATCCCAGAAACATGCCTCAATATAAAGCATAGGCTTTACTCAGAGTAAAGGGTTAGAAAAAGATATTCCAAGCAAATGTATTTAAAATCAAGCTGGTGCAGCCATTTTAATATCAAACAAAATAGACTTCAAACCAAAACTAAGCAGAAGAAATAGGGAAGGACATTACATACCCATCAAAGAAAAAAATCCACCAAGATGACATTTCAATTCTTAACATCTATACCCCAAACAAAGGGCACACACGTTTATAAAAGAAACACTACACAGCTTAAATCAAATACTGACCCTGTCACAATGATAATGGGTGACTTCAATACCCCACTCTCACCAATGGATAGGTCATCCACACAAAAAGTAAGCAGAAATACTGGAGCTAATGAATGTTTATAAACCAAATGGATCTAACAGATATTTAAGAATATTTCATCTCCACACAAAAGAATACACCTTCTTCTCTGCACCTCATAAAACTACCTCTAAAATTGAACACATACTTAGACACAAGTCTCAACAGATACAAGAAAACTGAAATAACTCCCTGCATCCTATCAGAGCACCATTAAACCTAGATATCAACAACAGAAACAACATAAAGCTTATCAACTCATGAAAACTGAAAAACTTTCTACTGAAATGAAAAATGAATCAATACAGAAATAAAGAAATGAAAGACTTTCAAGAATTCAATGAAAATGAATACACAACATACCCAAACTTATGGGACACAATGAAAACTATGCTATGAAGAAATATAGAAATATAGAAATCAATAAAACAAAATAATGAGTGAAACAAGAAGTTGATTCTTTGAGAAAATCAGCAAGATAGACAGACTTAGTAAGAACAAGTTATCCAAACTAACTAAAAGACACAGAAAGAATATCCAAATTAACAAAATCAGAAAGAGGGGTTATAACAACACATGGACGAAATCCAGAGAATTATAAGGACCCACTTTAAAAACCTGTAGTTCTCCAAACTGGAAAATCTAAAATAGCTGATTTTCTTGATAGCTACGACTGAACAAAGCTAAATTGAGATCAGATAAACAATTTAAATGATCCTATAGTGAAACCGAAGCAGTCACTAAAAGTCTCCTAACCAAAAAGACACAGGGGCAGAAGGTTTTCGTACAGAATTCTACAAGACTTTCAAAAAAGAGTTAACTCCAATAGTCCTCAAATTATTCCACAAAATAGAAACAGACTAAACACTGCTCAATTCATTTTATGAGACCACAGTTACCTTGATCTGCAAACCAAGTACTTAACAAAGAAAAAAAGAATTACAAACGTATTTTCTTTTGAACGTAGATGCTAAATACTCAATAAAATATTTGCAAACTGAATCCAAAACCACATCAAAAGATCATCCACTATGATCAAGTAGGCTTCATCCCTGAAATGCATGAATAGTTCAATATACGAAAATCAAAAAATGTATCCAACATTTAAAGAAACTGATAAAAAAACAAAACAAAACATGACCATCTCACTAAATGCAGAAAGGGCCTTTAACAACATTTAACACTCCTTCATGATAAAAGTCCTGGAAGATTAAGGGCACAAGGGACATACCTTTAAAAAAGCAGTTTATAGTCCTGATGAGACCTGATAGACTAGGGTCAGATAGAAGGGGAGGCGAACCTCCCCTATCAGTGGACTAAAGGAGGGGCCTAGGGAAAGAAGAGGGAGGGTGGGATTGGGAGGAGATGAAGGAGGGGTCCACAGCCAGGATACAAAGTGAAATAATTGTAATAAATAATAATGTTTAAAAAAACCTGAGACTAAAAAAGAAAAAGAAAAAAAAAGAAAAAAGCAGTTTATAGCAAGCCCTTAGCCAGCATAAACTTAAATGGAGAGAAACTCAAACTGAAAGTCAGGAATAAGATAAGGTTGTTTACTCTCTCATATCTTTTAAACATAGTACTTGAATTCTCAGCTACAGCAATAAGACAGCTAGAAGAGATCAAAGGGATAGAATCTGAAAGGAAGGAATTAAAGTATCTTTATTTTCAGACGATATGGTAGTATCCATAAGTGATCCTAAAATTTCCACCAGGGAACATCTGATAAACAGAGTAATTCAGTCGTCATTCTATATACAAATGACAACAGATTGAGAAAGAAATCATAAAAATATCTTTCACAATAACCTCAAATAATATGAAATATCTTGAAATAACTCTAACCAAACAAGTGAAAGACTTGTAGAATAAAACTTCAAGTCTTTAAAGAAGATATCAGAAGATGAAAAGCTCTCTCATGCTCATGGATTGGTTGAATTGCATAGTAAAGAGTGACCAAAATCCATCTACAATTTCAATGCAATTCCCATCAAAATACCAACAAAGTTCTTTACAGATCTTGACAAGACAAATCTCAAGTTTATATAGAAAAAGTAAACTCCCAGGATAGCTAACATAATTCTGAATATAAAAGAACTGCTGAGGTCTCAGTATTCCTGATTTCAAGTTGTACTACGCTACAAAAAAAAAATGGTACTAGCATAAAAGCAGACATGATGATCAGTGGACTGGAATTGAAGACCTAGACATAAACACACACACATATGAACACCTGATTTTTTACAAAGAAACCAAAAGTATACACTTGAAAAAAGTTAGCATCTTCAACAAATGGTGCTGATCAAGCTGGATGTCTGTATGTAGAAGAATGCAGATAGATCCATATTTATCACCCTGTACAAAACTCCACTCCAAATTAATCAAAGACCTCAACATAAAAGCAGATACCTGGATAGAAGAAAAAGTGGGGAATAGCTTTGGGACTTCATGAAACTGAAGTTTCTGTAAGGCAAAAAACACCATCATTCAAACAATGCAGCAGCTGACAAAATGGGAAAAGATATATAGCTTCTCTACATCCACTAGAAGACTAATATCCAAAACATATAAAGAATTTGGAAAAGCTGACATCAAAAACAAATAATTCAATTTAAAAATGGGGTACATATCTAAACAGAGAATTCTCAAATAGAAGAAATTCAAATGGCTGAGAAACACTTAGAAAAAATGTTAAACCTCCTTAGCCATCAGGGAAATGCAAATCAAAAGTCTTTTGAGAGTCTATCTTACACTTGTCAGAATGGCTAAGATCAATAACACAAGTGACAGTTTATGCTGGCCAAGAAGTGAAAATAAGGGGAACACTCATCCGTTGCTAATGGGAGTGTAACCTTGTGTAGCCACTATAAAAATCAATATGGTGGTTCATCAAAAGTTGAAAATCAATCTACCTGAAGATCCAGTTATACCATTCTTAGGTACACTCCCACAGGACACTCCCTCCTACCTCAAGGACACTTGCCTAACCATGTTCCTTGTGGCTAAAAACTGGAAACAAGCTATTATGTCCCTCAACAGAAGAATGGTTAAAGAAAACGAAGTACATTTACATAATGGAGTACTACTGAGCTGTTAAAATGACATCATGAAATTTGCAGGCAAATGGATGGAACTAAAAAGATCATCCTGAGTGGTGCAACTCAGACCACTTTTATTAAAAGTAAAAACTGAGTAGGGATAACTAGAGAACTGAAGAAAAGAAACATTCTTGGTCTTGACATAACTTTTTGTGATATGTTAGAAGGCCAACAAAAATATGCCATTAATGAAAGCTTCCTCCTCTTACAACTAAGGCTCCAAAGTAGCTTCTATCCAATGACGAGGCACTCTCTATATTTTTTTAAGTTGTACTGGAGATGTTCATAAATGGTAAGTAAATGATCAATCATCTTAAGATATCTGTGTGCTAGGATTTAACCTGACTGAGCATGAAAGATTTCTGTCAAAGCTAGAAATATGCCTGCAATTAAAAGATAGCATACTTTACCAATAAAATATTGTGTATTCTTCACTGAAGAAAAAAAAAACCCACAAAGCTTGACATGTGGAACTGGTTTGTAATCCTAACACTGGGAAGCCAGAGACAGTTGGATCATTAGAGCATGCTGGCCATCTAGACTAACCTGTTTGTTGAACTTCAGGCAAGAAAAAGAGCCTATTTCAAAGCAAAAACAGGTGACGCCTGAGAACACCACCCAAAGTTGTCCTCTAAACTTCACAGCTGTAGGCACTTGTGCATACATGTGCACCAGCACTAGCAGATAAGCACAAACAAATGAATAAGTACACAAACAAATACCACCACTGGAAGTCACTATTACAAATTCACTTGGGTATCTATCAGATACGGTGAACTTTGACCTAACGAAACTGGTTTGTATAGTAAAGGCAATACTCTGTGTGAATATGTTATGGGTATATAAAATTTCAAAGCCAGAAAGAGTTTGGATTAATTGCCATAGTCTTTCAACATTCGATAATAATACTGCTAATTCCATTTTAGTTGTCCCACTGTTTTACAGCAAGTGCTAATTAGTAGTCTATTGATTAGTATACAGCTTTGCCAAACAGCTCCCTGACCAAACCTGTTTTCCAGTCTAATAATGCTGTTTTCACATGGCATAAGCACTGGCCTGAGACTTTGAAAATACCAGAATGATTTGACCTTTATTTGATAACCTAAAATAACTGCCCTCATTTCCAGAATTGCACCATCTTAAAATGTTTTCTTTTACCTTGTGCATCTGCACACACATTTTTTAAAAGAGTGAAAGTAGCTACAATTAAATGGAAAAAAATAACAAGATAGATTCAAAGCATTCTTACACTTAAGGAAGTATAAAATTAGATACTTGGTACAATTTAGCATTGAGATTTAACACTAACAGAATTACAGCAATCACTTGGAATATGAGGTTAATATGTCTCTGGCACATTTTCCCAACTTATGAATGGCTTATTGTATATAATCTTTCAGGTGAAAATCTATATATAAAAAAATAAATATTGATCCATAAAACATTTGCTTCAAATATCCTCCAAAACAGATGTTCGGAATCAGCAAGTCAAAGAAAGAAGCCAGCCTAAGAAAGACTCTATCCTCTGACTTGCAAAGGAGGGACAAGGAGAGCCGGTCATTTTGTGAGCTATTAGAAATTTTGCTTTTTAAAATGCATCACATGTGAAAGTAATTCTTTAGCTGTTTCTCGAGTTTTTGAAAATAGATAATGCCAGAGAACTGGTCATTTTAAATTAAAGTTTCCTTTATAAATCATTCCATCTATAAAGAGATTAATGGAACGATGGATAGTGCTCCCAGCTGTGATCCCAGCACTTGGAGGCTCAGTTGAAAGGACTGCATGGGTCTGAGGCCAGCTGCTACTACATTGTGGGTTCCAGGTCAGCGTGGCTGTGAGAACCTTACTCGACAGAAAGGCAGCCAGTCGTAAACAGTTTAGATAGTATGATTTTGCTTCCCAACAGTCATTACGTCTTTAATGGACTGTTCTTAGTGCCTCCTATGTGTCCTATATTTCCACTGTGACAGCTTGCCTACACCATTCTCCTTCACCCAAATTATTTTCAATTATCAAGGCTTAATTCAAAATGTCAGTCTTCATGAATTATTTCCTAATACAGCCCATAAAGGGTATGCAATCTTTCCCTAAAACATAGAAAAAAACACGTTACTGACCCATTTGTTTTAGTCACCGCTCTATTGCTCTAGTAAGACACCATGACCAAGGCAACTCTTATAAGAAGAAAGCATTTTTTCCATTGAATGGTTTTGGCTTCTTTGTCAAAAATCAAGTTTCCATAGGTGTGTGGGTTCATTTCTGGGTCTTCTATTCGGTTCCATTGATCCACTATTCTGTTATTATGCCAATACCATGCAGTTTTTATTACTATTGCTCTGTAGTACACCTTGAGGTCGGGGATGGAGATACCTCCAGATGATCTATTGTTGTAGAGGATTGTTTTGGAGATTCTGGGTTTTTTGTTTCTCCATATGAAGTTGAGTATTTTTCTTTCAAGGTCTATGAAGAATTGTGAAGGTATTTTGATGGGGATTGCATTGAATCTGTAGATTGCTTTTGGCAATATGGTCATTTTCACTATATTA
>CM053752.1:80383295-80415630 GCA_028658305.1 Pachyuromys duprasi
TCCATTTCTATCATCACTTCTTGCCCTCTACCAAAGGCTTGATCGTGAGTCTTAATATCTGCTCTGGTACATCTTTACGTTGACACCCCCCCCCCAGAGGTCCTCCTTGGCATACTACTGTCCTTTTGCTTGTTTTGTCCTCCACTCAATGTCCATCCCATTTGTTCATCCAAACCAGCATTGATAATATCCACCTGGATCCTCCTTCCTGTATATCCTCCCTCGGGGTATAGATTTCTAGATGGATCTTGAGGTAGCACTATACCTAATTGTCTGAGAAAGCACCAGATTGATTTCCAAAGTGGTTGTACAAGTTTGCATTCCCACAAGCAATGGAGGAGTGTACCCCTTTCTCCACATCCTCTTCAGCATGTGTTGTCACTTGAGTTTTTGATCTTAGCCATTCTGATGGGTGTAAGGTGAAACCTCAGGGAGTTTTGACTTGCATTTCCCTGATGAATAAGGGTGCTGACCATTTCTTTAAGTGTTTCTCTGCCATTCTATATTCCTGTATTGAGAATTCTCGGTTTAGCTCTGTACCCCATTTTTAATTACATTACTTGGTTTGTTGGTGTTTAACTTCTTCAGTTTTTTAATATATACTGAATATTAGCCCTCTATCAGATATAGGGTTGGTGAACAACAACAACAACAAAAAAAAACAACAAATATGTAGCTCTGACTTCAGCTGTCTTCTAACAGTGCTGACATAACATTTTCTACAATAAAACACTTAGTTACTTCTCTCAGTTAATTCGTACTCTATTCATAGTCTATATGCAGTTTGCTTGTTTGTAATCCTGAAAAAAGTGTCACCTGGAAAAATTTATTGGTGTAATACTTGGTCTTTGTGTTACTCTTTATTCCTACATAATTGGCATACAAATAAACCTGCCCCAATTTTCTACTGTACTTGAGCTATCATATACTTTTTGTTAATTCTTTTTCTACACATAGCTTTTTAATAAATATTTCTCTCTCCTATCTAACTTTTCTTTCACATTTCTTAAGCCATTACCTTATTTATCCTTATAGAGATAAAAATTGCTCTGCCCTGGTACTTGAACCTGGAAACCCCATAGATATCTGGAATATATGTTAATGTAAATATAGGTTAAAATACCTTATTTCAACATTTTTTCTAAATCCCCCCCCAAAAAAGAGGGTAAATGGGTTTTTAAATGACAAAAGCTAAATGGGCATGAGATATTTAAAGTGCTATGTATTTATCTTATGATTAAATGCCTCCCTATTAAACCTTTATCAAATTAATATCACTTGCTAATCTTTCCTGTGTATGTTCTATTTGGCCTCCTATTCACTCATCTGCATCATGAGTACACAACATACAGAAGTATCACAACAAACGGGATTTGAAAGATACTGAAAACTCCTTTCTCCTAAGCTATCACCCACTAATTTCCTCTGAATATGAGCATTTGTAAAATCGCTACTTCTGCTGAAGACAGGTGTTGTGATCATATAAAACCTTGTTAAAGCCTAAATGAGACTATGGAACTAAAGAGAAAAAAACAAAAGAGTCCAATCATTTGACAATAACCGAGATAATTATATTTAATGATTTTTCCATCTAAAAGCTAAAAAGCAGAATCTTCAAAATGCCAACAGATTTATTTCTCTCATTTTGCTTCTTGCACTTATGCCTATAACAATCATAAAATATCATAAAAAGTAAAGGCACATTTCAGTAACTAAATACTACTTTTATAGACTGTACCACGAAACTGACATTCTAGTTCTAATGCACATGAATGACTACTGCCAAGGAGAAGATGAAATGTCAAATAGAACATCTTATACAAGAACTAGCATTTTTAAATCTTATTAGAAACAACCTAAGTACTATAATACTTATGACACTTAATATATCTTGTTTGAAGGAATATTAGTAGTATTTGAATCGTAGTCAGGGGTGTCCTATAGGTTCGTAAATAATACAGGCTATTGCCATTGCTCTTGGTTGTCCTCCAGAATTTGATGATGAGACCTATTGCTGAAGAGACACATCCTTAAGCCATGGACATAGAGAAACCAATCTGGTAATGCCCTGGAAGCATCATCCCTGCTGGCTGTCTTTCATAGTTCTGGAAGGCAATATACTGGATAATGGGGGCAGGGACATAATAACAGCACCATGGTGGCGATTGGCCTGTCAAAATACAAACACTGGTGTGAATGCTACAGGAGTGAACAGCCACTTTCTGATAGGATTAAAGCCCACTCCAAAAGACAGACTTATTATTGAACCAAAAACAAAGGGTGAGATAGGCCCTTGCAGAGAACCTACTACAATTATTCTGTTAAATGAACACCATATTAAGCCTTATGAGCTCTTATCTTTACACCCAAATATTATTGTATCTTTCAACACTCATCAGAGCGTTTCTTCAGGCAATAGATGAAAAATTAACACAGAGACCCACAGTTGGTGGATGGAGACTCTCAAGTGCTCCACCCTAAATGGGGCACATATATATAGCACTCCCTTGTGCCAGCATTCAAGGATCATCATGGAAGAGAGAATAGAAAGCTTTTAATATCCAGAGATTAATAGATGACTATAGCAAAATGGTGCTGTGGGGACATGTCAGGGCAGTTACACACAGTAACTGTTACACAGGGCTGTGACTGCAGGCAAAAACCTGATTCATACCAAGCCCAATAAAATTCCACCATAGAAGAGGCACAGGATCAACAAAACCCTTTAGCTGAGGGACCATTGGTAAATGGCATCTGCTAGGAGGATGCACATACCGGTAGCACTAAATGGTCTCAGTGGGATTTTTTTTTAATGGGACATGAAATTTAGAGGGAATGTGATATAAAAGTGAACAAGAAAGTAATGAAAATGCAAAGGCTTAAACAGAAAGGGAGCAGGGAGATACAGAAAGTTTTAATTAATTTATTTATTTTTATTCATTACAGTTTATTCACTTTGTATTCCAACTGAGGGGACTCCCTCATCCCCTCTCAGTCCCTCCCTCCCTCTTCTCCACCCATGCCCCTCCCCCAGTCCACTGATAGGAGAGCTCCTCCTCCCCTTCCATCTAACCCTAGTTTATCAGGCCTCATCAGGACTGGCTGCATTGTCTTCCTCTGTGGCCTAGTAAACCCCCTCCCGCATTCCCTCTTTATCCCCCCCTTCCCTCCCTCATCTCCTCCCTGCCCCTTTCCAAGTCTACTGATAGGGGAGGACCTCCTCCCCTTCCATCTAACTCCAGCTTATCAGGTCTCTTCAAGAATGGCTGCAATGTCCTCTTCTGTGGCCTAGCAAGGCTGCTCCTCCCTCGGGGGGGGGGGGTGGTAAAAGCGCCAGCCATTGAGTTCATGTACAAAATAGTCCCTGTTCCCCTTACTACTATACCCACTTGCATATTGAGCTACCATTTGCTACATACAAGCAAGGATTCTAGGTTATATCCATACATGGTCCTTGGATGGAGAGACAGTCTCAATAAAGACCCCTGTGCCCTGCTATATTTGGTCCTTGAGGAGCTCCTGTCCTCTCCAAGTCATACTAACTCCCCCTTCTTTCATATGATTCCCTGTACACTGCCAAAGGTTTGGTTATGTTTCTTAATATTTGCTTTGATACCCTGCTATGTATAGTCTTTCCGAGGCCCTCTGTGGTAGGCTCTTGTCCTGATACTTCTTTTCTCCTACATCCAATGTTCACCCCATTTGACTTTCTAAGTGAGGATTAATCCTCTTACCCCAGGTCCTCTTTCTTGTTCATCTTCTTTAGGTGTATAAATTTCAGTATGTTTATCCTATCTTATAGGTCTATATAAGTGAGTATATACCATGTTCGTCTTTCTGCTTTTGAGATACCTCACTCAGGATGATAATTTCCAGGTCCCACCATTTGCCTCCAGGTCTTTCTATCTCCCCCTTCTTTAATAAGATTCCCTGCACTATGCCCAAAGTTTAGCTAGGAGTCTCAGCCTCTGCTTTGATACACTGTTAGGTAGCATCTTTCAGAGGCTCTCTATGGTAGGCTCCTGTCCTGTCCCCTGTTTTCTCCCTCTTCCGATGTCCAGCCCTTTTGCCTTTCTGAATGAGGATTGGTCATCTTACCCAGGATCCTCCTTCTTGCTTAATTCTTTAGGTGTATAGATTTTAGTATGATTATCCTATATTATATGTTTAATATCCACTTATAAGTAACTATATACCATAAGTATCTTTCTGCTTCTGGGATACTTCACTAAGGATGATCTTTTCTAGATCCCACCATTTGCCTACAACTTTCATGATTTCCTTGTTTTAATTGCTGAGTGGTATTCCATTGTGTAAATTTACCACACTTTCTGTATCCATTCCTCTGTTGAGGGACATCTGGATTGTTTCCAGGTTCTGGCTATTAAAAATAAAGCTGCTGTGAACATGGTTGAGCAAATGTCCTGCATACTCTGGCATCTTTTGGATATATAGGAGTGGTATAGCTGGATCTTGAGGTAGCATTATTTCTAATTATCTGAGAAAGCACCACATTGATTTCCAAAGTGGTTGTACAAGTTTACATTCCCATCAGCAATGGAGGAGGGTTCCCCTTTCTCCACATCCTCTCCAACATGTGTTGTCACATGAATTTTTTATCTTAGCCATTCTGACGGGTATAAGGTGAAATTTCAGGGTCGTTTTATTTTTAAAATGTTATTCATATAGAATATATTTATGATCTTGAACGAAAAAATCTATTAACTCTGTCTTAAAATACTACCCAAAACAAATCTAGTTTCATAATGCTTCTAAATTTAAATTATTATGTACACGAATATGAACTAGAAAAAAGAAAAAGTTAATAACTGAAAGAAATTATGAATTAGACTAAGCCACACTAGGAGCTTCTTTTTAAAAATTAGTAAAATAATGTACTATATAATTAAGAGACAATGTGTCATCTATAAGAAAATGTCTGCTTTTGAAGCCATACAAAATAACAAGAAATCCACAGGAAAAATGGACAAAACACTTGGAATTATAGTCTAAGAAAGCATAAATTCATAAAAATAGTCAATATTGTTTTTTTTCATTTCTTAGGTTGAGAAGAGCAATTGTTAACACCATCATTCTTGGGAAAGGTATATGGTAGAAAAACAACAAAAGTACTATATGAAAATTAAACCAGAAAGTCTGGAGGTCAGTTTTCTCAGTACTTAGTAAAGATTTAAATTCAATTAGGCATCTCAGTATCCACTATTGAGATCACAGAGACTGTTCCATGGAAGCACTTTTTATAAAATTAAAAAATTAAGAGTAACTTACCTGAATGCTCATTAAGGAATTACGTATGCAGCATATAAATAAGGTAGGTCAAATATAAACAGGAATAGATCTTTAAAATCTATACCTAAGTTAAAAAATAGAAGTAGAGTGTCATTTGGGGAGCGTTTATATTATGTGTCATTTATGAGTACATGTGAGGTATGGAAGCTTACTCACAAACCCGTAACAGTGATTTACCCTGGGGACTGTGTAGGAGAGCCATATTCATGGTGGTCATCAAGCAAAATTTTAACCTCAAAGATATAGACATATGATAGAGAAATATATATTCTAAATGTTAAAAGAAAATTCTTACTTTTAAAGATATTTTGGTAATATTTATCACCTATTCAAATTTTAGTAATAACAGTACTCCAATAAACATCACAGTATTTCAAGGTTCTAAAGAAGAAATCACCTAACTTCTACATGAATCCACTGAGCCTAATTCTTCGCACCCAGTAACATACACTGTATTTTTCCAAAGATATTTTAATAATGAATCAGTTACTGAGTAAATGATCACATGAGAAACCTGTCTTTGAAAAGGATATTTTTACCCTCAGTGGGGAGAAGTATGGTAATTCATCTTTTAACAGAAGCAGCAGAGTCAAGAGAGACTAAGGACTGGTAGTACTAACTTTGCCACTAACTTGTTGGACAATGGTCAGAAAACTGATCATGAATTTATCATTATTTTTCCTTGAGATAACACTAATTATTTCCCAGAGGGTCGGGGTAGAAGTGCCATGGCGTGTGTGTGTGTGTGTGTGTGTGTGTGTGTGTGTGTATGTGTGTGTGTGTGTGTGACACAGCACTGGTAGAGAACGCTGACAGCTTCACAGAGCAGCCATCAGGCTGGTAGGTAGCAGCAGCCCTGTGGTGTGTGCTGCAGCAATGCCGGAAGTGAAAACGTGTGCCACACTCACTTCCTTCACCCAGCTCGCCTGATCTATATGACAACTGAACGAAAGTAAGATTTGTAATTTATGAAAACCAGAAAAAGAAACTACCTATACTCAATTTTTAAAAAAACAAAACCTATGGGAAATTTATTTTAAAGAAAAAAGCTATAAATTTCAAATTAAAAAAAGCATATTCTAATTTTTTTTGTATTTAAAAAAAACCTGCTTGTGTTTTATTCTGTAGAAAGCATATCCGAAGAAAACACGCTATCTATCTATGTTGTGCTTCTATCTCCTCATAGCAGTAGGTTACTGAAGAAATGATTTTGTAGATTCTAGCATGACTTTGAACTTATCTACAAATTGGGGTATCCATTCCTACCAGTTAAAACATATGAATTATTCTGTACTAAATGATCATAAATCATAACATAAAAGGTTACTTCTGTTGTTATCTTTACTTGGATACAATGTGACTTGGACATTGACTTGGACATGGCACCTTGATTATCACTTACTATTTCAAATTCTTTGTGTTTAACTTCTTATAATTTGGACATCAGAATAAACATGTTCCTTCATACTTGCATTGATAGACTGCAATACCTGAAATTAATATGTTCATGGGTGTGCAGAACTGTGACACCATTAAACCATGAGCATATAAATGTTGCTATCTGTGTAGTTAGAATTTCTGACAAATGACCTAGTTTCAAAGTTAAATATGAAAAATTTGATTTCTCTACAATGAGAGAAAGTGTGTTAAAATTCTTTTAACAATTTGTCATTAAGAACATCTTTTATAATCATTCAAGGAAAAAGAAAAGGTAGACGTTCAAATGCCTTCTGTAAGATCTCTCAGAATAAAGGAATATGACAATCCCACAAGAACAGTACCTATTATAAAACTATGAATAAATGCAGAAACTTTTTAAAAAGTATATCATAGAACTCTTCCTACCAAAGATAATGAAAATACAAGAAACAACACAGATGAAACTCCATGTAAGGAAGGAAGAATTTTAAGGAATATGAAATGTTTTTATATCTCAGTAGCTAAGATTTCCATGAGCACTTGTCTATATATAAAAGATAAAATGTCTGGCGGTTCCAAGATGGCGGCTAGTGTGCACCTTATCTGAGGGGCAAAGGACCTAAAACGCCAAAATTGGTGAGTGATGGGGCTACCGAACCCAGAACAGTTACCTAGGCTTCCAGGAAGAAAGAGACTAACCATGAACTGAGTCCATCTAGAATCAGGTCACCGGCAGACTCCTCCGAGAGGAGACACTCGGGGAGGTGATCCCTAGGCACTTCCCCGTACCCAACTCCCTATTTCCTCTTTGGGGGAGGCAGGAGGCGGCCAGCAGAATCTGCCACAGGCCACACTGCCTGTGCCCCAGCCCCAGCGACAGCAGTGGCTTCTACCAAAGAAACCGAGGCTCGGGATCTGGGCTTGAGAATACCTAACCCTCTCGGGCACTCCCCTGAGACCACCGGCATAAGCCTGCCCTGGTGGCGCAGAAGGGTAGAGAGGTGCCCTCAGCTTCTGCCACAGCTCACAGCACCAGAGCTTCAGCCACCGCTTACAGAGCCTGCGCCCCAGCGCTGCCGGCTGCGCCTAGCAAACAAACCCTGGCTCCAGATCTGGGTCTAAGAATGCCCAATCCTTCGGGGCACCCCCTGAGAACGCCAACATAAGCCTGTCCTGGAGGATCGGAAGGCTAGAGAGGTGCACTCAGCTTCAGCCACAGCTCACAGCACCTGAGCTCCAGCGCTGCCTGCTGCTCCTAGCAAACAAGCCCTGGCTCAGGGTCTGGGACTGAGGTCACTCAACACTTCCTGACACTCTCCTGGATACAGCCGCAATAAAGTCTAGCACTGGCAGCCCCTGGCAGAGAAACCACTGCTCAGGGTCTGGGACTGAGAATAGGGGACTGAGAATAGCCAACCCTTCCTGGTACTCCCCTGAAACCGCCACCATAAGCTTGCCCTGGCCCTGGCGGGGGAAGGACAGAGAGGCAGCCTGCGGATTCTGCCACAGGCCACAGCACCTGGACTCCAGCGCACAGGGCAGCCCCTGGCAGAGAAACTCTGGTGCTCGGTCTGAGACTGAGGATACTCAACCCTAACAAGCACTCCCCCGGAACTGGCCTACGAATGCACTAGCGCCTGGTGACTTCTGGCAGAGATACCCAGCCCCGGGATCTGGGACTGAGAACATTCAACTCAAACCTTTCTGGTACTGCCCCGGAACCAGCCACCATAAGACTTCCCTGGTGGAGGAGAAGGGCAGAGAGTCAGCCTGCAGACTCCACCACAGTCCACAGAGCCTGCGCCCCGGCCTCTGATCTGGAACAGTGGAACAGAGGAGATTCTGTCTGCACTCCACCTACCCACACCCACCCCAGCACTTCCCTGGGTCCAGCCACCAAAATCATTCCCTGGTGGAAGTGTAGGATACAGAAGGGACCTGCAGAGTCCACCACAGATCGCATGGCCTGGGCCTCAGCACGGGCTGTACCCAGGACAGCACACTGTGTAGGTGGACACCAAGGCCTGCTGCTAATAGCGCCACTGAGCTGACTGTTAGCCTACACCCGCATTTGCCCTAGCAGGACCAAATCGGAGAGTAGAGAGCAAGGGGAACCCCTGTGCATCCCAACTGGTCCTACAAGGGAGTGATTTTGCCTCCAAGGGAGTATTTGCCCCAGATCCAGAGCCCCTCTACACAAGCCACCAGACAACAGATCCCTACCACCCACACCCCTAGTGTAGGCATTATAGGGATTCTTGGGATGGCAATCCCAACACTGAAACCTCTGCTCTGTGGGACTACCAGCGAATTCCAGGCAAGCAATTCCTGGATCCCAGACAGAGCTGCATACCAGTGGCCTGCAGGCAGCCGTGATAGTCAGGGAACCTGCATATGCACACTGCGCCAGCTAAAAGTGCCTGTGAATAACACCAGTATCACATTCCTCACTCAGGTAAAGCTGAAACCACAACTGCACACTCCCAAAGCTGTGAAGATCTCTTATCTTCCTGAAAAACAGTCCAGAAAACAGAGATGGTCCTAGCCTGAACTACAGACTCCAGGAACAAACAGTGAGGGGTACAGATAATCAGATGGCCAGAGGCCAATGTAAGAACACACCCAACAAAAGTCAGGACATCATGGCTTCATCAGCACCCCCGCCACACAAAAGCAATGGACACTTCAATTCACTAGATACACAAGAAAACGATTTTAAAACTATGTTTTTCCAGCTAGTAGAGACTCATAAAGAGGAAATGAACAAATCTCTCAGAGAAATGGCTACAAAAATTGAGGCAAACAAAGAAGAAATGAACAAAGCTCTCAAAGAAAAAAACCACACAAATAGAGGCAAATAAAGAAGAAATGAACAAAGCTCTCAAAGAAATACAGGCAAATACAGCCAAACAAGTAGATGCACAATTAGTGTCATATAGAAAGAAAATGGACAAAAAAATAGAAGCTAACATTGAAAAGCAGGACTCCACATTCAATCAGATGAATGGTGCAAGACATGAAAACAGAATTAGAATCAATAAGGAAAATACAAACAGAGAAAAACCTGGAGCTGGAGAACATAGAGAAAATATCAGGAACTACAAAGGTAAGCATCACCAACAGAATACAAAAGATGGAAGAAAGAATCTCATGTGCTGAAGATATACTTGCAGAAATAGATACGTCTCTCAAAGAAAAAATAAAATCAGAAAAGTTCCAAACACAAAACATCCAAGAAATCAAGCACACCATGAAAAGACAAAATCTAAGAATAATAGGAGTAGATGAAAAAGAAAACACCAGGCTCCAAGGTCCAGAAAATATTTTCAAGAAAATCTTAGAAGAAAATTTTCCCAACTTAAAGAAAAAGATGTCCATAAACATACAAGAAGCATACAGAACACCAAATAGACTAGACTAGAAAACAAATTCTTCACATCACATCATAGTCAAAACACTGAACCTACAGAACAAAGAAAAAAATTTAAAAGCAGCAAGGGAAAAGGGCCAAGTAACATATGAAGGTAGACCTATTAGAATCACACCAGATTTCTGAAAAGAAACTCTGAAAGCCAGAAGGGCCTGGGCAGAAATCATGCAGACCTTAAGGGACCACAGATGCCAACCTAGACTACAATACCCAGAAAAACTTTCAATCAGCATAGATGGAGAATTCAAAATATTCCATGACAAAACCAAATTTAAACAATATCTACACAGCAACCCAGCCCTACAGAAGTTACTAGAAGGAAAATTCCAACCCAATGAAAACAACTACAACCAAATAAACATAGGACATAGATAGCTACACAACAACAACAAAAAAAAAACAAAAGAATACAAGCAATGAAACACAGCAACACCACCAACCCCACATCAAAAGAAAGGAATATTCATTGCTCACTAGTATCTATCAACATCAATGGACTCAACTCTCCAATAAAAAGACACAGACTAACAGAATGGTTACGGAAACAAGATCCAACATTCTGTTGCATTCAAGAAACACACCTATGCAACAAAGATAAAAACTACCTCAGAGTAAAGGGCCGGAAAAATGTTTTTCAAGCAAATGGATCCAAAAAACAAGCTGGTGTAGCTATCCTAATATCTATTAAAATAGACTTTCAACCAAAATTAATCAAAAAAGATAAGGAGGGGCACTACATTCTTATCAAAGGAAAAATCCATCAAGAGGACATCACAATTTTGAACATCTATGCCCCAAACACAAGAGCACCTACATTCGTAAATGAAACATTATTAAAGCTTAAATCACACATTGATCCCAATACCTTAATAGTGGGAGAACTCAACACCCACTCTCATCTAGGGACAGATCAACTAGACAGAAACCAAATAGGGAAATAAAGGCACTTACAGACTCCCTAAATCAAATGGACCTAATAGATGTCTACAGATATTTCCACCCAAACTCAAAAGAGTATACCTTCTTTTCAGCACCTCATGGAACCTTCTCCAAAACAGACCATAGAGTAGGTCACAAAGCAAGCCTCAACAGATACAAGAAGATTGAAATAATCCCTCGTATTATATCCAACCACCATGGACTAAAGCTGGACCTCAACAACATTGGAAATAACAAAAAGCCTGCACATACATGGAAACTGAACAACTTGCTACTCAATGATAGCTGGGTTGAGGAAGAAATAAAGAAAGAAATTAAAGACTTCCTAGAATTCAATGAAAATGAAGGTACAATATACCCAAATTTATGGGACACATTGAAAGCAGTGCTCAGAGGAAAATTCATAGCACTAAGTGCCTTTAAGAAGAAATTTGTAACATCACATACAAGCAACTTAATGGCCCAACTGAACACCCTAGGGAAAAAAAAAAGAAGCAGATACACCCAAGAGGAGCAGACAGCTGGAAATAATCAAATTCAGGGCTGAAATCAGTCAACTAGAAACAAATAAAACTATTCAAAGAATCAATGAAACAAAAAGCTGGTTCTTTGAGAAAATCAACAAGATGGACAAACCCTTAGCCAAACTAACTAAATGGCAGAGAGAATCTATCCAAATCAGCAAAATCAGAAGTGAAAGGGGGGATGTAACTACAGACACTGAGGAAATTCAAACCATCATCTGACAGAGGGCTAATATCCAGTATATATAAAGAACTCAAGAAGTTAAAAAGCAACAAATCAAGTAATTCAATTAAAAAATGGGGTACGGAGCTAAACAGAGAACTCTCTCTAGAGGATTGTAGAATGGCAGAAAAACACTTAAAGAAATGCTCAACATCCTTAGCCATCAGGGAGATGCAAATGAAAATGACCCTGAGATTTCACCTTACACCCACCAGAATGGCTAAGATCAAAAACTCAAGTGAAAACACACGCTGGAGAGGTTGTGGAGAATGGGGGACCCTCCTCCATTGCTGGTGGGAATGCAAACTTGTACAACCACTCTGGAAATCAATCTGGTGCTTTCTCAGACAATTAGGAATAGTGCTTCCTCAAGATCCAGCTATACCACTCCTGGGCATATATCCAAAAGTTGTTCAAGTACACAACAAAGACATTTGTTCAACCATATTCATAGCAGCTTTATTCATAATAGTCAGAAGCTGGAGACAACCCAGATGTTCCCTCAGTTAAGAAATGGATACAGAAATTGTGGTACTTTTACACAATGAAATACTACTCAGCAATTAAAAAGGAGGAAATCATGAAATTTGCAGGCAAATGGTGGGACCTGGAAACAATCATCCTGAGTGAGGTGTCCCAAAAGCAGAAAGATGAACATGGTATATACTCACTTATATAGACCTATAAGATAGGATGAACATACTGAAATCTATACACCTAAAGAAGATAAACAAGAAAGAGGACCCAGGGTAAGATGATCAATCCTCACTTAGAAAGACAAATGGGATGGACATTGGATGTAGGAGAAAACAAGTAACAGGACAAGAGCCTACCACAGAGGGCCTCTGAAAGACTCTACCTAGCAGTGTTTCAACATAGATACTAAGATTCATAACCAAACCTTCTTCAGAGTGCAGGGAATCACAAGAAAGAAGGGAGAGTTAATATGATCTGGAGAGGACAGGATCTCCACAAGGACCAAATATATCTGGGCACAGGGGTCTTTTATGATACTTTTTCTCCAACCAAGGACCGTATGGATATAACCTAGAACCTGTGCTCAGATGTAGCCCATGTTAGCTCAGTATCCAAGTGAGTACCCTATTATGGGGAACAGGGACTATTTCTGACATGAACTCAATGGCTGGCTCTTTGACCTTACCCTCCCCCCAAGGGAGAAGCAGCCCTGCCAGGCCACAGAGGAGGACTTTGCAGCCAGTCCTGAAAATACCTGATAAACCAGGGTCAGATGAAAGGGGAGGAGGTCCTCCCCTATCAGTGGACTTGGAAAGGGGCAGGGAGATGAGGGAGGGAGGGAGGATGGGATTGGGAGGAAATGAGGGAGAGAGATACAGCAGGGATACAAAGTTAATAAACTGTAACTAATATCTAAAAAAGAAAAAAAAGGTAAAATGTCTATGGTATTAGTCCTGAAAAATATTCTGAGTTAAATAACCCATATGGAAAAGGACAAATACGGTATATATTCTCTTATATGTAGCTGTTAGCTTTTAAGCTTTTAACAGGCATGCTACAGTCTGTAGAACCACAAACGTTATCTATAGATTAGGACACTAGGGAGAAAGGAAAATTTTCCAAGGAAAGGGAAATAAAATATATAATTATGAGGTGGAGGACTGGAACCGGAGGAATAAACAGAGGAGGAGAAAGGTAAGGGAGGGAATAGCATGAAGGGATAGCTACCGCTAAGGTCTGTTACAGGTGTCCTGTGGAAACCTACTACAGTAAAAGTTTATTTTAAAATTATATATATATGAATATTTCGTATGTATCATATATATGTATATATGAAATTCAAAAAGAATCCCAAATAACAGGGAGGCAAAGCCCCAACAAGACATCTCCTGACATCAAATAAAACCTCCATTGCCAGAAATAGGTTACATCTAATTGAATTGTTGCCAAAAGGGCCCCTATTTGAAGCTCTCATAAAAGAAAAGAAGAAAAGAAAAAAGTAAGCTCCTATTGCTGAAGGCAACACTGAACACAGAGATATCATGCTAGTGCCTAACTAGTTCTTCACCACTACTGACTAGAGTTCATGGTACTGGAACGTACTCTGAGGAGGAGAAAGGTAAACAAAAACAGACCTACAAACCCTTTGATCTTCAATGGTGACCTGCCTGATGCACTAGCAAAATAGTGACACAAAAGTTGTGAAAGTAACCAACCATTATCTGATCAGATTTAAGACTCAGTCCATGAAATTGAACCCATGCCCAACACTGGCTGAGTGGCCAAGAACCTAAGACTAGATAGGCCATGGGCCCAGGAGAAAACAGGTAATACTATTCTTCTGCTAAAGGTAGCAATAAAATGACTCGTCACTGGGTGGTGGTGGAACACACCAGAGGCAGGCAGATCTCTGAGCTCAAAGCCAGCCTGGGCTACAGAGTGAGTTCCAGGACAACTGGCGCTACACAGAAAAACCCTGTTTCAAAACACAAAACAGACTCCTAATACACACAGATCCATGTTTCAGTCAGCCATCTTCGGAGCTTTGTCTCATAGGATATGGGAACTAATACAGAGTTCTACAACTGGACAATGCTGAGAATGAGAGGTCTTAGTACACTTAGTCCTAAATGGGATGTCCATCCATCTCCTTCAGGGAGCTATGTAGAATAAGAGATGGAAAGGCTGTGGGAGACGCTAAGGAAACAATGTCTTCCAGATACAAGACTATAACACAAGTGAACTGACAGGGACCTGCACAGGTCCACGCCAGATGGGGACCCTCTGCTAAGAGGGAGCATACACATAAGCCCCCATATCTAACCCAGAAACTATCACCAAGTTACAACTGTTTGCAAAGGAAAAATTAGTTTTCTCCAACGGTGTTCAAACCACACTTAAGGCCACATGCCCAGCAGTAGACTCAATGCAAAACAAGCTCATTAGCATTTTGTCTCATAATGTTTTGTATGAGCATACTCTTTTAATCTTACTGGTCTTTTGCTTAACCAGAGTTTCATATTTTTTGTTTATATTGGGGGGAATATTGTTTCTAGTATTTTTTTTCTTAGTTTTTGTTTCTCTTATAGTTTGCTTTGTTTTGCTCATGTTCCCTTGTTTTATTTTTCTGTTTGTTTTCTAGAGAGAAAGAATACATGGAGTTGGATGTGTGGAGAGTTGGTCTGAATCAGGGAAGAACATATTCTATAAAAATATTTTCAATTTTAAAAATACTTAAAAATTTAAAATATCTGTGGTATTTGCAATGTTAAATTTTATAGCAGTTATTTTAATTTACAAGCAATAAATAAATCATTTATTAAAGTTTTAAAATATTTTCAGTAGGGCTTTTACAAAATATAAATTTACTAATATGGACATTTTAAAACATATTCTTAAATCTTTTTTCAGATAGAGTTCCTTCTAATCAAACAATAGAGTAGAAATTTTATTTCTAATGTGTAACTGTGAAGACTTTCAGACTGCTGAGAATAATACTGTGAAATTAATTTAGCATGATGTTTGCTGCTTCAAAACATTAAAAAGTCTTCTATCTATCTGTGATGCATAAGTCAAACTGGTAAAAACAAAAACACAAAGAAAAATTTGTATTGTTTTATTTTTAGAGTCCTGAGCTAATTATTTAAGCAAATTTGAGCTAGTCAGCATGAAGAATTTCACAATAAAATCTAGCGCAGTCTTAAATAGACTCACTCCTCAGAGTCTACGCAAAGTATACTAAATTGTCACTATACATCATAGCCTTATTTGAATTTTATGTATCTTGAATCTGATTCTGGATTTCATTCTTATGAAAGCCTAATAAAATTATTTACTTACTTGTATATTATGAATAAACTAAAACATAGCACAAACTTGAACAAAATAATAACTCATAGTAGGAAGTATAAATCTTTGTTGCAATAGTTAAATTTCACACACATTTCCCACATTTGTAGAATTTTAATTTTTTTCAAGGACTTGCAACCATAATATATTTTAAACTGAAGTATCATGCACATACTTTTTATATAACCAAATACGAGGTCCTAGATCTTTATCCATGTAATTTAAACCATTATACTCTTTTGAGAAAGAAATAAAAAGTTAAAAAATAAAATTAACATGAGGTAATCACTAACCTATTTTTTTTAAATAGGAGAAAACAAAGACTAATAAAAATCACGTTTCCTTTCCTTTTACAAATTATTCTTCTTTAAGTTTTTTGTTATGATCTATGCATATTTACAAAGGTATTGTCCTCACTATACTATAAGATAATACTATTACAATAAGTTTATAATGTGAAAAACATTGCTATTATCTTTATTTCTTTGTTGTTGTTTCGTACAGGGTTTCTCTATGTAGCTCTGGCTGTCCTGTAGACCAGGATGGCCAAAAACTAAAAAAGATCCTCCTGCCTCTGCCTCCCAAGTGCTGGCATTAAAGGCATGTGCCACTGTGACTGGTTAATAGTTGTAAATCTTGATAAAATTCCTAAGATTCTTAAGATTTTTTAAAATTAAATTTTTACTTTTATATTAATTACAGTTTATTCACTTTGTATCCCAGCTGTAGCTCTATCCCTCCTCCCCTCCCAAACCCATCCTTCCTCAAAGCATATAAAAGCATAAAAAATTAAGAGTGAAAAATATTAGAAATTCCAAAAATTCTTTCCATTCAGATGCAAATAAATTAGATATTCATACCTGGCCTACCAGAGCTCTCTTATTAAGCTATCCTTAATAAGAGAACTTACATATTAATATAGCATAACCATTCAAGCTTTAGGAATGAAAGCTTGTCCCTTTGAATAAACAATTGTTTGGTTACTAATATTACCTCTGAATTGTTCCTCCTCACTTGCTTTTGGAGGCATTAGGTAAATGAGGATCCACTGTGTCTCTTTTACTATGACTTTACTAAAATTTCAATTGTACTCTAAATGGTCTCCACAATGTTTTCAAAAATAAATTCAACTTTGCTTCCTTTGTTATTTCTCTTTGAAGAATAATAGATATTAAAGTGTCCTTTTTAGCCAGATTATTGTTCAATAAAATACTACCATGAAGGTAATTAATGAGTTAATTAATTAGAATTTCAAGCTCACTAAATCACATGAGCCACTTACATGCTGGTGATCATTCAAAATTTCATTCTGCCAAGCATCTTGCAAACAGTTTGACACATACACAGAAATATTTTTAATGTGTATCGGCAACCTATACCTTCTGGGAAAAGTGTTATACCCTGTGAAGCATAACTTCAATTAAATTAAAGTCTTTATATGAATATATATATAGATATATAATAGTATGTTTCCAATGAATTTTTCAAGAATGCTTAGTGTTAAATAGCCCAGTGCCAGGTGTGAGATCCCTCACCTCAAGTTATTGGTAAGAGGTAATCAAAGGCCCCTCAAAACAATACAGGCTTTGCTTATTATTCTTGGTTGCCTACAAAAACTTGATGATAAGACCCCTTGTTGAAGACACCACACACTTTCATCAGAAGACGTGGAGAAATCAAGATGGTACTGACCAAAAAGCTCTTCTCTGTTTGCTAACTTTCATGGTAGTGGAAGATGCTATGTAGACAGCAGGGCAAAAAGTTATTCAGGTGTGAATCCTCTCTCCAGCTACAGTAATAACTGGCATAGCAAGGTATGCTCATAGATTCAGTAGTGGCACAAATATCACAGAAGTATCAACCACTTTATGACTGGATTTAAGGCCTGTTGCACAAGAAGAAACACATTCCTGCTATTTTAAATAGTGTAGAACTCACAGCCTCCAGGAAGACACTAATACTATTATTTTACTAAATGTGTTAGTCATAAAACTTTCATCTTAATTTTTATTTTCTAGCTATATACTACTGCAACTCTAAGATATCTGAAGAGAAGTTTCTTTGTGCAGGGAATGCTGGTTAATGAAGAAACTCCAGCCCTGAATTATACTGTTAAGACAGGAGGCTTAAGAAAACAGAAAAACTATAATAATATAATTTTTAAATCATAAAAATGAAATGATGAATTTACAACCTATGGAGACTGATTTTGTAAAAAAAATAAACCCTTTTGAAGCAATATCCTAACCTAAAATAAAATGTTTTTAAAAAGCACTGTATAATTAGAATTTTTTTTTAGAGAATGTAGAGAAATTCACCTTTATTTTTTTTTCATCAAGATTCAGGAAATATGTTAACGTGTATTACATGAATGGTGTTTACTGGAGACTCCACCTTTATTGTCTAACATTACTATTACAGCAACATCCAATGGCTAGAAGCTGATGCTATCTGTCTCTTTGACATGATTTATAATGGATATTTATGGAAAAGACTAGTATATTCACCATACCATAATAAATGTGAAACAATTATTGCTACATACCTGATACTAAAAGACTTGATTTTACATAGATTACTCCTAATCTCAGCTCCTGAGAACTTTTTTTTTTCAAATCACACAATAGCAAGAAGAATTAAGTCAGGACCAAACCATAAGGCCTTAACATTTACGCCAAGTGCCTTTCTCTGTCAGCCCCATCAAGGCTTCCCGATCTCTGTGAGCCGACAGAATCCTGGTCAGTTGATTCTGTGGCCTAGGTTCCTGTGGTGACTTTGACCCCTCTGGCTCCTCCAATCCTTCCTTCCCTATTCTACAGGGCTCCCCAAGCTCAGTATATTTGGCTGTGAAGCTCTGAATCTGCTACCATCAGTCGCTGGATGAAGTCTCTCTAGTCTCTCTGGCGACGATTATACTAGGTTCTGACATCCTGTGGGCATGACAAACTGTAGATCAGAGATTTTGTGGCTGTGAAAACTCCCTGCACTCTATGAGGGTGGCTCTAACAAAGACTTCGAGTAATGGGGGACATGGAGGCTGAACCAGCCATCCTCTAAAACATAGTTTCAATGACAAAATATTTATGAAGTAGATCAAGTAGGAATAACTGTCCCTTCTAAGGAGCAGTATAAACGAAAGTACTGCATGTGAAAAATACCTTAATACAACAAACAACAGATAACAATCCATTTCTATGAAAAATAAAAATAAAAATAAAGCCATGGGAAAAAATCAACAATGGAAAAAGCCTGTTAGCTGGCCTTTTATCAATTTTATCATTTACAAAGCAAAATAATTTTTAAAGAAAATCAGTGGTGCCCTAAGTTTCCTTCCTGTTGCTGATAAGGTACCCTGACAAAAACAACTTTGAGAGAGAAAGGATTATTTGGTTTACAATTCCAGGTGACAGTTAATCCTTACAGGGAAGTCAAGACAGGAACCTGAAAGAGCTCCAGCTCTTCAGGTCACAGCCACAGTCAAAGGAAGAGAAGGATTCTTCATGCTCTGTCCTCTCCCTACACTTACGCAGTTGAGGGTCTCTTGTCCAGAGAATAGTGTCTCTCGCAGCAGACTGGGTAATGAAGACAACCCCCCTACAGACATACTGTCAGGACAACCTGGTCTAGCGTGTATTGAGATACTCTTCCCAGGTTATTCTAGATTGTGTCAACAATTAAAACCATCACATATGTAATTATATACTTTTTGCAGCAACCAAATTGTGCAACCAGGCTGTGTGTCCATCAATAAAATGAATAATGTGAAGGACACACATACAGTAGAGCATTTTAAAACACCATTGAAAGAATACAATAGGATGATCAGGCTTTAGATACCCTCCTTGCCTCTATAAATATATGTGGTCCTTATATACATGGTTTAATGCTGCCCTCTTTGTGACTACAGACTTTTAAAAGTATCAAAAATGTGTCATTCTGGTCAATCTTGTTAATTAAAACCTAGACATATGTTTGCTTACTCTAACAAAATAAGTCTTCTCTGTTATTGTATTTATGACATACACTTGTACATAATCTGTAATAATTAGCGCTGTTCCCTAAACTTGCAAAAGATTTAAAATTATACTTGCCGGTTATACATTATTTTTATTTTTTATTTATTACATTTTATTCACTTTGTATCTTGGCTGTGCCCCCCCCAACCCCTGTCTCCTCCCAATCCTACCCTCCATCCATCTTTTCTCCCTATGCCCCTCCCCTAGACCACTGATAGGGGAGGTCATCCTCCCCTTCCATCTGACCCTAGCCTATCAGATCTCATCAGGACTGGCTGCATTGTCTTCCTCTGTGGCCTGGTAAGACTGCTCCCCCCAGGAGGAGGTGATCAGAAAGCTGACACTGAGTTCATGCCAGAGACAGACCCTGTTCCCCTTACTAGAGAACTCACATGAATGCTGAGTCTATGTGCTACATCTGAGCAGGGGTTTTAGGCCCTCTCCATGCATTGTCTTTGGTTGGGGTATCAGTCTCTGCAGGGGCCTCACTACTCAATTTTTATGACTCTGTTAATCTCCTTTTGGAGCTCCTGTTCCCTCCAGGTATTTCTATCTACTACTTCTTTCATAAGATTCCCTGCACTCTGCCCACAGTTTGGCTATGAGTTGCAGCCTCTGCTTCAAACCTCTATCATAGTATCTTTCGGAGGCCTCCGTGGTAGGCGCCTGTCCTGTTCCCTGTCTTCTCCTGCTTCCGATGTCTATCGCATTTGTCCTTCTGAATGAGGATTTTTGAGCATCTTTCCTAGGGTCTTCCTTGTTGCTTAGCTTCTTTAGGAGTATAGATTTTAGTATGTTTATTCTACATTATATGGCTAATAAACACTTAGGAGCATGTACCATGTGTGTCTTTCTGCTTCTGAGTTACCTCACTCAAGATGTTCTTTTCTAGTTCCCACCATTTGCCTGCAGATTTCATGATTTCCTTGTTTTTAATCGTTTAGTGGTATTCCGTTGTGTAAATGTACCACAATTTCTGTATCCAGTCCTCCACTGAGGGTTATCCAGCTTCTGGCTATTATGAATAAAGCTGCTATGAACATGGTTGAGTAAATGTCCTTGTATAGTTGAGCATATTTCGGATATATGCCTAAGAGTGGTATAGCTGGATCTTGAGGTAGCACTATTCCTAACATTCTGAGAAAGCTTCAGATTCATTTCCAAAGTAGTTGTACAAGTTTACATTCCCATCAGCAATTCCACATCCTCTCCAGCATGTGTTGTTACTTGAGTTTTTTTTTTTTTAATCTTAGGCATTCTGATGGGTATAAGGTGAAACCTCAGGGTTGTTTTGATTTACATTTCGCTGATGACTAAGGACACTGAGCAGTTCCTTAAGTGTTTCTCTGCCATTCTATATTCTCTGAAATATAGAATAATAATAATATAGAATTCTAGAATTCTCTGTTTAGCTCTGTTCCCCATTTTTTAATTGGATTGCTTGATTTCTTAGCATTTACCTTCTTCAGTTCTTTATAGTCTGGATATTAGACATCTGTCAGATAAACAGTTGGTGAAGATATTTTCCCAGTCTCTAGGTTGTTGTTTTGTTCTGATGACAGTGTCTTTTGCTTTACAGAAGCTTTTCAGTTTCATGAGGTCCTTTTTACTGGTTGTTGATCTTAGAGCCTGTGCTGTTGGTGTTCTTTTCAGGAAGTAGTCTCCTGTGTCAATGAGGTCAAGGCTCTTCCCCACTTTTTCTTCTAACAGGTTCAGTGTGTCTAGTTTTATGTTGAGGTCTTTTGGTCCACTTGGACTTTAGTTTTGTGCACGGTGATAAATATGGATCTATTTGCATTTTTCTGTATGTAGACAACCAGTTAGACCAGCACCATTTGTTGAAGATGCTGTCTTTTTTTGTATTGTATTATTTTGGCTTCTTGTCAAAAATCAAGTATTTGTAGGTATGTGAGTTTATTTCTGGGTCTTCTATTCAATTCCATTGATCCTCCAGGTGTTTTCTCTGCCAGTACCATGCAGTTTTTATTACCTTTGCTCTATGGTACAGCTTGAGATCAGGGATAGAGATACTTCCAGAAGATCCGTTATACAGGATTGTTTTAGCTACTCTGGATTTTTTGTTTTTCCATGTGAAATTGAGAATTGTTCTTTCAAGGTTTGTAAAGAATTGTGCTGGTATTTTGATGGGAATTGCGCTGAATCTGTAGATCGCTTTTGGTAGGATGGCCATTTTCACTATGTTAATCCTACTGATCCATGAGCACAGGAGATCTTTCCATCTTGATATCTTCTTCAATTTCTTTCTTCAGAGACTTAAAATTTTTTTTCATATAGGTCTTTTACTTGCTTGCTTACAGCCACACCAAGGTACTTTATGTTATTTGTGGCTATTGTAAAGTATGTTGTTTCTCTAATATCTTTCTCAGCCCTTTTGACTTTTGTATACAAGAGGGTAACTGATTTTTTTAAAATTAATTTTGCATCCAGCCACTTTTTGTACTCAACGTCTTTGCTGAAGGTGTTTATCAGCTCAAGGAGTTCTCTGGTAAATCTCCTTTGTGGGGTCACTCATGTATACCATCATATCATCTGCAAGTAGTGATACTTTGACTTCTTACTTTCCAATTTACATTCCCTTGATCCCTTTTAGTTGTCTTGTTGTTCTAGCTAGTATATACATTTATTTTACTAAACCAAAGATTCTACATTTTGCCTTATATATAACTTTCATATAAGATACATATGTGTCACGATGCTAATTATTTCTGGCTTTATGACTAAGATGCCTGTTAAATGTGTAAGTCATCCAAAGACTGGTATTATTAGATATTTGAAAATCTATGCACAATTTCCTAATTTTCAAAATAGTTTACCTCTTGTTGATTTTGTTTTTGTAAAACCTTATAGCTCACTATTGTCTGCTATGTGACATTTGTAAAGCCTTTTTACAAATTTTATTTTATTTTGCTCAGTGTTCACTCTGAGCTGAGTCAACCCTTAGATTTTTGCTTCTTTCATTCCTTTTTTTAAAAATTTATTATAATTCATTTGCTTTGTATCCCAGCTGTAGCCCCCTCCCTAGACCTTTCCAAACCCCACCCTCCCTCTTCTCCTCTCTTGCCCCTCCCCCAGTGCACTGATAGGGGAGGTCCTCTTCCCCTTCCCTCTGACCCCAGCCTATCAGGTCTCATCAGGACTGGCTGCATTGTCTTCCTCTGTTCCTGGTAGGGCGACCCCCACCCACCCACCCCAGGGGGAGGAAACTTAATATTCTGCTAACAGCATCTGACAAAGGAATGGGTTAACATTCCTAAGATGTTGGGACAAGCAGATTAAACCTCAGGTATGACTACCCTAAGAGCCACTTCTTTCATGTCTCAGCGACTTTAATTGGACACAAAGGGCTTACTGGTACTAACTTTTTAACACCTGTCACTGACCCTCTACCCCGGAATGGGATCAAATCCAATCATGCAGAATGAGTTTTTTCCTAGCCTCAAGAGGCAAGGGAGAACAAATTCTCAGACAGTTAATCAACAATATCTTCAGAAAATATTGTTTAGAGACAAGGCAGGAAGTTGACAAAACTGAAATCAAGTCACTGGGGTCATGACAGTACTTATCTGTAATCCTAGGGTTTAGGAAACCATAAAAAGAGAAGTGTCACTTTGAGTCTAGCTAAGCTTCATAAGACCCTGACTCAAACCAACAAGATGAAGTTGAATGAGCCAGTCCTTGCAAAAGTAACTAAAAACAAGATATCTTAAAAAGTAGTTTTTATGCATGGCTATATGGCACTAAATGTGATTAACCTTGGTTCCTATCTGCATTATATTGTTACAAACATAGATTTATTTAATCTCAGGACTGGGGTGTTAAGAAAAAAAAAAGTGGGGAATTGTAACAGGCCTGGCAGAAATGAAGTATTTCTCAATCTAATTGTCAAAATACTGAAACAATGGACCCCCCCAAAAATGGAAAATTACCCAAGAAAGAGGAAAAGAGAAAAGCAACCCCAACACACACGATACCAAGACACCCTAGTACATCAAGTTGCATCAGGACTAAGCACATTCTCTTCCACTGAAGCCAGACAAGATAGCCCAGCTAGAAGAAAGTGATCCACCAGCAGGGAATAGAGTTCCTGTAAGAGACAGCCACTAGTCAGTTGTTAGGGGTTCCACATGAAGACTAAGCTGCCCACCAGCTACAAATGTATAGGGGGCCTAAGTCCAGTCCATGCACCCTCTTTGGTTGGTGCTTCAGTCTTTGTAAGTTCTCATGAGCCTAGGTTAGTTGAATCTTTGGTCTTCTTCTGGAGTTCTTGTACCCAGTGGGTTCCTCTATCCTTCCTTTCACTCTTCTACATGGCTCCCCAAGTTCAACCTAATGTTTGGCTGTGGATCTCAGCATCCGTTTTGATTTGCTACTGTGTAGAACCTCTCAGAGGCTCCTGTCTGCTATCCTCCCGTCTACAAGCACAGCAGAGTATCATTAATAGTGTCAAGGGTTGGTTGGCTCTCTCCCATGGGATGAATCTCAAGTTGGGCCAATCATTGGTTGGCCAGTCCCTCACTTTTTGGTCCCTCTTTATCCCCGTATATCTTGTAAGAGTAAATTTTGGGTTGAGGGTTTTGTGGATGGGTTGGTGTCTCCCTCGTTCTACTGGTAGTCTTACAAGGCTGGGAAAGAGATGGACACTTCTGTCTCCATGTGCCCTGCTTCTAGCTGTCTCCACTGAAGTTACCTCCATATCCTCTTAGGCGCCTGTGGTATCTCAGGTCTCCCATTTGTCTCACAGATGACCACCTTGCTGATTTCCATTCTTAAGGAAATCATGAAATTTGTGGGCAAATGGATAGAACTAGAAAAGATCATCCTGAGTGAGGTAACCCAGGCCCAGAAAGACACTCATGATATATACTCATTTATAAGTAGATTTTAGCCATTATAGTACAGTATAGACATACTACTATACTGTAGTAGTATATAGGCCTGCTCTTTGTGACATAACTGTAACCATTTTTGTTTTCAGTCTCCATTTTAGTTATAAGATGAAATTAAGTTGAAGTTCCCAGGCTCTGCCTGCCAAATGCCATTAATATAAATCCTTCTATAAGGTCAAATCAACCTCATATCTTGTTATGATTGAATGTTTTCATTACTCATACTTTGTTACCTTGACATTCTGAAAAGTTCCCAACGACAGCTCCACTTGGGACCAATCAAACTAAAGGTCAGTTAAAAATGCTTTGTTTAGCTGGTCAAAATGATGTAATGCTGCCCTCCCTTTGCTTCCCACTACTGATTACCTGTTTGCATTCTTGTTACCTGGTTGTTACCTGTTTGCGGTTTTTCTTATAAAAGGTCTGTCTTAGAAGTAGAGATGCAGTTCAGCTCCCAAGTCTGGACTGTATCCTTGATCATAGTCAGTCTCGGGGTGTGCATTCAATAAACAATATCTGACTGAGATCAGTAGTGTCTGAGTGGTTTGTGCAGCTATTCTTGGACTATAACACAATCCACAGACCCAAAGAAGCTAAGTAACAAAGAAACTCCAAGGGAGAATGCTTTTATTCAGTTGTTAACAATGAAAATTTCATGTAAATTGCTGAAACTGAAAAAAAAAATTGAGGTAGATAATTTTGGCTTCAGAATCAGAAGCTTAAAAATGAAAGCTTTATTTTCTTCAAGTACAAGGAAGTGGTCAGTTTGGGATATGAACAGCATCCCAGAATGGAGATTGTACAACATGGGAACATAAAGTAAAGGAAGGGCTTTTGAATTGACCAATCATATTTTGACATAAGAGATTGAACAAGAAAGTTAAAATTGGTGACTGCGCCTTATCCAAGTCACCTGGTTTCAGGACCCTTGACTAAGCTCTTATAGTCAGGTCCCCTCCTGAACTTATGGCCCAGAATTCAGAATGGTAAGGGAACAAAGGAGTGAGCAAGCTACACTTCCACAACTAAGTCAAGACAGGCAACACATTACAACTTGTGTGCCTTACATTAAATAATGGCAACGTCCCTCTTTACATTCTCTACTGGCTAACAGACAAATATGAAACACCCAAAGAAGCAGGATAGGAGTTGGTTCCGGGGCCTGGGAACATGAACTCAATTTTGTTCCTGTCAGTAAAATAGAGGTTGTCTGAGATAGTTGGATTCTGGAATCTGTCTCCTAACAGTAATCCAATCAAAATAAAACAAATGCAGCATTTCTCTCTCATATATGGATCCTAACCTCAAGTTACTAATTTTGCATGTTCAGCTTAGACCTGTAAGAGCCAGGAAACTAGAAAGAGGCTATAGGGAAGAGGATTCCTTAAGGAATAGAGAGACTAGAACATAGATACTATGAAAGTATATAAGGAGTAGAAACCTTTGAACTGGAAGGAAGTAGAGGAGATACGCAAGATAAGATGGAAGAAGGTAAACCAACATGAAAGTGGTATGAAAAAATTCAGGTGGAAACATCCTATCTTTAAACCAAATTTATAAATATAATTTATCTTTACACAGTGTATAATTCATACAACATCCTTTCCGAGAGCCAGGTAATATTGTTGAAAGATAGAGAGAAAAAAAATGAAAGAGTCAGAATATAGGGCAAAGGGCTGAGAAATGTCATCTCCTGGGAAAGAAGGTACCATTGCAATTATGAATTTTAAAAGCTAAGAATGTTTACACTAAGTAAACATAAGAGTGGATCTATCAACAGTCAGGTACCGAAGGAGTAGGTGCTCAGGGTTCTACTCATTACTGAACTACTTGTTAATGATAGATTCAGAGAAAGGAGAGTCATTGCCATCAGTTGTGTATCCACTAATGATTCCATCTAGTAAATGGTTACTAATAGCACTAATAGGTAGTTACAATTCAATGGTCAAATAGATTTCCCTAGTTACCCTAAATGGATCAAAAACAAATGCAAAAGTCATGAATCTGGGAAAGGGACTGAGAGCAATCAGTGTTCAGTGTTCCGCAAACAGTCAACAGCTAACCTGTATTCACTGCCCTCTTTTTTTTTTTTTTTAAAGTAATCTCACTAAGCTGCCCAGTCAGTCTTGAACTCACAGGCAGGTTTTGAATTTGCAATGCTCCTCTTAGCCTCCCAAGTAGCTAGAATTACAGGCCTAGATCTTACGTTTTAAGGATAGGAATAAAAGAAATAGAAAAATCATTATGAAGCAGTACATACTAGAATACTACAGTAAATATTCTCTATGAGGATGCTAAAGCTTGAACAAAAGTACATTTGCATACCTCAAAGGCTCTCCACCAGGATTTTATTACAAAAGGAAAGGTTTTTGTTTTTGTTTGGCTTTAGTTTGGTTGCTTTTTTTTAACTTGCTAGTCTAAATGCCAAGAAATGCCTCCATAATAAAGGTTAATGTTAGGTTTCCAACCTGGACTGAGGATTTAACATATCAAAGTAGACCTGGTAGGCAGGTCCACCCTGGATCCCACCAGCCCTACCTGTTACAGGGTCTTCATGGATAGTATACTCCACCCCCTAAACTCTCCAGCAGGGGGCTGGGCTGTTCTTCCCTATATAATCCAACCATTTTTGTTACTTGCTCTCTTTGTTCCTTTGGGCTTCCTGGCTGCTATGCCTGGCTCCCTCCTCTTCCCTTCCCAGTCCCCTTCCCCTCTCCCTCTCCCACCTGAGCCAGATCAGGGTTGTGTCCACTCTGTACTTTCCCACAGGTCCCTGCGTCTGGCTATGCTCTCCCACAAGTCTATAATAAACTTTCTCCTCCACCATACCTAGAAGCAGTTACCTTTTCCTTTTTATTTCTTTTGTTCAGTTAGTTAATAGAACCAAAAACAAGAGGGTTTTGTGTCAAGTGATACAAGAAACAGATAAGAGAAAATCACCTCCACGGTATTTATGACCAATAATTTACACCTTGAATCTTATTAGAAAGTCCTCAAACAAATGACAATAAGAAATAATTTTTTGTTCTGTTTGTTTGGTTGGTTGGTTTTTGAGGGTTTTGTTTTTGTTTTTGAGGTTCTTTTAGACACGAAGTTGGGGATGAAAAAAGAGTTGGGGATCTCAGAAGAATAGGGAAGAGAGGGTGAACTTGATGAAAACTCTGCATAAAATTCTCAAAAATTAATAAAATAATAGTAGTATCTTTAAACGACCTGTATATGTCAAAAGTGTCAAAGTTGCAAATTAGAGAACATTAAAGAGGTGTAATTTGTAATGAGGTTTTCTAAATTGTATATTCAACACATTTAATAGGATATTGGTAGGAAAATTGATGTCTGTTTAAAAACTTTTGTGGGGAGTGTGTGCGTGTGAGGATATGTGCGTGTGAGGGTGTGTGTGTGTGAGGGTGTGTGTGTGAGGGTGTGTGTGTGTGTGAGGGTGTGTGTGCGTGTGAGGGTGTATGTGTGTCTGAGGGTGTGTGTGTGAGGGTGTGTGTATATGTGAGGGTATGTGTATATGTAAGGGTGTGTGTATGTGTGAGAGAGAGTGTGTATGTATGTGAGGCTGTGTATATGAGGGTGGGTGAGAAAGAGAGACTGTGTGTGAGTGTGTGTGAGGGTGTGTGTATATATGAGTGTGTGTATGAGAGTGTGTGTGTGGGTGTGGGTGTGTGTGAGGGAGTGTGTATGAGAGTATGTGTGTGAGGGTGTGTGTGTGAGGATGTGTGTGTGAGAGGGAGTATGTATGAGGGTGTGTGTGTGTGTGTGAGGGTGAGAGAGAGAGAGAGAGAGTATGTATGTGTATCTGTCATAGCCAATGTCAGATGTCTTCAATTATTCTCCACCTTTTTTGAGACAGGATCTCTCACTGAATCTGAAGCTTACCAATTCTGCTCGACTAGCTAGCCAGTGAGCACTTTTATCCTGATTCTACCTCTCTGGTCCTGGGATCAGGCACAAATCACCACAGTTAACTTTTCCATATGAACTAGAGATTGAAACTCAGATCCTCACACTTGTGCATACTGCACAACTGAGCCATCTTCCACACCCTCAGTGATACAATAAATAAGATAACAAAGTTAATTGCATCAATATCAATGTTCTACTTTTGTTAAAGTATCTACAGTATTTCCAATGTTAACATTAGGATAAGAGACATAAAATACATACAGAAGCTATATGTACTGTTTTTATAATTACTGTGTGAGAGTAGGATTATCTAACATAAAAAGTTAAGAAAATAATAAAATGTCTACTTTCACATTTGCACCCAATGTTTTCTAAGCTATCCTAAAAATTAAATATTAATTTATAATTAGGAAAATATTTTTGCACACTTGCCAGATTACGTTATTGACACACTTCTCTATTACTGTCAAATAGATAAATCAAGTTACTTAATCAATGGTTGATAAATTATGCATATCAAGTTTTAAAATCTTTGATATGACTACCATTCAAAAGTAAAAATATAAAGCCAATAATAATAACAGTAATCATAGTTAATTGTCAATAGTCTTAAAAAATATTAAATATATATGTATTTCATTAACTCTCACAAATTTACAAGGCAGATATCACCAGTATCACCATTATTATTTTACAGATAAGAATAGTAACAAGTTGAACATGTAGCTAACATATCAAAGCTGGCATAACTTCTAATCAGAACAGCTAGAAATATCCAACCCCAAAGATCTAGCTCTTCATTAATGTCACTAGAACTAATGTCTAACAGACTATTCATGAAACATTTAAAAAATTCAATGCACTTGGCTGTCTGACAGTAGCACAAAATCACCTAAAACAGACAGCTTTGAAGAGAGTAAAAAACCAATTAAAAACAAGTATAGATATATGTGTACACACACACAAATAGAATACTAATTTATTACTAATGTAGAAGTGATATAGCTAAAGTGTGTAATAAGTGCTAAACAAGGAAACAGGAGAATGAGGACTTCATTTACTACCTGCCTATTGGGATTTATATTTTTAAAATCTCTGTTTTGGCTCCTGTGCCTATCCTTGAGTATCCACCAGAAGCAAATAAAAAGACTATACTGCTGAAGAAACCACATATTTGGATCAAAGGATATAGAATAATCAAGCTGGTCTTGATTTAGACAATTCCTCTCTGGATAGCATTCATAGTGCCTGGGAAGGTGCTATGCAAGAAGTTATCGATAGACTTACCCAGTTGCAAACCCTTTTAACTACAAAAACATCAGACCTGGCAAGCAATGCCAATTGGTACAACAGTGTCATAAACATTATGGAGTAACCAATTGCTTTCTAATTCCATTTAAGGCCTACTATATAGGACAAAACTCATGCCTGGCACTGTAATCTGGACAAGGACCCATAAATGGGGAGATTATAAGCCACAGAGAAGTATTTACTATGATTATTCCCTAAGTGGACATAGTATCAAACTACTTCCTAAATAGTTAACTCTGTGTCCTTAGATTAGTGCAGCTCTTAATCCTTAATTGGAGAACCTTCATTTTTGCAGCAGCTTGAAATTAATATAGAGACCTGCATCTGGTCAGAGTACAGAAGAAGAGTAATTGTTGAGTGCATAGGCCTAAATGAGACATCTATCCCACACCTCTTATCTGTGTGACTCAGAGACTATTGTGGGAGTGGATCAGAAAGTTTCTAAGAAGTAGAAGTTAGAGAGTGTTTCGCAGAAGTCCTGTCTTATTTGTGCTGCCCATACTCTTCTGGTGTGGAGATGCCATTGATTCCTCATCTAAGATTTGGAATTTGAGGTTACTTCTCCCCTTCATGCTGGGATTTTGTCTGGCTTGAAAGAAATTTGGGGTGGCAATATGTGTTCTAAAATAAGATGATAGTGACAGTTGCATTATTCTATAAATTTACTGAAAATATTCGAATCCCAACTTAAAATGGGAAAATTGGGTGATGTGTGTTATATACCAACAAGATTCTTTTAAAAATAAATGAATTAACAAAGTTTCTGAAGCCAGGTCTGGTGGCACATTACTTTAGTCCCAGCACTCAGAGGGCAGAGGCAAGAAGATCTCTGATTTCCAGGCCAGCCTGGTCTGCAGAGTGAGCACCAGGACAGCCAGGGCTACACAGAGAAACCCTGTCTTGAAAAATGAAAGTAAAACAAGCAAAAACACACGATGTTTTTTTCAGATACTGGAAAAGGTAAATGTGATCACATGTACGTGTAGGCTTGTCAGATGTGCCAAGGAGGATATCCGGGTACCAGCCCGGATATCTTTAATCACTGGATATGACTAATCACTAGAGAGCATTCAAAACTTTTGTCATGGCACATGTCTGCAAGCCCAGTACTCAGAAGGCTAAGGAAGGCAGATCGTAAGTTCACGATCAGACTGAACTACACATCAAGATTACATAGCGAAACGAAGATAGAAGGAAAAAAGATTGGAGATAGCAAGGAGCAGAAGGGAGGGGGAGAGAAAGAGAAACAATTCTACATGCAGCAGTTGATGCTAGTTTCCCCTTTATTAGTTTTAATAGTAGAATTTATGATTCCTAAATAGTATAATTTTAAGTTTTTAAATTTTCACTGTGTGGTGTGCGTGTGTGGTGACATAGGATGCAGGTACTGACGCAGGATGTTGTCAGAACGCTAAAGCCCCTAAGGGCAAGCCAGATGAATTGCCGGCACAACGTAACAGGTGAACTATTTCTCCAGAAAGAGACATTGGGACTACAAGTCCTCAGTATCCCTGAATGGGATCCTTATTTGTAAGTAAGCTCTTCAAATTTGCAAAAGCCAACTTGGGATTATTAGGATGGGCTCTCATAAAGTGAGTGGCACCTTTACAAAAAGAAAGAGGAGACCGTGCGGGATGAAGGTCACGCAAAGGATGAAGCAACGATGAGAGTTATGACGTGGAACACTCCTGAGGACGCCCTGATTTCAATCTCCAGAACCAGGGGACAATTACATTGTCTTAAACTATGAGATTGTTTTATGAAAGACGTTGAAAACTAATACTCATCTCTAACATCTAAACAAAAGGAAAAGATAAATTATTTCAATACATAATGAGAAATCAGTTATTGTGAGCATACAACTTAGTAAAACCTTTTACCGATGTGCTTGGAATAATTAAATGCGTAATCGTGACCTCAGAATTAAATCATTAGTGACTTCCTGAATTATCTGGGAAGGTATACCCCCATAGTTTAAAACTCTATTGGGCAAAGGAGGCTCTTTTTGCACAATTAACAAACCACACTACATGGTCCTTTTTTATATGTTTTAAATCTTTAGCTCCTTTTATAGCAGAATATGAAACATATATCTGCTAGTTATTAAAATTAATAAATTCATAAATTATAAACATTCTAAGCAACAGAGTATTTTAAAATATTTTTCACTCGATATACATTTCAATGCGCCCATATTTTCAAACTAAATAAAATATAATTCAAAACAGTATATTAGTTTCAAACTAGCGCTTAGAAGATTTCCATAAACTGAAAAGTTTCTTCATACATATTTGTAATAAAAAAACTACTCCCACCCATAAATAACCCTTATTTGTTCTCTGCTGATTCATGTCTACTCTTCTTTTGTTTTACCCCATACAAATTGGAAATACAGAAATACACTAGTATACAAAAACTATCTTCAAGCATGAGATTTTTGGAGAAACTTATGAAAATCAGAAAAAAGCAGTTGAGGAATGGATACAGAAATTGTGGTACTTTTACACAATGGAATACTA
>CM053752.1:80416130-80450986 GCA_028658305.1 Pachyuromys duprasi
AAAAAAAATAAAATTTAAAGCATTTGTATAGACACCAAAAATACTTAAATATAAATTTAACAAAATAAATACAAGGTCTATGCAAGGGAGAGAAAAAAACTCTACTAAAATAAATCATTGTCTAAATAGAGAATGGAGAACCACTCAATGTTCATTTAGAAAGAAAACTCATTATTTTCTAAACATCAGTTCTTCCAAATCTTATCTTCAGATTCAATGTAATCACAAGCAAAAGAAAAAGAGCAAATCATTTTGCGGCTATCAATAAACTGATTCTGTTTCTGTAGAGAAGGAATAATCCACAAAAACGAATGTATTTTTTAAGAAGAGAAAAAATTGTGGAGGACTAACAGTGCCCAACATAAAGACTTACTATAAAGCTACATAATACATAAAATACATAGAGAGGGCAGAAAAGACCAGTAATAGACCTGTAGACACTTATCTCTGATTGCCTTATCTCTGAGAAAAGAGAAAGGCACTCCAAGTACATAAATAATATTTTTCAGCAAGACTCTGAAACATATAAATAGTCATATGCAAAAAATTAAATGTCAACATATACTTAACATACTTCAGAAAAAATTAACGTGAATCAGAAATTTTAAAATACAAAACTATGAAACCACTAGAAGATAACATAGGAGAAAATCTAGATGACCCAGAGTTTGACAGTGACTGTTTAGATAACAACAGTAAAAATGCACTCAAGACCTGAGCAAGCTCCGACCAGAAAAAAAATCCCAAGATAGAGGCAGAAAAGATAGGGGCAAAATTCCTACCACTGATAGAGGAGTGTCAACACACATTCATAAACCATAGCAGAATATACCATTCTGGTAGGTAATATTGTCAATTAAGGTGTCCATACATGTGGACGGAAAACCTCTGCATCTTCTACTCAATATTGCTGTGAACACAAACTGCTCTATAAAAATAACCTAGTCATATTTAATATTATGAAAATTACTCTATTATCAAAACTTACCTATAGATTCAATGCATTTTTTAATCAAAACTCTGATGGAATTCTTTATAATAAAGAAAACAAAATAAAGTTTGAGACCCAGGACCCAATCATCAAAGCAACCCTGCGCATAAAGTACAGTGCTAGAGACTTCAGTGTCTGAACTCAAATGATCCTACAGAGCCATGACAAAAATAGTATGGCACAAAAGAAGACTTAGAGCCCAATAAGCCAGAGTAGACGACCCGGAAGTAAACCCACAATGCTACATTCATCTAATTATTTACAAAGGTCCAAAAGAAATTACAGAGAGGAAAATAAAGGCCTATTAACAAATAGTATTTGGAAAACTATATATCCACATGTAGAATGGAGTAAGAATAAAGTTAGAATAATAAAGTTAGATCTGTATCTCTCACATTATACCCCCCCAAAGAAAATTAAGATTGACCAGACCTTAGGATAAGAGTTTAAAACTCAAAAATAGCTGAAAAAAATATAGGAAAGATACTTCAAGATATAGACATTAGCAAGCACTTTCTGAAAGGGAAACTAATGCTATAGTACATAACTCCAAGAACTGATAAACAAGATCACACACAATTGACAAGCTTCTTCACAGAAACAACAGAGGGAAGAGATGGCCTACAGAATCAAGAAAAGTCCTTGCTAGTCATACATCTAACAACAAACTCATATCAAAGTAGAATATACATAGAACCCCCCCAAAATAAAGTAGCCCAAACCCAAATCACCCAGTCAACGAATCAGCAAATGAACACAACAGTTTTTAAATGATAAATACAAGAACATGTTTAACATTTCTAATCATCAGGAAAATGCAAATCAAAACTACACTAAGCTTTATCCCACTCCAGCCAGAGCAACTATCACAAAGAAAATAACAACAAATGCTGATGAGGATGTAGAAAAACAGGAATCATTGTGCCTACTGTTGGGAACATAGACTTGTACAGCCACAATGGAAATAAAAATAGAGATTAAAAAACTTAAAAATATAACTACCATATCATCTGGCTATCCACTCATCACTATCTACTCAAAGGAATCTAAGTCAGCATATTACAGAAATAATTGCCTGTCCATGTTTACTGAAGCATTACTCATAATAACATGATATAGAACAATCAATCCAGTTGTGTATCAACAGACAAATATATATATGATATATATACAAATGAAATTTCAGCTAACTATAAGAAAAATGAAACTGTGTCATTGCAAAAGCAGAACTTGATAAAATATTGTGTGTGCATGTCTGTATGTGCATATGTGTGAGAGTGTGCACCTGTGTGTGTGAGAGAGAGAGACGAAAGTAGAATAGAGCCTATTAAAGGACAGGATTGAGACTGAAGAGAAAGAGAAAGGAGGAAGAGGATAAAGGGAGAACAAATATGAGCAAAGTACATTATGTACTTTATATACATATGAAGATTTCATAGTAAAACAGACTATTTGGCATGCTTATATTAAAATATAATACCTATTAAAATATATACGCACAATTCATGAATGCTATATTATAAATGAATTGCTCCTTGTTTCCAAAGAAAAATAACATACCCCCAAAAGTATATAACATAGTATTTATGACAAAAGTATCAATGCCAGATGTGATGGCATATATTTTCAGCTCCAGCTTTTCCAATGCTGAAGCAGATAATTTCCTTGAATTTGAGGCCAGTCTGGACTTCAGGGTAAGACTCTGTTTGAAAAAAAAGTATCGAATATTTAGCTTACATTTCTTTTATCTAGAAATAAAACACAGGACAGGATTTGCAGGTAAATGGTGGAAAATGGAAAGGATCATCCTGAGTGAGCTATCCCAGAAGCAGAAAGATACACATGGTATATACTCACTCATATAGACATATAAAATAGGATAAACCTACTAAAATCTGTACACCTAAAGAAACTAATCAAGAGGGAGGACTCTGGCTAAAATGCTTATTCCCCAGCCAGAAAGGCAAAGCAGATTGACATCAGAAGAAGAAAACAGGAAACAAGCTAGGAGCCTGTCACAGAGGGCCCCTGAAAGGCTCTGCCCTGCAGAATATCAAAGCAGATGCTGAGACTTATGGCCAACTGTTGGGCAGAGTGCATGGAATCTTATGAAAGATGTGGGAAATAGTAAGATAGGAAGGACAGGAGCTCCACAAGGAGAGCAGGAGAACCAAAAAATCTGAGCACAGGGGTCTTTCCTGAGACTGATACTCCAACCAAGTACCATGCATGGAGAAAACCTAGAACCCCTGCACAGATATAGCCCATGGCAGTTCAGTATTCAAGTGGGTTCCATAATAATGGGAACAGGGACTGCCTCTGACATGAACTAATTGGCCTGCTCTTTGATCACCTCACCCTGATGGGGGAGCAGCCTTACCAGGCCACAGAGGAAGACAATGCAACCACTCCTGATGAGAGCTGATAGCCTAGATCAAAAGGAAGGAAAGGAAGACCTCCTCTATCAGTGGACTTGGGGAGGGGCATGTGTGAAGAAGGGGGAGGGAAGGTGGGATTGGGAGAAGAGGAGGGAGAGGTTTATGGGGGAGATACAAAGAAAATAAAGTGTAATTAATAAAAATTAAAAAAAAAACAGGACAGGGATGTGGCTCGGTAGTAAGGTGCTTGCTTCAGTGTATGTGTGCCTAGGTTCAAGTCAGTGTATAAATGCGTAGGTTGAAGTCTCAGCACATAAGCACACAAGAGACTTAGCTAGAATTTACTGTAAGGACTAATCACGGCAGCACACAAAAAAGCTAAATAGTTTTACACCCTGTGAGAGCTGAGCTGAGCTGAGCTGAAGTTTCTTTGGACATAATGGCCGAAAGTGTACTCATATTTCTGCATTCACACTTAACACATTTTAATGCGCTTCTGTGTAGGTACAGCTGCAACTTTTGAAGCAACCATCATTGAAGCCTAATCTAAAGTGATATTATAAACATATAACCATTCATACTGAGTCTATTTAGACTGCCACCCTGGCCCAGATTTTCCTTTCCATTCTAAACTATCCTACTTCCTTAATCTGACCTCAAAAATTTTACTATAAAATTAATACATGTCGATTTTAGGTTTTTCCACTCATTCTCACAACCTGAGCACCCTGTGCATATACTTATTTCTATAGTTCACCCTTCTAGAGTAGCTATTATTCAAGTAAAAATTAGGAGTGGTTTATTATACTACATGTCTTCCTATGTAATAATGTGTAACAATTTTGTTTTAAATTAAATTACAATTTAGAATTTGATTCAAATTAAATATAAAAAATGCTACCTAGTCAACCCGTGTTCTCTTTTTCTAACTTTTTCCATTCTCTAAGATAATCTTTTCTTCCTTTTCACAAATAAAATAATAAACTAGACAGATCTCTGCCTAGAGGCAGCTAGCTAAATGTGCCAACTCCCTTACACAGTTAGCTATAACACCGAAGACATCAGGTGGCATGATGTCTGCAGGGAAGGGCTCAGCAGAGGCTGAGTTCAGACCCTTCCCACATGGGACTTGTCTTTCCTTTCTTCTGTCTCATCTTTCTCACTTGTATCCATGCTTATTCTCCAAGCATGGTTACTAGCAAGTTATCCCAACTCTGGTCTTTAGTGTCCTCATTTATTAAACAGTAAGAATAAAATCATATGTGACAGCTGACAGCAATACTTAGAACTGAACCTGTATCATTGTACATAGTAGGCAAGTCCTTTACCACTGACCTATATATCCATAAATAAACACAAAATAAGCTGCTAAATTCTACCGTCCATTCCTGTATGATCAAACTACATTTAAAATGCAGCCTTCAACCAGTGAGATAACTCATTTGATAAAGGTACCAGATGCCAATTCGAAGGCCCTGAGTTCACTTAATACCAAGAACCCATGGTAACTGGATAGAACTGACTCTTTCAAGTTGTTCTCTGACTTCCACTATGATAAAGTCACACCCTACATACACAGAAATAAATAAAAAATAGTTTTTAATTAAAGAAAAGGCATATACCATAGCCTTCCCATTTTTCAATTGTGGAATGTAAAGTTAAGTTTCCCAAGATTACAGGAAAAATAAATAAATAGTAATGCCAGGCCCCAGTAAAATGTGTTCCTAAAAAAATATGTCACATTGCCTCTCATATAATTGTTTACAAAGTCATCTGATTAATACTCTAAAATAAACTCCAAAACTATTGCTTTCTCTTTAAATACATTTATATATAAAGCACCCAGAAACTGATTGCACTAAAGTCTGATTAAAAATCTAACACAAAAATATTGGGTGATTTTTTAAACTAGTTTAAGAAGACCTATATTCTAGTCCTAGCTTCCTTACACAATGAAACTTTCAACATTTTATTTAGACTCCATGTGCCTTGATTTCTTATTTTTAAAATAAAGATAATAAAAGCTGCTTTACATAGCAAACATGACCTTTTAAAAAAGAATTAAAGCAACTGAAGAAGTGAAAAACAACGCAAATGTAAAACCAGGCCAAAAATTCACCATTCTTCCTAATTCTTAGGCTTTAACATTGCTAACATGATTCTGCCTTACCATTAAACTGTAAAAGTATTCTGTACTAACCATTAACGCCCATGAAATACAAATGTGGCCTTTAATTATTTTCTACCAAACATCATAGATCCTCTTTTCTAGCCAAACTTCTATGTTCCTCGCTCTTTTAAGCCACAAACCGATTGCCCATGGAGCCCAGTAATGTCATCCATTTCGAAACTCCTCCAGATAATCCTCATTTGGTCTTAAATCCTTTAACTGCTCCCAAGTGACAATCCATAAGCCACAACAAACTGGCTTCAGCCTGCTTTTCTAGGACAAGTCCCAGCCCCCACTAGCCCCCCTGCCACAAAAGGGATTTTCCCCTATATTTAATCTCTCCTAAATCTCCATCGTGTAATTCCTGTGTATAGTTCCCCCCTGTCGTTTATAGAACAGATCCTTGTGTCCTTAACATTATTTATTTGGAGTAACCAGAGAACCATATCTATTCAAGTTAAGAGGGTACACAAATCTTTTACTTATTTTTTTCCCAAAACCACACACACACACACACACACACACACACACACACACATGCTAGCTTTAAGCAGGCTAGCTAACTGCATCCTTTCCTCCCCCCACCCCCACCCGCCGACACCGTCCTTGCTCTTAATTTAGGCTCTGTTCTTCATGGTGACACTGGTGTTCTTCCCACCTCTCTGCTCCCTCCCTATCCAAACCTGGCGTCCTGGGGAGCACTGGGCATGCTCAGTAGCCACAGCTGATGCAGGAAGCAAACCGGGATGTGTTTTGCAGCATTAGAGTCCAGCTGCCTCTGAAGGCCCTAAATTAGTGTCCCAGAAATTGCTCTATCCTCCTACGATAACATTTAACTGTGTGTTCAAAGGATGAGCGTGGATTTGGAAACGGACAGTTTACAGCAGTCCTAGTCTGCAAGGTGGGTCACAACTGAACAGCTAAAGAACAGCCGCTTTATGTGGCTTGGTGCTGCGGAGATTTCTGCTGTTCTAAGCCGTGATCATGCTGATAGAAAGCTAGGAGCTAACGTTTAGCATCCCTTCCTCACCACGTTAATACTGACCCCCCCCACACACACACACACACGCCGCCCATAAGCATAGCAACATGAGCTGCCCCAGACTAAAGGGGATGTTGCCTGAAGTCCAAAGTCTGTGTGCCAGACAGAGGGATTGTGCAGAGGACAGGCAAATCAATCACTCCAAATATTAAATCAAGCAGGCAGCTAAGGGTCCCAGCAATAAACAGATGGGCTAATTCCAAATGACAGTTCAAGAACCTTTCAGCCACTCAAATGTGAATAGTGTGACTGTCTCCCAAAAACTCCTATCTTCCACGTACATGAACTGTGATACACTTCCCTTTGAAAAAAATACTGACAGATATCACACACACACACACACACACACACACACACACACACACACACACACACACACACACGATCCTTTCTGCTGAGACTAAATCTCTAGAGCTGCAACAGCAGCAGCATTCCCTCACCTCACTGCCTAAGGACGAAGCGCAGGGAAGAGATGTATCAAGGGCTAAACAGGATAAAGGGGGCTTCTCTGCAGGGGCTTGAGCCAGCACTGCAAATCTTCAGAAACAGGAAGATAAGCGTTAACAGGCAGGGAAAAAGACACACAACTGCCCCTGCTGCTAAACCCTAGCCATTTCTTCAAACAGCAACAAACACGAGACATTTCATCACCATGCTGCATCCATATTGAGAAGATGGAAAATTAAAAAAAAAAAAAGCATGTGCTCTTCTTTAAGCATTTCAGTCTGCAGAGATGGGAGGAGACCCTGTCCATATGTTGTGGGAGCTATCCACCACCCCAAAAGTACACTCTCCCAGCACCTAGCAGCATACCACTTTCCTGACAGGCTCTGCAGCAAAGCGGTTAATGTATTTGACAGCAGGTTGTCTCTTACCGTTGGCAGCAGCGGCTCCATTTGGGCCCCCTGGTCTTTAATCTCCATGTTCTGTGACACCTCTGGAAAAAGCACCTTGCTCTGCAGTGTCTTCGGTGTCTTCCACTCAGCCCGGCACTCGCTCTGCTTAGTATTCGGATCAGGTAGCTCTGAAGCAGGAGGCAACTGCACACTCCAACTCACCAGAGTCACATGGCTCCTACTCACTCGGGCTGCTGGCCAGGTTTTGCACTGACTGCCTTGGATCCTTGGGCCGGTAAGACAGATCCTGAAGCCCTGAATCCCTGCCCACACGTGGGTACTGGATAAAAGAGAGCCTACAATGCTCCAAGTCCAAAGGGCATTAAGAATTTTGCCTGATATGCTAACTTCTTATACAAATGAGTTCACGATGAACTCTAACCAGCTCAGTCTGATTTTGACACCATGAGGTACTCACTGCGTTCCAGAATACCACTGGAAATAACAGTTCAGACATGGCAATGTCAATGCTAAATCTTATGGGAGTTCTCTTAGCTACAAACATTTAGAATGATCTTTGAGGTAATCTGACGTCAAAATTAGAATGTCAGTGAGCTTGAATTATTCCCTAATTTAAAAGACAAGTTATTGTTAAATTAATAAGACAAGTATTTTTAATGTTTAAACTGTGAGAAACTTCGGTAAGTCATACACTATTAAAAATAAGATATTTTTCCTAAAATTTATCTCTCGAAAGAGAGAAGTGGAAAATATTTTGACAATAGCAATGACTAAGATATTAAAGCACAATGAAAAGGTAGCAAATCTGATGAGTAGCATAAGCATATATTCTTTTGTCTTAACTGGTTAAATAATTCATGGAAGGAATGGAGTAAAAAACTATTGTCAAAGGAAAGGAGTTGGTGATGGTCATTGAGTGGCTACATACATATACCCTGAAATAGATTCAGATCTATTTTCTGAATGTGAAGTCAAACACAGAACTTTGGATATGCTAGGCAAATATTCTACCATTGAGCTGCATGCCCATCACCTAAGTCTTTGAGAGGGAGTCTCAGTAAGTAGCAAAGGCTAGCCTTGAACTACTTATCTTCCTGTCTCTGCCTCCTAAATTCTGGGATTATAAGTGTGAGCCAGCACTGTTCCTGGTTGTATCGATTTTAGAAATGAGATCCATATATCACTGGACCTTAGACTAAGAGCATAAAAATTGAAAATAAATAAAAATAAAGAGCTCTTAGGAGTTAAAAAAAGGATGACTGAAAATCATGACTATAGTTTGTTGTAAACTTTAAAACTTTTAAATCTTTAATTGGTAGAAATTTACATAAAATATTAATAATACACTAAAGTTTATATATCTCTCATTTCAGAGGAATTATAAAATATAATTTTTCATCTTCAATACATTTCTCACAAGTTTTACTGCTTTGTGGGAAACTACTAGATTTTATACTGTAATGATAAAAGTAATTGCTTTGTTAAAAGGACATTTAGATTATACAATGGAATTAAATCACAAGCTATTTGACTAGGAATCCACTAAATTTGGCACAACTTGGCTTCCTACAACAAACTGATAAATTCCTACCTGTACAAATAAACATAACTAGCAAGCAGAAATAATTTATTTGAATAAAATTTTCTTTTAAATAGTTGTTTCTAATCAAGTAAGTAATCCTGTCACCTAATTTATGTGTTCTAAATTAATTTAAATATAACTAAGAAGAGTCTGACTCTTAACTCCAAGTGTGAAAATAAAAACAAAATTGTATTTAAATTCCTATTAATGAGCATTTTCTACAATATGTGTTAATAAACTAAGAATATGCTTTGCGTAAACAACCATTGCTTGGGTGCTTACCCTCCTGAAAGTATCAGTGCATAGGACTGATTCATCAGACTGACTACTAAAGCTCAAGGTCATAAAGATGGCTCAGCAGGAAAAGGCACTTGCCACCAAGCCTAATGACCTGAATTACATTTCCAGAACACACATAGTAGAATGAGAGAACAGATGCCCACAAGTTGTGTTCTGATCTCCACAGATACACACAAGATATAAAATAATAATAATAAATGTGCCATAAATGTTTTTAAATCCCATGTTTCTATACATCTCTCATCAAAAACATCAAATAGTTGCTTAGCAAAAATGAAAGAAAAAAGGAGTATTATCCTCATTTAACTTGCAATCTCTATTCCATAAAATATCTTAAAGTTAATGCTTGAAACCTGAGATAGTGGAACAATCAACACCTTAACCAATTCCCAGTGAAAGAGATAGACATAAAATTGATAATAGCTGGAAAAAAAATACTTATCACTAGAAAATAGAATTTTTACTAAGAAAACAAAGACTTTTCTAGCTCAACATCATTGGTTTTCAAACTTTGGTGGTAAAGAGAAACTCCAAATTATATAAGGAAGTTGGAAATCCGTGAGTATATCTTATCTGTATGTCCTTTGTGGAGCCAGGAGATCAAATTTCCTTTTTGAAAATTGCTCCAAAGTGAATCCAAAGCATTTCCCTTACATTAAAGCTTCCCTGGGTCTAGATCAGTGGTTCTCAACCTGTGGGCCACAACCCCATATATGATATTTACATTGTGATTCATAATGGTGGCAATATTACAGTTATAAAGTAGCAACAATATAATTTTGTTGGGGGTTACCACAGCATGAGGAACTGTATTTTAAGGTTGCAGCTTTAGGAACCTAGATGATTATGAATCAGTTCCTCTTGTTTAGAAATCCAGTACAAATATATTACAATACTCTAACAGCTAGAATTTAAAGCATCATATTAAGATCTGTATGACTGAGTTCATTAAAGGAAGTAAATTCATGTTCTACACACCCCACAAGAATGTGACAATAGTCTTGTCATTCAGTCAGTCCAACTATGTTTGAGGTTCTGTGTTTAGTGATGCTATTTTTCCTGTAATATCAAGTAATATTAAAGTGGAATTTTCTTCTCTAAGGAATAAAGCTAAAGTAAGGATCAGCCAGAATCCCACTATATAGAGAAGAATTACAGAAAACATTGAACAAAAACGTTGACCTCATCTCTAGCCAATCCATTTGTTGATAAGGAAGAGACATAGCCATGGTGTATGCTTCCTTCCTTGATCTGTCCTGCATCCTAAGAGCCTTCTGAGCTCAATTTCATCTCATCTCCCAAGTGTTCAAATCATCCTAGATTCAATGTACTGTCAATTCCTATTTCCTTTTACTATTTTAAGATCTGGGAATAAGATATTCACATTAACACAGTGTTGACTGTATTTAAATAAAACATTTAATTCTTGAAATTACTACCAACACTGATATCGAAAAAAAGATAAATTTGCAGTCTTTTTTAATGTAAAATATCTGAACATTAGGCTGGCAGTGAGTTTAAAGATATTTTATGTTAATATTTCAAAAATAATTTACATATGATAATGCATCACAACACTGTTTATATCATTTCTTTATGCTCTATCCCAGCAAGTCTATATCTTTTGAGACCCATACAAAAGTTCTGAGCAATTTAAAACATACTATGTTGATTTGTAAGATGAATCAATCCAAAGTACCTGGCTGAATTTAACCAGCTCAAGAAATACCAAAACATTTTCTTAACAGCTTAAAAACTAAGTCCTGACCACATTGGAAAAAGCTAAGAATGCCTACTCCAAAACATGATATAAATCATGGCACATTGTTATCCACAATTGGAAAGTGACTACATAAACTCATTTTATAGATATTCTTGGGTCCTAACTTGATAGTAATTTTAGCCAATAATCAGAAAAAGAATATGTAAAATAAGTAATGTATTCCAGAGGTGGGCTGAAGTTTTAATTTAAAGAGGCCATTTAACCCACACATCTCTTAGATCATAGGTGGTCCCAGTCTCAAAATTGGAACAATTTTAGGTTCCTGATTTTAAGGTTTTGTCTCAACTTATCCATGAGAGAAATTTGTGCACAGTCTACTTTCTCAGCTGAGGACGGGAAAACAATATCTTAGTCCAAACTAGCTCAATTCAGTAAGAACTGAAGACCTATTATACACTAGAAACTACACAGAAACAAGTAAGACATGGGCTCTCCTCTCAAAAGGTCACAGTTTGGAGAAAGAATAAAATATTATTTGACAACATAATTAAATAAAATAATACAGAAAGAAACAAGAGACAGAATATAGAAAAAGAAGGTAAAATGACTTTTAATGACATTCTTCTCACCCTTACTACGAAGATTTAAACTCCACGAGGGGCTTAGGGCTTATTTTGTGAGAAAAAGTTAATTTTCCAATCTTTGTTATAAAATTAAAAAATCATGTCCTGGCTTTTTTTAAATCACATGTCATTCACTTGTATCCCAGCTGTAGGCCCCTCCCTCTTCCCTCCCAGTCCTTCCCTCACTCCCTCATCTCCTCCCTGCCTCCTTCCAAGTCCACTGATAGGGGAGGTCCTCCTCTCCTTCCATCTGACCCTAGCCTATCAGGTATGTTCAGGACTAACTGCAATGTCCTTATCTGTGGCCTAGTAAGGCTGCTCCTCCCTTTTATTGTTACTGTTTTTTTCTTTTCTTTTCTTTTACTTTTTTGATTACTACAATTTATTCATTTTTGTATCTCACCTGTAGCCACCTCCCTTGTACCCTCCCAATCCCACCAATCCCACTTTCCCTCTCTCTTCTCCCATGACTCTCCTCCAGTTCACTGATAGGGGAGGTCCTCCTCCCCTTCCATCCAATCCTATTGGGTCCCATCAGGACTGGCTGCATTGTCTTCCTCTGTGGCTTGATACAGCTGCGCTACCCAAGGGGGAGGTGATCAAAGAGCCAGACACTGAGTTCATGTCAGAGACAGTCCCTGTTCCCCTTACTAGATAACACACTTGGACACTGAGCTGCTGCCGGCTACATTTAAGCAAAGGGTCTAGGTTATCTCCATGAATGGTCCTTGTTTGGGATATCAGTCTCAGAAAAGACCCCTGGGCTCAGGTTTCTTGGCTCTGTTGGTCTCCTTGTGGAGCTCCTGTCCCCTCCAGGTCTTTCTATCTCCCCCTTCTTTCAAAAGATACCCTTCACTCTGCCCAAATTTGGGCTATGAGTCTCATCATCTGCTTTGATACCCTGCTGGGTAAAGCCTTTCAGAGGCCCTCTGTGATAGGCTCCTGTCCTGTTCTCTGTTTTCTCCCACTTCCTATGTCTATTGAGCAACTTCCTTAGGATCCTTCTTCTCGTTTAGCTTCTTTAGGAGTATAGATTTTAGTATATTTATTCTATATTTTATGACTAATATCTACTTATAAGTGAGTATATACCATGTGTGTCTTTCTGCTTCTGGGTTACCTCACTCAAGATGATCTTTACTAGTTCCCACCATTTGCCTGCAAATTTAATGATTTCCTTATTTTTAATTTCTGAGTAGTATTCCATTGTGTAAATGTACCACACTTTCTGTGTCCATTCCTCCTTTGAGGGACATCTGGGTTGTTTCCAGGTTCTGGATATTGAGAATAAAGCTGCTACGAACATGGTTGAGCAATTGTCCTTAATGAATGGTGGGACATTGTTGGGGTATATACCCAGGACTGGTATCCCTGGATCTTGAAGGAGCACTATTCCTAATTTTCTGAGAAAGTGCCAGATTTTCAAAGTGGTTGTATAAGGTTACATTCTCACCAGCAATGAAGGAGGGTTCTCCTTTGTCCACATCCTCTCCAGCATCTGTTGTCACTTGAATTTTTGATCTTAGCCATTCGGATGGATGTCCCAATTTATTAATTCTCTAATTATCAGACTTTCGTCTAATTATTGCTATCTTTGCTAAATGGTCATGAATGTATCATTTCTGTTCCTAACTTGGAAATAATCAATATCACACTTATTACAAAGTTGATCTTGTGGTAAAATAACTTTAATTGATCCTTTCTATAGAAAGTTAAAGAATTAACTTTAAATTACACCGAATACTCACTCATTATTCAGAGTATGCCATGTGTAAATGTTACTATACACTCTCAAATTATGATGAAAAATGTTTTCGTTTTCATTGGAGTTTTCACTCTATCAAAGATGACAATTGTTACATAAAAGAGGAAAGAAAAATCGATATGTAGCAATTTCTCTATTTACTCATAAGTAACCAAACTATTAGTCAATAATACTCTGACACATTTTGTGTATCAATATTCAGATAAGCTTTACATGATCGTATATAATCTAACAGCCTGAATATTTCTTTTTAATTTTGCTATAATTGTCAGAGAATTTCAAAATACATATTTTATTTACTTACTTATAAATAAATGGGCTTATTTTTATGGAAAGAAAAATCTCATCTGAAACTATAATTTTGACAAAATATAAAGTAATGTTAGGATGGTATTTTATTAGCAATTTCAATAAAGACTTGTATATTTTGTGGTATCTGCTTCTCTAAAAGAAGCAAATAGTGACTTTTCAATATATTATTATGAACTCAGAATGAGCTGTCCAGAATTTACTAAAGGATCATTAACGAGGGACACACTGCCTAACTAATGTGTTAGTAAGGAAAGGAGATAAAAATAGGAAAATCTAGACTGATATAAACACATAGAACAAACAAACAAAAACAAAAGCATTTATATTCTCACCCAGTAGAGACAGTCATTTAACATTTAGCATGCTGTATCTTTTCTGAAGTTAGTAGGGTTAGTTTCTTTTTGGTTATTTCTTCCTTGTATTTAAGACAATACTGTTCATTCACAAACATGAAATGGAAGACCTTATCTAAAAGACATAATATCTAAATAAACTCTTAGATTAGACCTTTTATTACCATGAAGGTGTGTCTATGCTACTTCACCCGGGCTATATCAAAACATTTTCAAAGCTTCTAGTTGAGAATTCTATGCATTTATTTGAACTTACTATCATTGCTTCTTCCTTTCTTTCTTTATCTTAAACCAACATTCAACTAATAGAAAAAGAACACAAATAAAAAGTGTTCACTGGCAATAAATGTCTTACTCATTTCCAATTCTTACTCTCTTCCATTCCAGGGAAGCCTTTGGCATGATAGTCTTGGATTCCATAAATTTCCTTACAGTGCTACTATATCTGGATTTAGTCTCCTGAAATTCAACTAGATTTGCTATTGCATCATCTACTCCTAAGAATTAAACACAATAAATAAATGAAAAAATAAAAACACTTAAATAACAATAGAAAGCATTATCTTGCTTCAATATAAATATAGTAAGTCGTAATTTAACAAGCAGAAATTTTTATTTTTATTTATCATGAGAAAATTAATGTTTACTTGAGCATTTTAATACTTCTCAGGAACACACTCATCTCAGAAATAAAGACAAAGACCAGTGTATTCATGTAATCAGCATTTATTTAATAATTTCTATGAACCCAATATTGTGCAAGGCACTGGAAAATCTGGAAACGTGTTTCCCAAGAAGACTACAGTATAGAGAGAAGATGAATACTCAAACATGCCCAAGGACAGTGTGATTATCATAGGTATATGAAAGAGGAAACAGGGCCACCTGTTTCAGAACAGAGGCAATGTCATGGAAGACACGGAAGAGACATCTGAAATCAAGTTTAAAACTTAGAAAAGGGTTTCCCATAAATTATTGTATGTGGCCAAGCAAAACATTATTAATACATTATAAAGCAAGTGCAAAAGCATAGAACACATTACCACATACATAGTACATTGATGGAAAAGTCAGCTGTTACTCAGTGTGAAAGGTAAATTGAGGTATATTTCTTGGTTTTTGCTTGTTTTTCTTTTGTTTCTATTTTTTAGTTCAAAGCTAAATGTCTCTGAAGCAAGATTTAATAAACTAATAGGACCAAAAAAACCCTAAATACTTGAATTTGTTACAAATATTTTAATAGAATGATAAACAATAATTAGAAGCATGTTTTATCATATAATATTGAAGTGAGGTAATATACACGGAAAGAGAGGAAAAAAATAGTAATAGTTTGAAAAAGCCAGAGAGAAATATACTGTCTTACAGTTTACTTAAAATGCAATATATCTATACATATATAATATATATCCACCAATGTGACATAACATTGTGAATGTGGTGTATATGTAGTTTAAATGTAATTACACCACACAAGGTGTTAATTTTCTTCTCAAGAGTCATGGACTAACAAAAATGACAGTGCCAGGCATAGGAAACCTTTCAAGTTGTCAACCATGGGAGTTCCAAGAGACTCCCAAAATAATATAGGCCACTATATTGGCTGTCTCCTAAAACTTGAAGGAAAGGGGCTATTCCTGAAAACATCACACACTTTGAACATACGACTTGACATGCTTAACATGGGCAAAAGAAATTTCACAAGGTTCTATCGCTAGATGACAAGTCAAGACAATCAATGTAATGAGAGGTGGAGGATAAGTTTTTTCCAAGGATAAGGCCCCTGATAGGTTCCTCCGTCCCACATGTTTTGCTCTCATGTACGTTAAATGGTCTCAACAGGTGGTGTGTGTGTGAGTGTGTGTGTAATTTTAAAAGGTCATAAACTTGAGAGCGAACGGAGGGACAGAAGGAGTGGAAAGGGAAGAGAGAGGCATGGAAATGATTTAAATACCATATTTATGTATAAACTTTTCAAAAATAAATAATTTAAAATTCAATATGAGATTAAAATAGAATAAAAGAATTAACATTATTATTAATACCTTAAAACCCCATCTCAAAATACAGATGCTATTACTTACTATGTTCTCAAATTAAGGAAGAATATTTGCATTTGCTGCCTCAGTGTTTAAATAAGCTTAACAGAAATTAGTACACATACATATAAATTGTTTAAGGCAGTTGACAGTTTTCAGGAAAGCATCTAGGTTCTATGAAGGAATCACCAAAACTCATCTAATAGTCAGCTTACATATAAACTACCATGGATGGTTTTGTAATTTTTGATTTGTAGATTTCATATCCAGCAACTCTAATTTAGTAAATTGGGATGAGAATAAGAGTTCTGCGTTTTCAAACAGGTTTTATTTTAAGTGACCTGTTTATCAGGTTACTTATTTTAACTTGATTTTCATAATTCTCTTACTCAAAATATAGCATAGCATGTATCTTTCTTTTTTAATTTACTTATTTTTTATTAATTACAATTTATTCACTTTGTATCCCAGCTGTAACCCCCTCCATCATCCCTTCCCATGCCCCTCCCCAAGTCCACTGATATATACTCACTTATAAGTGGATATTAGATGTATAATATAGGATAAACATACTAAAATCTGTACACCTAAAGAAGCTAACCAAGAAGGAGAACCCTGGGTAAGATAATCAGGCAAACAGGATGGACATTGGAAGAGGGAGAAAACAGTAAATAGGACAAGAGCATACCACAGAGGGCTTCTGAAAGGCTCTGCCCAGCAGGGTATCAAAGCAGATGCTGAGACTCATAGCAGGGAATCTTATGAAAGAAGGGGGAGATGAAAGACCTAGAAGGGACAGGAGCTCCACAAGGAGAGCAACAGAACCAAAAATTCTGGGCCCAGGGGTCTTTTCTGAGACTGATACTCCAACCATGGACCATGCATGGAGATAACCTAGAACCCCTGCACAGATGTAGCCCATAACAGCATGTATCTTTCTTAAAAGAAAAACATTTGAGCCGGGTATAGCAGCTCACTTCTTTTAATCCCAGTTTTCCGGAAGCAGAGCAGATGTATCTCTGAGTGCAAAGCCAGCCTGGCCTACACAGTGAGCATTATTAGGACAACCAGCGCTAAGTAGGGAGACGCTGTCTTGAAAGTAAAAAAGAAAATTATTTGTCTTAAATACCAGTAATTGTTTAGCAAATGGCAAACATACATACATACATATATATATATGTATATATATATATATATCCTAAATGAACAAATATGCTACATATTGTTTACCGACAACAAAAAGATTCACCATGGTTTTAGTCTTCAGGGTATATCAGGTACCACACTGAATGTTTTATATAATTATTTAATTTACCCTTCATATAAACTCTAAGGAATATGTTTTGCATCAACTGATATATTTAAAAACTGAAATACTTCCAAGTGAAGCAACTTGTATGCTTCATGCAATTTTAAGCAGCCAAGTAAGAATTCAAACCCAAGCTATCTACCTCAAAGAACATGCACTTTACATTATGCTCTAACTCATCTTCAATTTGCTTAGGTTACCAAATAAAACATTTGGCCCAAACTTATTTAGAATAAAGAATTATGATGTCTACATCCATACCCCACACTGATACCAACTCAGAAGGTTTTTGTTTTTAGTGAATTAGTCAATCCCAAAATGCAATATTTCTATAGCAACGATACATGCAAGGCATGTTTGTAGTGAAGCTTCTTCAAATTTCATTCAGAAAAGGCTGAGAAAAAAAATAATGCATGATCCTGTTTTGTGACGGGAAATACTTGCAGTGATAATTCCTGTGTCAGGGTGAGAAACCCTGCAGTGCTAATGACCTGAGCCAGGTTGCCTGTCTTATCCCCAAGCCTGCTGCTTCTTCTATACATGTGGTAAATCACAAATTTCCAACCAAGTCACATTTAGTGTCAAAGACAATGAAATATTTATCCAATTGTTCATTTTCTAAAGATAAAATATTCACTAATTATTAGAATCTGTGTAAAAGGTTTCTTGTGTGTCACAAAATATGCTAGGTCCTTAGCTGAGCTATGAAACTGTAGCAACAAAGGCTTTGCTGGAGAGGCTGGAGGACAGTTCAGTAGCAGAGCACTTGTCCAAGATATGGGAAGCCCTGACTTTGACTTCCAATACTTGAGAAAACAGGGAAAAAGTATAATGAAAGAAAGGAGCTTTGTACTCATGTATAATGCAATGTCTATGTCAATTTGACCAAGGTTTTTGAACTCTTGAACTCTCAGTTTTGTAAAATTAATTAAAGAATAAGTTTTATACTGTTCTGAGAATTAAATCAGCTAATGCTAGTGAAGTACTTATAATATTTTCCAGTGTATAGTAATTTCTCAACAAATAGTGAGAATTATCATTATTTCATTGAGTCAACTAGCTAGGGATGCCCAAATGCAGATGGCAAGATCAGACTTGGAAATGAGTTTGGGATGGGGAAAACATCTGAGTATGGATGTCTCTAGAATTAGAAAAATGCAATGAGTAGATTCTTAAGGAAACATCAACATTTAAAAATATTCTGGACTTTTCACTGGCCACTCAACATCCTAAATTTTTATGAATTATTGGGTCTAAGTATACTAATCTAAGATATATTTCCAATAAATCAAAACATTTCCAATCCTTTGGTAAGCAGTCTTACAATCTATTGTTATTGTTCTATAAACCTAAGGATCTGGGAACAGGGGTCTTTTCCGGGACTGATACTCCAACCAAGTATCATGGATATAACATAGAACCTCTGCTCAGATGTAGCCCATGGCAGCTCAGTGTCCAAGTCGATTGCCTAGTAAGGGGAGCAGGGGCTGTCTCTGTCATTAACTCAGTGGCTGGCTCTTTGATCACCTCCCTCTAAGGGGAGAACAGCCTTACTGGGCTGGAGAGGAAGACAATGCAGCCAGCCCTGGTGACTCCTGATAGGCTAGTGTCAGAGGGAAGGGGAAGAGGACTGTTCCTATCAGTGGACTGGAGAGGGGCAAGGGAGGAGGTGAGGGAGGGAGAGGGGGATTGAGAGAGGACAAGGGAGGGGCTACAGCTAGGATACAAAGTGAATAAATTGTAATTAATAAAAAAGTAAATTAAAAAAAACAAAGATAACCAAAAACACACACACACATATTCACCCAAGAGTTCAGGGATAGTATACACTGAAGTACTTCTCTACTACAACACAAATCACACATGTATGACATAAAGACATTGATGACTTTTGTTTTCCTGAATAATTTTGACTTGTTCAGGGTTACTAAAATGCAATAGTTCAGAATAAACAAAATGAGTTTTGAGAAGGCTTATGTCTTAGTATCCATCAGATGGTGCTCCCTTGTTTACCTCATGAGCTCTCCTACATGTGGAAATAACAATCCAGGTTTTAATATCAGGACCCCACTTACTGGACAATCAGAATCCAGTGCTTGATTTGTTGCTATTTACATTTCAGAGATAGTAAAAGATATTAAACCTAGCTCCAGACATTTCTGAATAAATATAGCCCAAAGTGTGGGCAATCACAAAGACAGGGCTTCTTCCCCTAAGAAAAGGAAGGGGGGAGAAGGAGGGTTGACAAATGGTTGGTTGCCACAAGAAAACTCTGTATTGATCGACCTAACTTTGTTTTCTATATAAGCATTTGTAAAACATGTAAAATCAATCTATACTGTATCATGTCAAAAATGATTTTGATATTAATAAAGAGGAAGACCTAAAACTGAAATATGCTGTTCAAATGAAAAAATGCTAAAGTCACACAAAGTGAAATTTTTTGTAAGATTAATACTTTGTCTTCATCACTAGTTTTTTTGTTTTAAAATTAAAATGAATAAAAGTATTATATCCTTCCTTGTTAATCCAGGTTGATTGAAAGCAAACCTATGTAGACTGTTGTTGACTTTACTAGTATAAAAATTATACTAACTACAATAAAATATTTTCTTTTTTTAGCAAATTGCTATTTCAAAGCCTTTATGTTGCCAGATATTTGGTATTCACTGTCTTGGGTATACAACAAGGAAATAAGACATTGAAAAATACTGATCTGAAAGAAGAATGAAGTAGGCAAAGAATAATGAGGTAAATTAATAAAGCACACATTATATGAGATAATGATAAGTGCAACAAACAACACAAAAAGGAAGAATAAGGGGATCTGTATTCTGTTGTTAAATGGAGAGCCAGAGAGGCACCTCACTGGTGTGAAATTTGAGAAATGTTCTGAAGGAAAAACAAGTAGCTGACAGTGATGCTATCTTTGTGAATCAATTTCCAGACAGTGAGAACAAGTGGGAAGATACACAAGAAAGGATGAAGACCCAGATTACCTGAGAAATTAAGGGATTCTGGATGTTTCTCTTGGTACAGCCCAATAGCATTTGCTGGGGACATAATGTGGGCTGTAAAAGAAAGACAGGAGCAAAGAATGTTGGACTTTGGTTGAAAAGGGATGACATTTCCACCGTCCAAGAATGTTGAGTTCTGAGAACTTTACTTATATTTACCCACAGGAAAACTAGTGGGGAACTTCTCAGGTACAGTTTAATAGGGTGGTAGGTGAATGTGTATATGTGTCTGCCTGAGCATTGGGCAGGGCTGGGGTTGCATGTGTGCATACCATGCCATTCCAAAACCAGTCTCTCCTTCCACCATTGTCAGGCTTGCACAGTAAGGGCTTTTACCTACTCAGCCACTTTGCCAGCCCTGTAGCAGAATATTTAAGAAACCATAGAAAAGACATTGGAAGTATCAACAGTTACACTCCAGGAGAATAAAAAAGAACAACAATAAAAAAATTAGGTTAGATTTGAAAAGAAAACGTGAGCTTAAAAATGTACCAATTAATGCTTACCTTGCACACTACAAAAGATGTCATCTTGTCTTTATAAATAATTTTACCATGTCCTATTTGTATATCCTTTTGCCATCTCTCTGAGCAACAAATTAGTAAAAGAATGAAGTAGTTATGTTAATTCATGTTGTTACAACAGTGTAACAATAGTCAATGTGATTACAAGGACATGTAAAAATAAGCAGCAAATATCTTCCTCAAAATGGGAGGTAGAACACTTACTAGGGAAGGTTTAGTGATTTGATCAGCAATAAATAAAAGTTATTTCCGTGATTAAAATTCTTGATTACATAAGAAGTGAGCACATATTTTTAAACTGTATCATGGTGCCAGTTCTCTCCCTATGAAACTGTGACCCCTGTGGTCTGGCAGACACAGATCTGCTGGAGACGGGAAGCAAAGATGCCGTTCAGCTAAGTGAATGAATGAGTCATTATGGTAAACTAAAGGTAATTCCTAGAGTCAGATCAGGACATCAGAGGCAGCAACAAAGCCACTCTCTTCAGAAGAGCATGGAAGTTTTTGCTGTTTTTTTCCCCAACTATGAATGGAAAAGATAGTGATTTGGGACCTTATTCAAAAGATTCCACCACAGTCTATGGCCTATAACAGTATGGACTTAGTTTGTCCCGTTCCCTTTTCCCCAAGTCTATCTTGGTGCTGAATGCTTAATGGAACTTCAATAAATTTAATGAGTAAGTAAATGAACAAACATATACAAAAGTTAAATGGGTAAATTAACAAACATGACTAGAATTTATGATGCTACCTAAGTCATAGATAGAATCTTGCTTAATAAAATACTTCCACAAAATAATCACAACATATGTGATTATATATGATGAATATATACAGAACACTTACAAGTACACATAACACATATGTATGTATTATATATTTTGTAATCTAACATAATATTATTGCCAACTTAATTTATATGCCTGAATCTCTTTTTTTCCAACAAAACTATTACTGGGAGGGGGAGTCCTAGCAGAGCCCTTTCTTGAGAGTTAGACTATATTTTGAGAGCACTATCAAGGAGAAATCTGTGAAAACTAGCAGGTATGTTGATATGGAAGATTCAGTGTATGCCATTAAATAACATTTAATGGATTAATCTTTACCATGACTGTGTCTTTCCAGAACAAGAAAAAGATATCCTATACATATTAATGTCAACCACATGACATTACTCATGACTAGACAGCAGAAGCTTTTAAAGTGGAATAATCAATTTTTCAATTTCCTTTCTTGAGTAACAAAGACCAGACCATACCTCTGGGTTATAGTGATATTTTTACAAGGGATTTCTGTTAATAATGCAGAGGCAGGCTTTAGACAGGACACAAAAAGGAACTTCTCTGAACTGAGACCTGAAGATTCAGGATACTGGATATGGGATTCAGGTAGATTTCTCTTTGAAGAATATCAGGTATGTACTGCCATGTACTACCAAATGGGAGCAATTTACATGAGAAAATCTGATGTGGAGAATTAGAAGACCAACTGTGTTTACCAGTGCATCTCTGAAAAGATGACTCTACATGTATCAGAGAGCGCAAAGCAGCATGAAGACAGATTAATGAAATGTGTTCCTTCAGCAACACCCACATTAACCAGGTAAACAAAACTAGGAGAAAAAAAAAAAGAACTGCATTTTCTGTGGCCTGGAAGCTTAGCATCGATGTTTTGGCTTCATTCTAGGCGTCTATTGTTGTCTGTCTACAAAGATTAGACTTGTTTGTTTGTTGTCTTCCTTCTGAAAAATGTCTCATTCAATTCTTTGGCTAGAGATTGGTGGATCAAGGATAGACACCTGACCTAACACAGGCACATCAATATCCTTCCCCTGGATCCTTACACTTGGTATGAAATACACTCCCATGCCTCAGGAGTGAAGGAATTTTTTAAAAGACCATATCTCCACTAAGAAAAATGCCTTGAAGAGAATTACTTTAAGTCACAGGCCAAGTATGATGGCACATGCCTCCAATCCCAGTACTGTGAAAGCAGAGGTAAAAGATTGTTACAAGTTTGAGACCAACCTGGTCTGAGTTGTGAGTACTAGGCAGTCAAGGCTACATAGTAAGACATGTCTTGATAGATACATAGATACATAGATACATACATAGATAGATAGATAGACAGTCATATGTCAGAAAATAAACAAATTAATGTACTGAGTGACAAATCAGTGAGATCTAGATATAGTCCAGCACATTCTGTAGTTTGATCATGAAAAAAAAGTTCCCCTATAGTTTAAATTGTATTTCTGTCTCTTACATATTAAAGATTCTTACTTAATAGATGCATTCAAAGAAGTAATGCTTCATTTTACTGTCACAGGCTGGCATGATATAAAAATATATTGGTTATATTCTGAGAGGGACTAAAACACAAAGAAGTATCCTACACTTCCAGCTTAAACACACACACACACAGAGTGAGGTGGCACTGCTAAATTTTAAATCCAGATGTCCAAAGTCACCTCCACTTCAGAGATCACTACCCTGTTGTAGCATGACTATATTGCAGGTATCTTGACAGCTATTACAATATTTAACAATTTATTGGAGTTTTCCCCAACTGTTTTACCTAGCAAATGGACTGTTAATACATGTGTTTTTATTCAATTTAATTTTTAAGATTGGATTTGTGCTACACAGAATATATGACCTATAACCTTTCAATTCACTTAACAAGAAGTTATTTTTGTAAGAACTTTACGCAAAAATAAAACATTTAGCCAGTTCTCTGGTTTTTTCTCTAGTTGATGTTTCTAGACCAATTGGGAATCCTGCTAAAATGCATAGTCAGACTGAAGCCAGTGCAGCTGGTCTGCAAACCACATTGAAGAAACCAAGTACTGTGCACAGTATAGGAGCTCAATTAAACAATATGGCCTATCCTCTTTAACTAAAATGTTTCAAATATTATTAAAACATATTTTTTAAAAAGATGTTTTAATTTGAGTGCAAAATAAAATTTAAAAACTTAAACTCTAAAAAACTCAATTTTTATTTACCAAACTACCCACTGAAAATTATCTACATTTCCTCTTATTTCAAAGACAGATATTTTTCAAATATATATAATATAGCCTTTATTTAAAAATATACAAATCTTATATTATACATCAAATACTGTTCTATTAAAAGAAGATACAGGAGAAAAGCATCAGAATATAGTAAACATAACAATGGTGTAAAATATTTGATTCTGAATATAAAATAAAGTATATACACAAACACAAAGCATTATAGGAATTCAGAGAGAAGATTTGGTTGTAACTGAGTTATCCAAGAAGTTCCATGGGGAAGATGAAAACTAGTTTTAGCAAAGGGGATAAAATTTCCAAAGGCAGAAATAGAAAAACAAGAAATTTTAATTTAAGGGAATGGCATTAATGTAGACAGAAAATCAAAGATATAAATAAATAGGAGTTCCAGCTATCTTAATAGAATAGGGTAATTATAATGGTGATTTTAAAATCATATAGTTAAGTCAAATACTTAATTGCAGGTTTGAGGCATTTGCAAGTAGCCAGCTTTTTACATTATGTCATAATTCAGTTCCAGCCAGGTTTTGACTTTTTCTCAGAATTCAATTCTTTCAGATCTTTGAATAGCTCCACTTTATCATTTAGGTATAAAACTAAACAACCATTCTCAAAAAAAGTTTTTCTGGAATATTCTAACCCTGAATCTGATCCTAAATCTGGATTTATAATATTCTCCTTTTATTAATTTATTTTATTCTAGTCTTTCTTCTTTCCAAATATAGGCTTACTTCTACTTCCTACCACTATAAAGTAACAGTAATCAAATACTATTATACCATTGTTGCTTCTCAATATAAGTATTGGTTTGTTTATCCAATGATTATTCTGTCTTTAAAAAAAGAATGGATTTTCTCCTGCTGGGGAGATGGCTCGATGGATAAGGTGCTTGCCACAGAAGCAGGAGAATACATATTTCCAGAACACATACAAAACAGGACATGATAGCACCACTTGAAATCCCAGCTCCTAACCAATATGGATGAACAGAAGAATCTCCAGACGCTTTTGAGCCAGGTAACCTGAAATGCACAGCGGCAACAGGATACCTGTTCTCAAACAATCTAAAAGGCAAGGACTGGCACCTGAGGTTGTCCTTTAACCTCTACATTTGACCCCTTTTCCCCTTTCCCTTGTACCCTACTGCACACACACACAAGCATGAATGTACAGATGCACTTTTTAAAAATATAGTAATACAGTGACTCCTAAAAACATTCTGCTGTACCCAAAGAATAGGGCCTCACTCAGTCATCATCACAGAAGCTTCCTCTTTCAGTAGAGACCAACTGGAGGACAATGTGCATAGAGTGAGAGACCTTGAAACACTCAGTACTAACTAGGATGTCAGGCATGGCTCAGGGAGCTAAGCAGAAAAGAAGGTGATAAGATTTTAAGAGCCACAGGGGGTGGATGATGCCAAGGAAGGATTGTCTTCCTGATGTGACAGGACTGATGCACATATGAACCCAGAGAGACTGGAAGCACACAGAAGGTCTGCACACGCTGCAGACAGGTTCCCAGTGCTGAGGGGAAGAAGACAACACAGGCTGTCTGCAACTGACACTTGCTGGGAAAAAAATAGTGGTCAAATACAGGAAAACACAATTAAACAGGTAAAGGAGATTAAAAGAAAAAAAACTGTTCAAGATCTGAATATGGAAGTGCAAGAAATAAAGAAAAGACAAACTGAGGAAATCCTAGAAAGGAAATACTTAGGAAAGAAAACAGGAACAACAGAGGTAAGCCATCACCAACAAAATGCAAGAGATGGAGGAAAGAACCTCAAGCAGAGAAGATACAATTGAAGAAATCGATACATTTGTCAATGAAAATGTTAAATAAAAACATTCCTGACACAAAACATCCAAGAAATCAAAGACACTGTGAAAAGACAAAACCTAAGAATAATAGGAATAGAAGATTCTCAGCTCCAAGGTCCAGAAAATATCTTCAACAAAATCATAGAAGAAAATTTCCCCAACCTAAAGAAAGAGATACCTATAAACATACAAGAAGCTACAAATAGATTAGACCAGAAAAGAAAATCTTCCCGACACATAATAATCAAAACGCTACATGTGCAGAAATATACACACACACACATATATATATATGCTTTATATATTTTATATATGTTTTATATATATTTATATATATGATATATATATATATATATATATCAGCAAAGAAAAAAGGCCAAGTAACATATAAGGGTGGACCTATCAGAATCACACATGTCTTCTCAACAGAGACTATAAAAGCCAGAATGGCCTGGGCAGATGTCATGCAGACCCTAAGAGACCACAAATGTCAGCCTAGACTACTATATTCAGCAAAACTTTCAATCACCATAGATGGAGAAAACAAGATATTCTAAGACAAAACCAAATTTAAACAATATCTATCCACAAATCCAACCCAACAGAAATTGCTAGGAAAAAAAAAAAACTCCAATGCAGAGATTAACTACATCAATGATAACACAGAAATAAATAATTCCACATCAGCAAAAAAAAAAAAAAGGAAGGGAAGGAAAGCACACACAAACACACACACTAACACCACCAACATCAAAATAACAGAAATTAACACAATCATTGGTCAGTAATATCTCTCAATATCAATGGACTCAATTCCCTAATAAAAAGACACAGGCTAATAGAATAGATGCAAAATTGGGATCCATCATTCTGATGCATACAAGAAACATGCCTCAGCAATAAAGATAGATCTTACCTCAGAGTGAAGGGCTAGAAAAAGGGTTTCCAAGCAAGTGGACCCAAGAAGCAAGCTAGAGTAGCCATTATAATATCTAATAAAATAGACTTTCAACAAAAATTAATCAAAAGAGATGAGGACAGACACTTCATACTCATTAAAAGAAAAATGGACCAAGATGACATCTCAATTCTGAACATATATGCCCCAAATGCAAGGGGACCCACATTTGTAAAAGAAACATGACTAAAAGTTAAATCACACATCAAACCACACACATTAATAGTAGGAGACTTTAACACCTCTCTCTCACCAATGCACAGATCATCAAACAGAAACTAAACAGAGAAATAATGAAACTAACTGATGCTATGAATCAGATGGACTTAACAGATACCTACAGAACATTCCATTCAAACACAAAAGGATATACCTTCACTCAGCATCTCACAAAATCTTCTCCAAAACTGACCACATAATTGGTCACTAAGCAAAACTCAACAAATAAAAGAAAATTAAAACAACGCCTTGTATTTTATCAGACCACCATAGAATAAAACTGGACCTCTCCAACAACAGAAACAGCAAAAGGCCTACAAAGTCAAGAAAACTGAAGAACTCTGTACTTAATTACCACTGGGTAGGGAGGAAAGAAAGAAATTAAAGACTTTGTAGAATTCAGTGGAAATGAAGGTACAACATACCCAATGAAAGCAGTGCTAAGCTGAAAGTTCATAGTACTAAGTGTCTTCTTAAAGAGTTTGGAGAGATCTCATACTAGCACACCTGAAAGTTTTAAAAGAAAAAGAAGCAAATGCACCCAAGAGGAGTAGATAGCAGGAAATAATCAAACTCAGGGCTTAAATCAATAATTAGAAATGAAGAAAATAATACAAAGAATCAACCAAACCAAGAGCTGATTTGTTTTTGTTTTGTTTTGTTTTGAGAAAATCAACAAGATTGACAAACCCTTAGCCAAACTAACCAAAAGACAGACAGTATCCAAAGTAACAAAATCAGAAATGTAAAGGGGAACATAATGATAGACATTGACAAAATCCAAAGAATCATTAGGTCTTACTTCAAAAACCTGTACACCACAATATTCAAAAATCTAAATGAAATGGATGATTTTCTTGATAAGTACCACCTGCTAACTATAAGTCAAGATCATGTTAGTAATGTAAATAGACCTATGAACCCTAAAGAAATAGAAATAGTTATTAAAAGTCTCAACCAAAAAAATCCAGGGCCAAATGGTTTTAGTACAGAATTCTATCAGACTTTCAAAAAAGAGCTAATACCAAGACTCCTCAAACTATTCCACAAATTCATTTTGTGAGGCAACAGTCTTCCTGATAACTAAACCAAAAAAAGACCACACAAAGAAAAATAATTTCAGACCAATCTCCATCATGAACATTAATACAAAAATACTCAAAAAGATACTCACAAACCCAATCCAAGAATACATCAAAAACACCATCCACCATGATCAAGGAGGCTTCATCCCAGGGATGTAGGGGTGGTTCAACATAGGAAATCCATCAATGAAATCCACCATTTAATCAAACTAAAAGAAAAAAAAAAGACGGGATCATCCCATTAGAGTAGTTTTGATTTACATTTCCCTGATGACTATGCATATTGAACATTTCTAAGTGCTTCTCAGCCATTTGAGTTTCCTCTGTTGAGAATTCTCTGTTTAGCTCTGTACCCCATTTTTTAATTGGGTTGTTTGTTTTGTTGGTGTTTAATTTCTTGAGTTCTTTATATACTTTGGGTATTAGCCCTCTGTCAGATGTAGGGTTGGTGAAGATATTTTCCCAGTCTGTTGTTACTGTTTTGTTTTATTGACAATGTTCTTTTTCTTACAGAAGCTTTTCAGTTCCATTAGGTCTCATTTATTGATAGATAATCTTAGAGCCTGTGCTGTTGGTGTTCTGTTCAGGAAGTTGTCTCCTGTACCAATAAGTTCCAGGCTTTTCCCCACTTTCTCTTCTAATAGATTTAGTGTGTCTGGTTTTAGTGAGGTCTTTGATCTGCTTGGACTTGAGTTTTGTGCCTGGTGATGAATATGGATCTATTTGCATTCTTTTGAATGCAAACATCCAGTTAGACTAGCACCATTTTTTCCCATTGTATTGTTTTGGCTTCTTTGTCAAAAATCAGGTGTTCATATGTGTGTGGGTTTATTTCTGGGTGTTCAATTCCATTGATCAACATGTCTGTTTTTATGCCGATACCATACAGTTTTTATTATTTTTGCTCTGTAGTATAGCTTGAAATAAGGGATGGTGATAACTTCAAAAGCTCTTTTTTTACAGAATTACTTTTGCTATACTCTGTCTTATATTTTTCCATGTGAAGTTGAGAATTGCTCTTTCAAGATCTGTAAAGAATTGCTTTGGAATTTTGAAAAAATTGCATTGAACGAGTAGATTGCTTTTCATCAGATGGCCATTTTTACTATGTTAATTCTACCGATCCATGAGCACTGGAGACCTTTCCCACTTCTAATATTTTCTTCAATTGCTTTCTTCAAGGATTTAGTTCTTGTCATACAGGTCTGTCACTTGCCCAGTTAGAGCTACACCAAAATATTTTATATTATTTGTGGCTATTGTGAAGGGTGTTGTTTCCCTAAATTCTTTCTCAACCCATTTATCACTTTTTTAAAAGAAGGATACTGATTTTTTTAGTTGATTTTGTATCCAGCCACTTTGCTGAAGGTGTTTATTAACTCTAGAAGTTCTCTGGTTGAATTTTGGGGGTCACTTATGTATACTATCATATCATCTGCAAATATCAATGCTTTGATTTCTTCCTTTCCAATGAAAATGAGATTCTAATTTTTACCAGTCAGAATGGCTAAGATCAGAAACTTAGGTAACAGCATGTGCTGGAGAGGATGTACAGCAAGGGGAACACTCCTCCATTGCTGGTGGGAATACAAATTTGTACAACCACTTTGGAAATCAGTCTAGTATTCTTTCAGAAAATTTGGAATAGTTCTACCTCAACACCCAGCTATACTACTTCTGGATATATAACCCCAAAGATGCTCCACCATAACACAAGGTCATTCGTTCAACTATGGTCATAGCAGCTTTATTTGTAATAGCCAGAAACTTAAAACAACCTAGATGTCCCTCAACCAAAGAATGGATAGAGAAAATTTGGTACATTTACTCAATGAAATACTACTTAACTATGAAAAATAAGGAAATCATGCAATTTTCAGGCAAATGGATGGAACTAGAAAAGATCATCCTCAGTGAGGCAAACTAGAATCAGGAAGACACCCATGGTATATACTCACTTATAAGTGGATATTAGCCATATAGTATAGGATAAACATCTAAAATCTATAGTCCTAAAGAAGCTAAAGGGGCAGAGAAGAGATGAGGGAGGGATGGGAGGTTGGGAGGGAATGAGGGAGGAGGCTACGACTGGGATACAAAGTAAATAACCTGTGATTAATATATATATAAAAAGACAGAAAAAAAGAAGCTAAACAACAAGGAGGACCCTAGGGAAGATGCTTGATCCTCATTCAGAAGAGCAAATAAGATAGACATCAAAAGTAGGAGAAGACAAGGAACAGAACAGGAGCCTAGCACAGAGGGCCTCAAAGATTTTACCTAGCAGTGTATCGAAGCAGATACTGAGACTAATAGCCAAACTTTGGGCAGAATGCAGAGAAGCCTATGGAAGAAGGGGGAGATAGAAAGACCTGGAGGGGACAGGAGCTCCACAAGGAGACCAACAGAGCCAAAAAACTCTGGGTGCAGGATGTCCTGCAACCAAGACCATGCATGGAGAGGACCTAGACCCCCTGCACAGATGTAGCCCATAAGCAGATCAGTCTCCAAGTAGGTGCCCTAGTAGGGGAAGCAGGAACGTGTCTGACATGGACTCAGTGGCTGGCCCTTTGATCACCTCCCCTTGGGGGCGGGGGTGCAATTTTGCCAGGCCACAGAGCAAGATGATGCAGCCAATCCAGATGAGACCTGATAGGCTAAGGTCACATAGGAGATGAGGAGGACCTCCTCTATCAGTGGACTAGGGGAGGAGCATAGGAGGAGAAAAAGGAGGGAGGTTGGGAATGGGAGGAGACAAGGCAGGGGCCTACAGCCAGGATACAAAGTGAATAAATTGAAATAAATAAATAAATAAATAGGAAATCATTCAATTTGCAGGCAAATGGATGGAACTAGAAAACATCATTCTGAGTGAGGTAATACACACCCAGAGAGACACATATGGTATGTACTCACTTATAAATGGATACTAACCATATAATACAGGATAACCCTACTATAATCCACAGACCCAAAGAAGCCAAGTAACAAGGAGGGCCCAAGGGAGGATACTTGACTCCCACTCAGAAGGGATACCGAAAGTGGATGAAGAGAGAAAACTGGGTAAGAAAGAGTGTGGGGAGGGGAATGAAAGCAGGGATCAGATGTGGGAAGAGCAAGGCTGGGAGACAAGAGGGCTGGGAGAGAGAAAGGAAACCAAGACAAAGGAAACCGAGAGGAAAGGACATCTCTGAGACAAGCTGGAGACCTAAGATAGAGTAGGCTCCTCAGAGGACATGGGTGTGACTCTTGTTGAGATTCCTAGCTGTGAGGAACATGGAGACTGAAGGGGCCACCTCCTAGCAAGAAGGAACTTCCACTGGAGAAAGGGGGACACCAACCCACCCACAAAACCTTTGACTGGGAAAGAGCATTCAGGAGATCTAAGATGGTGGCCCCAGGAGGACACTGTGTCTGAGGAGCAGGACAGCAGTGTCGGCACAGCAACCAGGAGACTGAACTCTGGGATCTGAAACACCAGCGTTTCTGATTGCCAGGTGAGAGGAAATCCTACGGTGAGGAAATCTAATCTAGTGGGACGATCCTCGGGTCACGCAGCCAATCCCTGGAAAAGGTTTGGGTGACGGGCATGCGCATATCTGCCAGCCTTGATCTGAGCACACAGCCTCCCGCGGAGCCCCCATTTGTCAACCCGGACTGGAACACACAGTCTCCGGTCCAGACTGAGGTGCCCCCAGCTACCATCTTAGACTGCGGTGCACAGCCTCTGGCTCAGAGTGAGGTGCCAAGTCTCCAGACAAGAGCGGAGCCCTAAGCTGCCAGCCCTGATTGGAGCACGGAGCCTCCGGACCAGAGCAGTGCCCCAGCCACCATCTCAGACTAGGACACTCAGCCTCTGGCCCAGAGAGAGGTGCCAAGCCTCTAGACCACAGTGGTGCCCAGCCTGCAGTGCTCACAGCTTCTAGCACAGAGCAAAGGGCCGGCCACACAGAGCCCACAACAGATTACATGTCCCGCTCACAGCATCACCCACAGACCTCAGAGTCCAGCCTGCTGAGCCTGCCACAGATTGAAGACCACTGGGTATTCAGGAAACCTGCACAGGCGGTTTGCACCTGCAATCTACACTTGCTAACTGCGCTAGCATCCACATCCCCTCCTGCGCTTGCTCCCAATCCCTATACCCCAAGCATCCACACTCTCTAGAACTCCCCTTCGAGACACAGTTCTGAGCACATGTGCACAGAGCACCGGCATGTGCATACGCACGCACTTGGTCACGCGCACGCTCGCGCACGCACAAACACACACTTACTTACCCCCCTCCCCAACAACGATTCTGCACCAGCAGTGTTTCCTCCCACAGATACAACTGAAGCAACAACATACACTCTCACACTACTGGACCTCCCTGATCTTCCTGAAGAATACTCCAGACACCAGAGAAAGATGGTTCCAGTCTGAAGTTCAGCCTCAAGAAACAAACAGTTCCTTGATTACATAAAAACAAATGGCCAAAAGTCAACATAAGAACTCACCCAACAAAAATCAGGTCACCATGGCACCACGAGCAACACCCAAAATCAATGGATATTTTAATTCAGCGGAAACACAGGAAAATGATGTTAAAGCTATGCTTATGCTAATTAGAGGAACAAAAAGAGGAAATGAACAAGACCATCAAAGAAATTCAGAAGAATATAATTGCACATATAGAGTAACAATTAGAGACATATACAGAGGAAACAAACAAAAAATAGGAGCCACATTCAATCAGATGAAGTAAATAGTACAAAGCATGAAAACGGAATTAGAATCTATAAAGAAAACTCAAACAGAGAAAAACCTGGAACTGGAGAACTTAGAGAAAAGATCAGGAACCACAAAGGTAAGAATCACCAATACAATACAAGAGATGGGAGAGAGAATCTCAGGAGCTGAAGATACACGTGCTGAAATGGATTCCAAACTCAAGGAAAAAATAAAATCGGAAAAGTACCAAACACAAAACATCCAAGAAATCAAGGATGCCATGAAAAGACGAAACCTAAGTATAATTGGAATAGATGAGAAAGAAGACTCCAGGCTCCAAGGAACAGAAAATATTTTTAAGAAAATCATAGAAGAAAATTTTCCCAACTTAAAGAAAGAAATGTCCATAAACATAAAAGAAGCCTACAGAACACCAAATAGACTAGACCAGAGAGAAATACCTCTCATCACATCATAGTCAAAACACTAAACCTATGAAACAAAGAAAAAAATATTAAAGGCACGAAGGGAAAAGGGCCAAGTAACATATGAAGGTAGACCGATCAGACTCACACCAGACTTCTCATCAGAAAATATGAAAGCCAGAAGAGCCTGGGCAGAGGTCATGCAGTCTTTAAGGGAATACAGATGCCAACCAAGACTAATATACCCAGCAAAGCTTTCAGTCAACATAGATGGAGAAAACAAAATATTCCATGATTAAACAAAATTTAAGATATATCTACACAGCAATCCAACCCTACAGAAGATACTAGAAGAAAAACTTAAATCCAATAAAAACAATTACACCTAAGAAAATATAGGATACAGGTAACTTCCCAACTAAAAGGGAAAAAAAAAGCAATGAATAATAGTAAGACAACCAACTCCACAATAAAAGGATCTAAAAGCCACTGGTCACTATTATCTATCAACATCAATGGACTCAACTCTCCTACATAAAGACACAGACTAATAGAATGGTTAAAGTAACAGGACCCAACATTCTGCTGCATCCAAGAAACACACCTATGCAACAAAGATAAACACTACCTAAGAGTAAAGGGCTGGAAAAGAATTATTCAAGCAAATGGACCCAGAAAAAAAGCTGGGGTAGCAATCCTAGTATCTAGTAAAATAGACTTTCAACCAAAGTTAATCAAGAAAGATGAGGAGGGGCACTTCCTTCTCATCAAAGGAAAATTCCATAGGAGGACATCAAAATTTTGAACATCTATGCTCCAAATACAAGACCACCTACATTTGTAAAAGAAACATTATTAAAGCTGAAATCACACATTGATCCCAACACCCTAATAATGGGAGACTTCAACACTCTACTCTCACCAAGGGAGAGATCATCGGTCAGAAGCAAAACAGGGAAACAAGGGCACTTACAGAGGCCCTAATCAAATGGACCTAATATATGTCTACAGAACTTTTCATCCCAGATCAAGAGAGTATACCTTCTTTTCAGTACCTCTTTGAACCTTCTCCAAAATAGACCATATAGTTGGTCACAAAGCAAGCCTCAGCAGATTCAAGAAGATTGAATGCGCTTGTATCCTATCTGACCATCATGGTATAAAGCTGGACCTCAACAACAGAAACAGTAAAAGGCCTGCACATACATGGAAACTGAACAACTTGCTACTCAAGGACAGCTTGGTTAGGAAAGAAACAAAAAAAGAAATTAAAGACTTCCTAAAATTCAATGAAAATGAAAGCACAACATACCCAAACTTATGGGACACAATGAAGGCTGTGCTAAGAGGAAAGTTCATTGCACTAAGTGCCTTCAAGAAGAAATTCAAAACACCTCATACAAGCAACTTAAAGGCCCAACTGAAAGCCCTTAAAAAAGAAGCGGATACATCCAAGAGGAGCAGAAGGCTGGAAATAATCAAACTCAGGGCTGAAATCAATCAATTAGAAACAAATAAAACTATTCAAAGAATCAACGAAACCAGGAGATGGTTCTTTGAGAAAATCAACAAGATAGACAAACCCCTAGCCAATCTAACAAAAAGGCA
>CM053752.1:80460536-80474641 GCA_028658305.1 Pachyuromys duprasi
TGTGATTTAAGATGTAGTAGTGTTTCTTTTACAATGGGTGCCCTTGTGTTTAGGGCATAGATGTTATGAATTGAAATTTTATCCTGGTAGATTTTTACTTTGACAAATGTGTAGTGTCATTTCCTATCTCTTCTGATTAGTTTTGTTTTAAAGTCTGTTTTGTCAGGTTCTAAAATGGCTACAACAGCTTGCCTCTTAGGTCCATTTACATGGAATATCTTTCTAACCCTTTACCTTAAGGTAATGTGTTTCCTTGATGTTGAGGTGTGTTTATTCGATGCAGCAGAATGATGGATACTGTTATTATTATTATTAAGTTTTATTTTTTCACTTTATATCTTGAACGCAGCCTCCTCCCTCCTCTTCTCCTGGTCCCACCCTCCCAGCCTCTTCCCACTTTTCTTCTTTTCCCCTTCCCTTCTTCTCAAGAAATGGGAGCCACCCCCTTCCACATCAATCCTCCCCAGCCTATCAGGTCACATCAGGACTGAGTATATCCTCATCCACTGAGGCCATGAAAAACAGCCAGCTACAGGGGAGTGGTCCAAGAGTAGGCAACAGAGTCTGTATCAGGGACTGCTCCTGCTCCACTTGCTGGGGCCTCATATGAAGATCAAGCTACCCATAGGTTACAAATATGTAGGGGGCTTAGGCCCAGACCTCATGAGTCTGAGTTAGTTGTCTCTGTTGTCTTTTTGTGGGTTTCTTGTCCCCTCCAGGTCCTTCTATCCTTCCGCATACACTTCCACAAGACTTCCCGTGCTCTGCCCAATGTTTGACTGCTGAGTCTCAGCATCGGTTTCAATCTACTGCTGGCTGCAGCCTCTCAGAAGACAGTTATGCTAGGCTCCTGCCTGCAAGCATAGCAAAGTACTATTAATAGTGTCAGGCATTGGCTCTCTACTGTGGGGTGGGTCTCAGGTTGGGCCAGTTATAGATTGGACAGTCCCTCAATCTCTGTTTCCTTTTTATCCTTGCACTTCTTGTAGGCAGGGTGATCTTTGGGTCAAAGTTTTTGAGGGTGGTTGTTGTTCCCCTTCCTCTCTATTAGGAGTCTTGCCTGGCTAGAAGGTGGTCAATTCAGTCTCCATGTCCCCCCTGCTAGGAGTCTCAGCTAGAGCCACCGCCATATCTTCCTAGGAGTCTACCCTGTTGCAGGTCTCCAGCTTGTCAAAGAGATGTCAACTATGTTCATAGGTTTTTTCTAGAAGTTCCTTTAGTCTGTGAACCTTATGTAAACTCCTTTCTCAGCTCTTCCGATTGTCTACAAAATATGCTGCTTTAGCTTATTTGTGCACCTCAGAGAGCATTGATACTCTCTACTTTCAGGTTTAAGGAAATCCCATGTTCCTATAGTAGGGAGAAAAGAATTGACCACAGAGTGTATTGTGCCATGATTTTGTCTAAAACTTACGTGTGTCTAGGAAATGAAGTCTGTAGGTTGTGAACATTGAAGAAAATGTCATAATATCTTAAGTCTTTAGCTACAGTGTATAGGAAGTCTGCCTCACTCTCCCCTTCAAATGCTCAATTTTGAACAGAATCTCTCTGGCACTGGCATTTTGTACAGTTTCAACCCATCTTGAAACAATGAATATAACATATCTGATCGCAAGCAGTTGATCCCCAGACATGTTTATTGATGGCACTATCAAGGAAAACAGCATACTGACATACAATACAAAGAAACTTGGCAGACTTTATAGTGGCAATTCAATTTTGGCATTTATATTGGTAAAAACAGATTATGAGGCTTAGTGTAGCTCAAACCTTATTTAAGCTCACAAATGTCTGATTTGATCAGTTGGCATTGCGATGAGAGCAACACCTCTATCTCCAGGAATTCCTCCATGCAGTTTACACTAATTCCAGAGTCTGTGCCTTCCTGTGAGTGTGTGTTATGTAACAGAATCATCCTTTTTCCTCCTGAATTGACCCCATTCAAAAGATTCTACTGAGTCACCATGCCCTGTCAGTACAGTTTAAAAAAATTTAAATGAACAGTGACACTTAGTGGCTAGAAATACTCATTGCAGTTCGTTCCTGCAGGATTCTTTATTAATGTGTCCCATGGTAATAAAGCAAATGATACCAAAATTTAGTCTTCTTGGCAAAGTAATATATAGTATTTGAAGTGTTGTTGGTTTTGCAGCATCTGTCATTCCATACCAATTCATTTAGTTAAAAAGCAAACAGGTGGCTCACACATATTGTTTTTACTACATAAATTTTAAAAATTGTCTTCACTTTTATTGAGATAAGTGTGGCATTTTTGTTGTTGATTTCAGCTCACCAGAAGAATATGTAACAGTACAATGAAGACATTGTTAAGAGTACTGTTCAAAGTGTTTTCTTTCTTCCAAGCAGGAGTCTATTTTTCTGAATATGAACAAGCACTTTAAGTTAAATAAGTAACATCTGCTCTTATCTGTGCTACTAAAGAAAAAGCTAGCCCCGTGATTGCGTGTCCCCAGCCAACCCCTCTGTTTTGATTTGGTACTATGACCCGAAGAGAGAAAATCATAGTGAGCTTTCTACATGTTTACGTTAAAACCAAAGTTTATTCCTTTAAGGTTAAATTTTCTCTCAATTTTAACGTTTATAGATTTATTTTTGAACTTTAGGGAAGGTTTGTAATTATGTTTTATTTTTCTGTAAAACGAAAGCATGTTATCTTGCCTGAGGTGAATGTGTTTTTCAGTGTCCTGAGGCACTGTGCTTGAAAAGCAATTTAGAATAGAGCCTTCTGCTAGTTTTACAAACAACAGAGAGATTAGGAGGAGATATCTGAAGAAAGGGTGTGACAAAACCCAGCGAGGCAGTTAGAGAAGTAAATGTAAGCCATGCTGTTTGACTTATATATAAAACAAATATAATGGATTTTTGGACAGAACCTAACCATGGATTAGAAAGGGGAGGTGATACAGTAGTCTTGTACAAGTGTTGTGACCACTCTCCCTTTCTCTCTCAGTGGTGAAGACTGAATTCAGGGACTCATATTTGCTGTACACATACTGGACCACTGACTTACACTATTATCCATCTTCCTCATCCCCCTTTTGGATAGGTGATATTTCTGTATAGCCCAGGCTGATCTCGAACTCCAAATCTTCTTGCCTCAGCCTAGTGAGAGTGAGGAGTTTAGACATACACTAGCTTTGGAATCTCTTTTAAGTTAACCAGCGTCTTAAAAGTTGACTTTATATAACACACTAATCAGAGTATGAAACAAGGCCTGTAGAAGCATTTACTAATGCCTCAATGTAAATTCTCTTTCCCCCTAAAGCATCTAAAAACAATTAAAATTTTATTTATCATTTTTGTTTTTGTAAGATGTATCTATAGTATGTGTATATGTATGGGTGTGAACATGCCATGGCATGTGTGTGGAAGTATGAGGACAACTTTCGTGGAATTGGTTCTTTCTTTTCATGTTTATGTGGGTTCTGGTAATTGAACTCTGCCCATGCGGCTTTCTTGACAAATTCGTTTACCCTGCATGTGGATAATCTTGGTTGTCAACTTGAAGAGGGCACCTTAATTGAAAAATTACCTCTATCAGATTGCCCTGTGAACATGTAGGGGGCATTTTTTTTTTATTGCTGATGGATGTAGGAGAGCCCTGCTCACTGTGAACAGTACCAACCCTGGGCAGATGATCATGGGCTAAAAAAGAAAGGTAGTTGAACTTGCGCCTGGGCATAAGCCAGTAATCCAGATTCTTTCATGGTCTCCTCTTAAGTTCCTGTCTACAGTTCCTTCCGCGACTTTCCTTCAGTGATGGGCTGTTAATGTGTAAGGCAAGCAAACTTGTTCTGTCCTTAGTTGCTTTTGGTTATGCTGTTTCATCACAGCAGCAGAGAAGCAAACAAGACACCCTTGAGACATCTTACTTGCTGAAGACCAGCTTTGACACCACAGAGCACGACAAGGTGGAACATAGATAGGCAGCTAGCTGATCACTAAGCAGACTTTCTCTGAGGGGAAAAAAGCCTGATTCTCTGGGCTGGAATGGATTATTGGCAACAGGTGCTTCTACTGATGATGGCAAGCAAAGGCCAGAACTGATCATTACTGGCAGAGCTGGGCAGTTCCTGGTGGAGGCTGCTAGTGAAGGTAGCTAGTGTCTACAGAAAGAAAAGGAGAATAGAAGACCGCCCACACACGCACACACACACACACTTACACTTGATGATGAGGTAAGACAAACTCCAGCAAACAAGTTCCAACAAGCTTCAGTAATCCCCCCTCCCAACACACACTCACACTCACACATTGGGTGGGTGGAGCAAAGCTTCAAATCAACTTTATTCTTTCTCCCACAGCCTATATATCCCAGAATCTTTCAAGCAGTACAAAAATCACAATGTGGTGACATTCTATTTTTCTTTGAGTGAATAATTGCAATGAGTATACATAAGAAAAACATGTTCCCCTATACCTTCACATGATCAAATATTTTAGGTATTTTGGGTGAGAAACAAATATGAAAAAATTATTCCCAAGAACCCATATATATTTGTAACTAAGCAATTTGTTATATATTAACAAAGTGTGAACAAACCAGGTAATTTCTCAGCCTGCTTTTCTTTACCAGCAGGCTGCAGTTTATGGTTACAAAGAAAGAATCAATTATCTTAAAAGGTAATCTCATAAAATATTAAAAGAATCACAAATCTAAACTTTTATATAAAAACAATCAGTCATTTCTACTTTAAATCCCCAAGCTGTACATCTGCTCATTAACAATTTTTACTAAATCATATCAGGAAACTAAGGGCAAAAATGGACACAAGAAATTAATCACCTTGAAACCCAGCTTCAGTGAGTCAAGTCAGTTAGTGTTAATTGGGGTAGTGTTAGTGCTCACCAACCTCAACAAGGCCTTAGCACAACTGTTAAGAGGGTACTTTTCTGAACTTCAAGTTGTTCCCTAAGGTTTTCTACATCAGAGCCACTAGCAAAAACATCTTAACCTGACCTTACTGAACAATTTATTTTTTTCAAATTCTTTCTAAAGGTGGTGGTCATTGGTAACAATCTACATCTCTAGGTTCTTGTCAAGGGTGGCGGTTGAATCATTAATGTGCTCCAGCTGCAATTCCTGAAAAAAATCAAACTTTATTATGGTGAGTGCCAGTGATACTGCCCAGTGAGGGGCTGGAAGCCCATTAGAGTTTTCATACAACCCATATATTATGAGGGGTATGGTGATCACAAGGGCAACAAGCAGAGCTATGCTCCATAACAGCATAAAGTCCTCAGGACGCTTAGTCCTCCGGGTTCTACCTCCTGAGGCACATCCACCTGGTTGTGCTGACCAGTGGGGTGGGCCATTTTCCAAGAGTTCTAAAGCTGTTTGCTGTTCCTCCTGCACAACCTTACTGCACAACACTTACTGTTCACTTCTTCTTCTTTTTAATTCTTTCCCACTTGAAAATGAACAACACACTACTTCTCAGTGGCTGGCTCTTTGATCACCTCTCTCTGAGGGGGGAGCAGCCTTACCAGGGCACAGAGGAAGACAATGCAGCCTGTCCTGATGAGACCTGATAGGCTAGGGTCAGAGGGAAGGGGAGGAGTTCCTCCCCTATCAGTGGGTTGGGGGAGGGACATGGAAGGAGATGATGGAGGGACAGGAGATTTGGAGGGGATTACAGCTGAGATACAAAGTGAATAAACTAATTTATAAAAAAATAAATAAAAGAAAGTGAATAATCTTAGGCTTTTCACAAAATAAAAATAAAAACAAAGAAAAATGGGTCAAGATAGAAATTAAGAAAGAAATTTAAAAACTTTTTAGAGTTGAACAAAAATGAAAACACAATATATCCAAACCTATGGGAAACAATGAAGGTATTTCCAAAAGGCAAGTTCATAGCACTAAGTAACTACCCACCCCCAAATTGAAGAGATCTCATATTAGTAGCTTAACGGTACACTCAAAAGATCTAGAACAAAAGAAGAAATAATATGTCAGAGGAGTAGATAGCAGGAAATAATCAAACAGTACTGGACATTAATAAAATAGAAACAACAACAGCAAAATCAATATAAGAATCAATAAAATAAGGAGTTTGTTCTTTGAGAAATCACAAAGATTGACAAACCATTAACAAAATTACCTAAAGGGCAGAGAGAGAAGATCTAAATTAACAAAATTAGAAATGAAAAGGGGGAGGCATAACAATAGACACTGAGACAATTCTGAGAATCATAAGGACGTACTTTAAAAACCTGTACTCCACCAAATTGGAAAATCTAAAATAAGCTGATAAGTTTATCAATATGTACCACCTATCAAAGTTAAACCAAGATCAGATAAGCTATTAAAACAGACCCCTACTTAAATAAATCCAGTCATTAAATTTCCCAACCTTAAAAAAAAAAACCCAGCACATAGTTCTGAGACTTTCAATACTCTTCAAATTATTCCACAAAATAGAAACAGAAGGAACATTTCCAAGTTCGTTTTACGAGGTCACAGTTAGATTGATACTCATATCACATAAAGAATTAACAAAGAAAGATAATTACAGACCAATTTCTTTTATGAACATAGATCCACAATTTCTCAATAAAATTCTTGCAAGCCAAATCCAAGAATACATAAAAAGATCATCCACCATGCTCAACTAGTCATCATTCCAGAGATGCATGAATGGTTCAATACATAAAAATCAATAAATGTAAGACACTATGTAAACAAACTGAAAGACAAAAACCACAGAGTCATCTCATTAGATGCAGAAAAGGCCTTTGACAAGCTCTAACCCATCCCTTCATGATAAAAGTCCTGAAGAGACTAAGGATAAAAAAGACATACCTTAAAATAATAGAGGCAATTTAATGCAATACCACAGCCAACATCCACCTAAATGAAGATAAACTCAAAACATTCCCACTAAAATCAGGAACAAGACAAGGTTGTTCATTCTTTTTATACCTATTCAATATAGTAGTTGAAATCTGAGCTGGCACAATAAGACAACTGAAGGAGGTTGAGGGAACACAAATTGGAAAGGAAGAAATCAAAGCATCTTTATTTGCGGATGATAAGATTGTATAAATAAGTGACCCTAAAAATTTACTGGGGAACTCTTACAGTTCCCCAGCAAAATAGCAGAACACAAAATTAACTAAAAAAAAAGTCACAGCCCTTCTATATACAAATAACAAAAGGACTGAGATAGCAACCAGGAAAACAGTACCTTTCACAATACCTTTCAATGTATATAATATATAGCTTGGGGTAACTATCAATTAAGTATGTATGATAAATTAAAACTCCAAGACATTGAGGAAAGAAATTGAAGAGCCAAAGATCTCCTATGCTCATGGATCAGTAGGAATAATATAATAAAAATAACCACATTCCCAAAATCAGTCTACATATTCAATGCAATACCTATCAAAATTCCAACACAGTTCTTCACAAATCTTGACAGGACAATTTACAACTTCATATGGAAACTCCAAAACCCTAAATAAAATAATAATCCTGAATAATACAAGAACTGATGAGAGATCACATTATCCCAAACTTAAATTGTACTATAGAACTATATTAATTAAAAAAACATGGTATTAGCATAAAACAGACATGTTGATCAATGGAATAGACTGAAGACCCAGACATAAGTCCACACACCTTAGGACACCTGACTTCTATAGAGAAGCCAGAAATATACACTGGAAAAAAGAGACAGCATCTAGAGCTAATGATGATGTTGGACTGGGTGGCTGTATGTAGAAGAATCCAAATAGATCCATACTTACTACCTTGCACAAAACTCACCTTCAAGTGGATCAAAGACCTCAACATAATTCCAGATCTACTGAATCTGATAGAAGAGAAAGTGGGGAATAGTCTGAACTTATTGGCAAAGTAGACTTAAAAAAAGTTAATCAATTTTACATCTTGACCTCAGTTTCTACTCCCTTCTCTCCTTCTGGTCCTTTCCCTCTTCCCCATTCACTCCTCTTCCCTTTCTCTTTAGAAAGGGGAGGTCCACATGGATATCAAACATCCTTGGCATATCAACTTGCAGTAAGACTAGGTGCACTAAGGAGAAGAGTTTGTTTGTTTGTTTGTTTGTTTTACAAAACACTATTAAAATGGGCACCAAGATCAACAATTAATAAATGGAACCTCATGAAACCAAAAAGCTTCTGTATGGCAATGCACACAGTCATTTAGACAAAGCAGCAGCCAAGAGAATGGGAAAATATTTTTTTTTACCAACTATTCATTTTATTGAGGACTAATATCTAAAATATTTAAGTAACTAAAAAACTGCACATCAAGAAAACAACAACAACAAAACCCAATTTAAAAATGGAGTGCAGATCTAAACAGAATTCTCAAAGAGGAAGCTCAAATGGCTAAGAAACAAAGAAACGTCCAACATCCTTAGCCATCAGGGAGATGCAAATCAAAACTACTTTGAGATTCCATCTTACACCAATTAGAATGGCCAAGATTAGTAAAAAAAAAAGGCATCTCATGCTAGAGAGGATGTGTAGTAAGGGGAATACTCCTCCATTGCTGGTGGGAGTGCAAACTTGTACAGCTATGATAGAAATCAGTGTGATGGTTGGTTTCTCAAGAAGCTGGGAATCGATATACCTCAAGATCCACTCTTGCCTATAAATCCAAAGAATTCTTTATCCTATTATGGAGACACTTGCTCAACCATGTTCACCGTTGCTCTTTTTATAATAGCCAGAAGTTGGAAATCACGTAGATGTCCTTCAGTGGATGAATGGATAAAGATAATGTGATACATTTATACAATGGAATAGTACTAGCCTTTAAAAAAATGAAACAGTGAAAGTCACAGTTAAATGGATGGAACTAGAAAGAAATCATTCCTAAGTAACCCAGAACCAGAAAGACAAATATGTTAAGTATTCAGTTATATATAGATGTTAGCTGTTAAGTCTTTGAAAAGCAAGCTACATTCTGTGTAACCACGGAGGTTACATATAAAATAAGTTAGTTGGGGAGAGGTGTATCTTTTTAGGAAGGGCAAATAGTGTAGATAATTATGGATGAATGGATGGATGGATGGGGCTCTAATGGGACAATCAAATGGGCAGGGAATGCAAAAGGGGGGCATGGGAGGGAATATAGGGAATCACAGCTAAAACTAAAGGCCATTTGAGGGATGGTATGGAACCCTAAAATAGCAGAGTCACTTCACATACATACATATGTGAAGGTGGTCTATATGAAATTGCCAAATAATGGGAGAGATAGAGCTCCAATTAGACATTTCTTATCACCAAATGAAGCTTTCAGTACAGGAAATGTGTTACCTAATCAAGTTGTTGGCCAAAGTGGCCCCAAGAGAACCACCCCTAAATCTAGGTTATTGCCAAAGCTATTGGTTGCTCTCCATAAACTGATAGTAAGACCCTATTGCTGAAGACAACACCTATTTAACTCACTGAACATGGAGAACTTGAGCTGGTACCTAACTAGAGCCTTCACTGCTATGGAGTAGTGTTCATGGTAATGGAAGGTACTCTACACCACACCAAAGGAGGAAGGGAAACACCAACCCAGCTACAAACCTTTCAGGCTTCAATGATGACCTACCTGCAATGTACACTGCTACATTACTGAGTAGGAATTGTCTACTCATTCATCATATCATCCTTTAACACAGATGTTGAGTACATATAACTGATTTTATTTCTTTCTTCTAGTTATGCAAGGAAACAAGTGTATTGTTTTTGTTTTTTATGTTTCTTTCTGATATATATGTATATATATGTATATTGTGGGAAGAGAAAGAGAAGAGAGAAGGTGTGGAGTTGGTTGGATGGGTTGGGGAGGCGAGGAGCATTAGGGAAGAGATGGGGGGTGTTGAAACCATTATCAGAATACTTTGTATAGAGGAAGTCCTTAGTCTTGCTGCAACTTGATGTGCCAGAGTGGGAAGGTGTGCTTCTCTGAGGAGGGAGAATGAGGGAAGTGGGATTTGAGGGTGGGGCTGGGGGGAGGAAAGGGAGGGGTCTGCAATCAGGCTGTAAAAGTGATTCAATAGATAAGTTAATGAAAAATTATTTTGATAAAATTTATTATTATTGCTGGGTACCAATTTCCTCTGAGGGAGGAAAAACTTTCCATCTTGGAGGGAAGCTCATGGAAGCATAGACATTCTAAAGGGAGGTGAAATATCTCATTCTTCAGGAAAGCTCATTAAGCTCTTAAGTAAGCAACACAAAAACTTCAGGAAGTCCCTGAAGCTGCTGGACATCACTGGAAACCTCCTTTCCAGAGCAAACTTAAGTTGAGTGGACTGCTGAGAGTCACTTTCACACAATCTGAGCTGCTCCAAGAGTCTCAGACCAGCTGAGCCAACTAGAAATCACAGTCTCCAAACTACTGCACTGTCTACAGGTTGTGCAGTGGGCCTCAGGTTTTCAGCCTTTGTAAGGGTAGGAAATTTTAACTTGGCCCTAAATGCCCTTCTTTGTTCCTGGACTGAAAAGTGCAAACAGCCCCTAACCGTCCCCTAGTCACCACAACTGGGCACAGCCAATCACTGACTGCCCCCGTTAGAAAAATCTCTTACCCCTAGACCCCCTCCTGTTTTGCGGTTTTTGCCTTTATAAACTCTGTGATTCTGCAGCTCAGGGCTATGTACCACCCCCTTGCGTGGGAGCCCAGGCATGCCAGCTACTAGTAAACACCTCTTGCTGTTTGCAACAAGTCTTTTCTTTGTGGGTTATTGGGGTCTGACATCTATCCCGAGGAACGGAGGGTCTCTCCACCTCCGGAGTCCAACACCTTCATAAGCTATCATTCATTTTGGGGTGGGATTTTGATAATGAGTACAGCTGTCATGGAGTTTTTTTCTGCTCTTTTAAGTAATCCCTCACCCATATTCCTATAAGTAACCCAATACAACTAATTGATTCACCAAGTTGGACTTTGGTGGCATCCTTACTGTGCTCTGTTGTTTCCTGATCTGTGCTAAGTAAGCATTTGTTCATCTCTCCCAGAAATAATGTCACACAGCAATTGTAGATTTATATATAGTCGTAAAAAATAATATAGTCAAGACTTGAATGTCTCATACAATGCTAATATTTTGTAAAACTATAGTGCAGTGTTATAATGCAATATTGATATTTATGGATAAGATATAGGATATTTCTTTTAAAATTAATATTAATTAAGTTACTAATTTTTTAATTACTCTGTAGCCTGCTCCCAGTCACCTCTCTTCTCCCAGTCCCAGCATCATGTCCCCCTACCTCCCTCTCTTTCTTCTCAGAGAAGGGGAGGCCCTAAGGTGTACCAACCCACCCAAGAACCTTAAGTTGCCACAGGATTAAGCACATCCTCTCCCACTGAGGCCAGACAAGGCAGCCCAGCTAGGGAAAAGGGATCCAGTGGCAGCTGACAGAGATTGAGGCAGCCTCTATGCCCATTGTTAGGGGACCCACATGATGACCAAACTGCACATCTGCTACTCATGTATAAGGGGTCTCAGTCCAGCCTGTGCATGCTCTTTGGTTGGTGATTCAGGCTCTGTGTGCCCCAATGGGCCCAGATTAGTTTACTCTGTAGTCTTCTCGTGGTATCCTTGATCCCTCCGGCTCTCTCAGTCCTTCCACCCACTCTTCCACAAAATTCCGAGTTTGGCCTGTTGCTTGGCTGTAGGTGTCTGCATCTGTTTTCATCAGCTACTGGAATATTATTATGTTTACAAAATCTTTCATGGAGCCATATTCATTTTCCCCACACCCTTACTTAAAGTAAAATTATATATCATTAATTATTCATATTCATTTTCCCCACACCCTTACTTAAAGTAAAATTATATATCACATGGTTGCATATTACATAATCTTTTAAGATTGAATATTTCTATTTATCATAATTCTCAGGAGATTCATCTAGATTGTTGCATTAACCAAGCAATGTTCTATTACATGGAATATTGCTTGTCCCACTCATGAGAGGACATCTGGGTTAGTTCCAGTTTTTGTCATTATAAATAAAGCTACTCTAAACATTTGTGTTCAGATTTTGTTTCTGTTTCTCTGGGATAACTGCCCAAGAGGGCATTTGCAGTGTCTTTGCGATGGCTATTCTTGGTTGTCACCTTAACTACATCTGGAATGAACTACAATCCAGAAATCGAGGCAACACCTGTGAGAAATTATTTTTCCTTGGTTTGAAGTGGGTGAATCCACTTTTAGTTCAGACCTTTGAAGTGGGAAGACACACACCTTTGATCCGGATCTTGAGGCAGGAAGACACCTTTAATCTGGGCCATGCATTCTGCTGGATGCCTATATAAGGGCATGGAGAAAATATGGAAGAAAACTTTTGCTCATTGTCTACTTGCCCTCACCTCACTAGCACATCCATTCTTTCCCTGGAATTGGAGCCCATTTCTTTGGGATTCCAATATTAACAGAAGACCAGCTGAGACACCCAGTCTTTGGACTGAGCAACTACTGCAATTTTGGGACTTTCTCTTCACAGCTAGGCAATGTTGAATTAGCTAGACTGCAGCCTGAAGTTATTCAAATAAATTATATATGCATATAACTTATATCACGTATATCTCATATATAACATATTCTATAAGTACTGTTATTCTAGAAAACTCTCACTAATCCCATCTTTTTTGATGAAATTTCATTTTTTTAAAAGAAATTATTTTAAGTTTATAACATTAACTTCTTCTGATGTCAGCTTTCATTTTTTAATTTATTTTTATATTAATCACAGGTTTTGTACTTTGTATCCCAGTCATAGCTCCCTCCCTCATTCCCTCCCACTCTGCCCATCTCTCCCTCATCTCCTCCCTGCCCCCCCTCCAAGTCCACTGATGGGGGAGGATCTCCTCCCCTTCCATCTGACCCTAGCTTATCATATCTCTTCAGGGCTGGCTGCAATGTCCTCTTCTGGGATCTAGCTAGGCTGTTACTCCCAGGTGTGTGTGTGGGGGGGAGGGGAGAGTCGAAAAGCCAGTCATTGAGTTCATGACAGAAATAGAGCCTGTTCCCCTTACTAGGGTACCCAGTTGGATACTGAGTTATCATGGGCCACATTTGAGCAGGGGTTCTAGGTTATATCCATAGATGGTCCTTGGTTGGAGAAACAGTCTTGTAAAATACCCCTGTGCCCTGATCTATTTGGTCTTTGTGGAGCTCTTGTTCTCACCAAGTCTTACTAACTCCCCCTATTTTCATATTATTCCCTGCCCTCTGCTGAAGGCTTGGTTGTGAGTCTTAATATCTGCTTTGATACATTGCTATGTAGAGTCTTTCAGAGGCCCTCTTTGGTAGGCTCCTGTCCTGCTGCTTGTTTTCTCCTACATTCAATGTCCATCCCATTTTTCCATCTAAGCGAACATTGATCATCCCAACCTGGGTCCTCCTTCTTGTATATCTTCCCTAGGTGCATAGATTTCAGCTGACTTTCCTATCCTATAGGTCTATATAAGTGAGTATATACCATATGTTTCTTTCTGCTTTTGGGATACCTCACTCAGGATGATTGTTTCCCGGTCCCACCATTTGCCTGAAAATTTCATGATTTCCTCCTTTTTAATTGCTGAGTAGTATTCCATTGTGTAAAAGTTCCACAATTTCTGTATCCATTCCTCAACTGAGGGACATCTGGGTTGTTTCCAGCTTCTGGCTATTACAAATAGAGCAGCCACGAACATAGTTGAGCAAATGTCCTTGTTGTGTACTCGAGCATCTTTTGGATATATGCCTAAGAGTGGTATAGCTGGGTCTTGAGGAATCACTATTCCTAATTGTCTAAGAAAGTGCCAAATTGATTTCCAGATTGTTTGTTCAAGTTTGCATTCCCACCAGCAATGGAGAAGAGTTCCTCTTTCCCCACAACCTCTCCAGCATGTGTTGTCACTTGAGTTTTTGATCTTAGCTATTCTGGTGGGTGGAAGGTGAAATCTCAGGGTCCTTTTGATTTGCATCTCCCTGGTGGCTAAGGATGTTGAGCATTTCTTTAAATGTTTTTCTGCCATTCTACAATCTTCTACAGAGAGTTCTTTTTTTAGCTCCATACCCCATTTTTTAAATTGGATTACTTGATTTGTTGCTTT
>CM053752.1:80482480-80495314 GCA_028658305.1 Pachyuromys duprasi
TGTGTGTGTGTGTGTGTGTGTGATACTCAGAAGTTTGAGTTATGGTTAATTCCAGATGTAGTCAATGTGACAACCAAGAATAGCCATCATAGCTACAAATTTCATTAGCTATTTTCCAGTGCTCCAAAACCCTTGACCTTCTTCTTGCTGTTCCTTAACATGGATACTCCTGCCTCAACACTTTTCCATATGCTATTTTTCCAAGCTAGAGACGCTACTCCAGATACTCTCATAGGTTTCTTTCATTTCTGCAGATCTCCCTCTAATTAAGTCCTCTAGGAGACCGTCTCTGATTACCAAAATGAAAACTCAACTCTTTTCTAGATCCCACCATTTGCCTGCAAATTTCATGATTTCCTTGTTTTTAATTGCTGAGTAATATTCCATTGTGTAAGTGTACCACCGTTTCTGGTTGTTTTCAGGTACTGGCTATTATGAATAAAGCTGCTACAAACATGGTTGAGCAAATGTACTTGTTGTATACTTGAGCATATTTTGGATATATGCCTAGGAGTGGTATATCTGGATCTTGAGGAAGCGCTACTCCTAACTGTCTGAGAAAGCACCAGATTGATTTCCAAAGTGGTTGTACAAGCGGAGAGGACAGGAGCTCCACAAGGACCAAATATATCTGGGCACAGGGGTCTTTTCTGAAACTGATTTTCCAACCCAGGACCATGCATGAATACAACCTAGAACCCCTGCTCAGACATAGCCCATGGCAGCTCAGCATCCAAGTGGGTTTCCCTAGTAAGGGGAACAGGGACTATTTCTGACATGAACTCAATGGCTGGCTCTTTGACACCCCCCCCCTGGGAGGGAGGAGCAGCCTTACCAGGCCACTAAGGAGGACATTACAGCCAGTCCTGAAGAGACCTGATAAACTAGGGTCAGATGGAAGGGGATGAAGACCTCCCCTATCAGTGGACTTACAGAGGGACAGGGATGAGATGAGGGAAGGAGGGTGAGACTGGGAGGCAATGAAGGAGGGGGCTACGGCTGGGATACAAAGTAAATAACCTGTAATTAATATAAAAATAAAAATTATAATAAAAAATTTTTATAAAAGCAACTCTTCTCTTTCTCATTTTCTTTTCTTTCTTGACCCATTACATGAAATACTATGTAATCTATTTACTTATTGACATCTCCCTTGAATGTCAGTTAATGACTGAACTAAAGCCAACTTTAAAGCTACATGTGGTTCCCCTTAAAACAGTGCCTGGCACACAGTAGATACTGAGCACTTAGTACTGAACTCATTATTCATTTTGTTCTTCTTCCTTTTTTCTCTACTGACTCTGCTTCTTACTGTGTGGATTTCTGAGAAAGTAAATCCTTTCAATAAAGTAATCACCATTCAATGTCTTTTCAGGTCAGGTCACCGAGGAGGTACCCAGCTGAAAGTCTTTGGATACAGCACCAATTCCTCGACCCCTGTCTCTGATTGGCCAAAGTACTAGAGTCACATAGCATAAAACATAAAGCCTTATATTAGAGGAATCACTTTTGCTAGTGTCCTCAGGCAAAGCTTAGATAACAGAGTAGCCATTTTCTTTCATTCCCCTCACATGTAAACACACTAAAGTATATCTTTCTCTTTGGTTTTATTGTCCTCTTCCCGCTAAGATTATAATTGTTCAGACCAACTACTGAAAACAAATAGAAGCAGTCTCCCAAGTTAAGTCCTTTCTTCTTTCCAGCAAAATATTTCTGTCATATCACTCTTAATCTAATCAAATTTCTAACCTCATACCCTCACATCTTAGTTTTATAAGGGCTAATTTTCTAACCTATATATCCATCGTGATAGTGGTTGGAATGTGAGCGCTCAGCTCTGCTCCTGCTGCTATGGCTGACACTTGCTTTCATGCCTCTGCCCATCATGGATTTTTTTTTTCACCTCTGAAACTACAGTCAAATAAACTATCTGACCCTTCAGTTGGCCATGGTGCTTTATCACAATGACAGAAAAGTAATTAGTACACTAATATTTTATTATATTTCTTGCAATAATTATATTACCAGTGCTTAGCTTATAAGCAGTAATCAATAAAAACCACCTTGACTTCTTTACTATGGATCATTTCTTTACAAGTGCACTGTAAGCATTAAATATATAATAAAATTATAATATTTATGATTGTAGCATTTGCTGTGAATGTGCTATGGGATCGGTGCAAGTTTAGTAAAAAAAATACATTTCCTTCTTTAATCTATTTAACTGTTCAAAAACTGCATTTTTTTACTTTCTTTTTTCCATAGATGTCTCAAATAATTTTTTTAAAGTTTTTAACCTTATTTTTATTTCATGTGTATGGGTGCTTTGCATGCCTATTTGACTGTGCATTGTATGTGCCTGCGGGAACCAGACTAGAGCATCAGGTGCCGAGAGACTGAAATTACAGACAGTTGTTAGCCCCCATGTGAATGCTAGAAATCACACTTGAGTCCTTTGGAAGAGCAGCCAGTGTTCTTAACTGCTGAGACATTTCTCCAACTACCACATAATATTTATTAAAAGAGAGTAGTGCTAAACTAGAGTACATGCTTTCGCATATGCTATTTATACAGAGTTAATCAGAAAGGTAAAAACACTTCACTGAAGCCTGCATAAATCTCTCTGACATTCATTCCCTTTGTTAAAAAGGCAAAGTATTTTTATTCATAAATGGAACAATATTTCTAATTTTAATCTAAAAAGCAATATTATTTCTTTATAAACATTACTTGAAAATGTTCACTTCACTGGCTTAAAATCATTTCCCTAGGCAGTTCTGATATGTCCTATAATATAGACACAATACATTATATTACCATCTGCACTAAATGCTAGCCTCCTACTCTGTCGTGTTATTCTTACACCTAATCCTCTTTGTAACCCTTACACCTCCCACACTATCTATCCCAACTTCATAATTGTCAGAAAGGAAATGAACGTTCCATCTCACATACCGTCATTTTCATCAAATTTTCTCATTTCAGCGATGTGGCCTTTAATTTCAGCCAGCTAACTACTAAAGACCTGTCTTCTCATGCCATCAGTGGAACGGCACTGATAAACTCGACATCTCTACTCTCCCAAACAGATTATTGCTGTCTTGCTTTGATTCTGAGGTTTATGAGCACATATATAATATTGTAGTGAGGATATTAGACTTGCTAGTATGTCCACAATATTTTTTTCTTCTACAATGATATTGAAAAGACAAAATATCAAACCCTTAGTTGGGAAATATACTAACTGCAACAAAGGTGTTAGATTCAAGAGTTGCAACCAATTAAAAGAACCAGAAGCAAAATTTTTCAAGATCACAGGCTATACCACAACAGTGGGCAGAAAGTTCAACACTTCTTCAATGTTAGTGTAGGCAACTAAGTATACAGACAACATATTACAGATATGATAATATCATACTACTGAAAAAAAGTTCACTTCAGCAATGCCCTATTGACACTGGATCAATGACATCAACTCCACATGCAAACCATAATTTATTAAATTCATATAATTGTTTGTAATATGAATAAAATAAGCATAACTAAGTAGCATAGCTTTCTATAAACATATTAAGGCCATGGGAAAAGCCTGACCCATATGTAAGACAGGTTGCATAGATTTAGAAAGAATTTTTGAGGGCTAATTTGATTCCTAAATTTCTTTTCCATCCCAAATGATAATATCTTCATACAAGTTTATACCAGAAGATGGAGAAAATCAAGAAAGATGAACCATTCTTGTATTTCAGAGGGAGCAGAAATCTACTATATCTCAGAGAGTAGAAATAAGAAACATTGCAAAGTCCTTTGTGTCCAAAGTGACTGATGAAAATAAGAAATTTGATCCACCATTCTGTTTCTATGCCAGTACCATGCAGTTTTTATTACTGGTACTCTATACTACAGCTTGAGATCAGGGATGGAGATACCTCCAGAAGATCTTTTAGTGTACAGTATTGTTTTGATATTCTGGATTTCTTGTTGTTCCATATGAAGTTGGGAATTTTTATTTCAAAGTCTATAAAGAATTGTGTTGGTAATTTAATGGGAATTGCATTGAATCTATAGATCGCTTTTTGTAAGATGGCCATTTTTACTATGTTAAAATCCCGCTGAGCCATGAGCATGGGAGATCTTTCCATCTTTTGATATCTTCTTCAATTTCCTTCTTCGGAAACTTGAAGTTTTTTACATACAAGTCTTTAAATTGCTTGGTTAGAGTCACACCAAGGTACTTCGTGTCCTTTGTGGCTATTGTGAAGGATGTTGTTTCCCTAATTTCTTTCTGAGCCCATATGACTTTTGTATACAGGAAGGCTACTGATTTTATTTTTAGTTAATTTTGTATCCAGCCACTTTGCTGAAGGTGTTTATCAGCTGTAGGAGTTCTCTGGTAAAACTTTTAGGGTCACTCATGTGTACTATCATCATCTGTAAATAGTGACACTTTGACCACTTCCTTTCCAATTTGAATCCCCTTGATCTCCTTTAATTGTCTTATTGCTCTAACAAGGACTTCAAGAACTATATTGAAGAGATATGGAGGGAGTGGGCAATTTTGCCTTGTCCCTGATTTCAGTGGGATTGCTATAATTTTCTCTCTGTTTAGTCTGATGTTGGCTACAGGCTTGCTCTATATCATCTTTACTATGTTTAGGTATGTGCCTTGTATCCCTGATGTCTCCAGGACTTTAAACATGAACCAGTGTTGGATTTTGTCAAATGCTTTTTCAGCATCTAAGGAGATGATCATGTGATTTTTTTTCTTTTAGTTTGTTTATATGGTGGATTACATTGATGGATTTCCGTATATTGAACCACCCCTGCATATCTGGGATAAAGCCTATTTAATCATAGTGGATGATATCTTTGATGTGTTCTTGAATTTGGTTTGTGAGTACTTTATTGAGTATTTTTTCATCAATGTTCATAAGGGATATTGGCCTGAAATTTTCTTTCCTTCTTGGGTCTTTGTGAGGTCTAGGTTATCAAGGTGACTGTGGCTTCATAGAATGAGTTTGGTAAAGTTCCTTCTGTTTCTATTTTGTGGAATAGTTTGAAGAGTACTTGTGTTAGCTCTTCTTTGAAGATCTGAATTCTGCTCTGAAACCGTCTGGCCCTGGGCTTTTTTTGGATGGGAGACTTTTGATGACAGCTTCTATTTCCTTAGGGGATATAGGACTCAATCTGTTAGGAAAAAAAGTGGAGAAAGCCTTAACCTCATTGGCACAGGAGACAACTTCCTGAACAGAACACCAACAGCACAGGCTCTAAGATCAACAATCAATAAATGGGACCTTATGAAACTGAAAATCTTCTGTAAAGCAAAAGACACTGTCAGCAGAACAAAATGACAGCCTACAGACTGGGAAAGGATCTTCATCAACCCTATATCTGACATAGAACTAATATCCAGAATATATAAAGAACTTTCGAAGATAAACAACAACAAATCACATAATCCAATCTAAAAATGGGGTACAAAGCTAAACAGAGAATTCACAAAAGAGGAATATCGAATGATAGACAAACACTTAAGGAAATGCTCAGTGTCCTTAGTCATCAGGGAAATGCAAATCAAAACGACCATGAGATTTCACCTTACACCCACCAGAATGACTAAGATCAAAACTTCAAGTGACAACACATGCTGGAGAGGATGTGGAGAAAGGGGAACACTCCTCTATTGCTGGTGGGAATGTAACTTTGTACAACCACTTTGGAAATTAATCTGGCACTTTCACAGAAAATTGGGAATAGTGCTACCTCAAGATCCAGCTATACCACTCCTAGGCATACATCCAAATTATGCTCGACTATACAACAAGAACATTTGCTCAGCCATGTTGGTAGCAGTTTTATTCATAATAGCCAGAAGTTAGAAACAACCTAGATGTCCCTCAATGGAGGAATACAGAAATTGTGTTACATTTACACAATGGAATACTACTCAGCAAGTAAAAACAAGGAAATCATGAAATCTGCAGCCAAATGGTGGGAACTAGAAAAGCTCATCTTGAGTGAGCTAACCAAGAAGCAGAAAGACACACATGGCACATACTCACTCATAAGTGGATATTAACCAGTTAATATAGGATAAACATACCAAAGTATATATTCCTAAAGAAGCTAAACAACTAGATATTAAGACTCATAACTAAACCTTCGACAGAATACAGGGAATCATATGAAAGAAGGGGGAGTTAGTAAGACCTGGAAAGGACAGCAGCTCCACAAGGACAAAATATATCAGGGCACAGAGGTCTTTTATGAGACTGTTTCTCCAACCAAGGACCATGTATGGATATAACCTAGAACCCCTGCTCAGATACAGCCCATGGTAGCTCACTATCCAACTTGGTACCCTAGTAAGGGGAACAGGGACTATTTCTGACATGAACTCAATGGCTGGCTCTTTGACCCTCCCTCCTCCACCCCCAAGGGAGAAGCAGCCTTGCTAGACCATAGAAGAGGGCATTGCAGCCAGTCCTGAAGAGACCTGACAAGCTAAGGTCAGATGGAAGGGAGGAGGTCCTCCCCTATCAGTGGACTAGGAAATGGGCAGGGAGGAGATGACGGAGGGATGGGGGGATTGGGAGGGAATGAGGGAGGGGGCTATGGCCAGGATACAAAGTACATAACCTTTGATTAGTATAAAAATAAAATAAATTAAAAAAATAAAAAAGATGCTAAACAACAAGGAAGACCCTAGGGAAGATGCTCAATCCTTATTCAGAAGGACAAGTGCGATAGGCATTGGAAGCAGGAGAAGAAAGAGAATATGACAGGAGTCTACCACAGACATTCTCTGAAAGACTCTACTGATCGAGGTATCAAAGCAGAGGTTGAGACTCGTAAACAAACTTTGGGCCAAATTCAGGTAATCTTATGAAAGAAGAGGGAGGGGACAGGAGCTCTAAAAGGAAATAAACAGAACCAAAAAAAAAAACTGAGACCTGGGGACCTGCAGAGACTGATACCCCAACCAAGGACAATGCATGAAGAGGACCTAAAACCCCTGCTCATATGTAGCACATAGACTCAGTCTCCAAGTGGATTTCCTAGTAAGGGAAGGAGGAGCTTTCTCTGGTATGAACTCAGTGAAAGGCTCTCTGAGCACCTCCTCCTGGGGGGCACAGCCTTACCAAGCCACAGAGAAAGACAATGCAACCAGTCCTGGTGAGACCTGATAGTCTAGGTTCATATAGAAGGAAAAAGGACCTCCCCTATCCGTGGACTAGGGAAGGGGCATAGGGGCAGAAGAGGGAGGGAGGATGGAATTGGGAGGAGATAAGGGAGGGGACAACAGCCAGGATACAAACTGAATAAATTGTAATAAATTATAATAAAAAAATTTTGAGGGTATTAAAAATGTGGTACAGAGCTAAACAGAGAATTTTCAGTAGAGGAATATCGAATAGCAGAGAAACACTAAAGAATACACGACCTCCTTAGTTATGAGAGAAATGCAAATCAAAACGACCCTGAGAATTCACCAAAATGGCTAAGATCAAAAACTCAAATGACAACACATGCTGGAGAGGATGTGGAGAAAGGAGAACCTTCCTCCATTGCTGGTGGTAATGTAAACTTGTACAACCACTTTGGAAATCAATCTGGTGCTTTCTCAGACAGTTAGGAATAGTGCTTCCTCAAGATCCAGCTATACCACTCCTAGGCATATATCCAAAATATGCTCAAGAATACAACAAGGACATTTTTTCAACCATGTTCATAGCAGCTCTATTCATAATAGCCAGATTCTGGAAACAACCCATATGTCCCTCAACTGAGGAATGGATACAGAAAATATGGTACATTTACACAATGGAACACTACTCAGCAACTAAAAACAAGGAAATCATGAAATCTGCAGCCAAATAGTGGGAACTAGAAAAGATCATCCTGAGTGAGGTATCCCAGAAGTAGAAAGACACACATGGTATATACTCACGTATAAGTGGATATTAGATATATAATATAGGATAAACATACTAAAATCTGTACACCTGAAGAAGCTAAGCAAGAAGGAGGACACACGGTTTGTTTACAGGCTCCTGCTTACCATAGGAATAACTTACAGTCTTATGTGGGCTAAATTTGGAAATGTGGTATACTGTAAATACTTTTACTTTAAACACTTTTTGCTGTTGTCGTCATTATTTTTCCAGACAGAGTTTCTCTATCCTGGACTCGTTTCTCTATTTGGCTATCCTGGACTCGTTTTTAGACCAGGCTGGACTCGAACTAACAGGGATCTGCAGGCCTCTGCTTCCCTGAGTGCTGGGCTTACAGCACTGGGTGTGCCACCGTGTCTGGCTTAGATATATTTCTTTAAGCCTATTTCCTCCTTTAGGCTTCAAGCTCCCATCCCACCCCCAAAGGACTGCATTACTTCAGAACAGGAGTCCAAGAATGAAGGGTTGAAGAACAATATATGTGGTTAGAACTTCAGCTAGGATTTAGCCATGTTTTAGTATCTTCCGAAAGCTGGACTGAAGTGTAACAGAGCTATTTTGGTGCTCAATTTTTCCATAAAGAAATCGGGATTTTGAATCGGTGAACAAAGAGAGAATAATATACTTTCATAAATATTGACTCCCATGTCCTGACCTCACATCTCGACCTCATATGTAATTATGAAAAAAAAAAAAAAACAACAACAAACTTCAATGTCGTAGCTGAAGAAGGTTCTAAAGATACTTGTTACACTCACTGAGTCTACAGGCACAAGGGCTATTGCTTAGCTAATGTGTGAACATGGCACTAAATGGGAAAATGACACTTCTCTGACAACCGGAAAACTGATATCGAATGACAGTATTTTTAGCAGCCCTAGCAGTCATCTCGTGGTACATCCCAGCAGTGTGGCAAAAGCTAGAAATTTAAGGTAATAAAGATGTCGGGTAGAGCAGAACGAGAAAAATGCCAGACATTATAAGTCAAGGCTACTTTACAGGCCTATTCATATTTGAGACACTAACAGTGCATTACAAATTTGATATTGACATGCTAAGTAACTAGTTGAACACACTGTAATTATAAAGAGGAGAGTAAATACGAATACTGGTTTCCTTTCATATCACTGTGACTGAATACCATGGCAAAGACAACTTAGGAGAGAATTTATTTTAGTGCACAATTTCCAGTTATATGCTGTAATAGCAGGAAAATCATAGCAGCATAGGCTTGAGGTAGCTAGTCATATCATATCCACAATTAAAAACATCAAAGAACACACGTGTATTTACCATTCAGTTGACTTTATCCAGTCTTATACAGCACAGGATTTCCTGTTTAGGGAAGAGTAGCACCCAACTGCTTTGAATCTTCCCACATAAATCAATGTAATTAAAACAATTATTCACAAACGTTCCACCAGGCCACTTTATAAGTTGACAGTAAAACCCAACTATCACAGATCCTGAAATTCCATACTATGATTTTTGGAATTCAAACATTCACCTGGAAGGGCTTTTCAAGATGGCGGCGAGCACACACAACTCTCCTCTGAGTTGCAGAGGAGTTGTTGCGCCGGAATTGGTGAGTGGAAGGACAACTGAAGCCAGGGAAATGACGGTGAGGCTTTCTAAACGAGAGGTGAGAACTTTGGTCTGGCGTCCCCCGTGGATTGTTTGTCTTTTGATCAACGGGCACTTCCCTTTTTCGGTGTCCCTTCCCCTTGGCCCAGCTGCTCACTGAGATTCTCAGCTCAGAGCGCACTGCCTGGGGACTGCAGCGGCTGAGGCGAGCTACTGGCCCCTCAGCCAAACACTCCAGCTGAACCTCCATTGGAGTCCCGGAACCGCCCAAGACTCTGCAGGGTCTCCTAGCCACTGACTGTACCAGCCTGCCCAAACCCTCGGTATAGCCGCCAAAGTCCAGGAGCCTCGCCAAACAAACCAGGCACACCAGGCACCGGGCCTCCCAGGTCTGGAGAGCACAGTGGAGGGCCCCCAGGATTTCCCAGAAGGCATCTGGACCGGCATCCCAGTCTCCCGCTGCAGCTGGACTTCCTAACCTGGCGGCTGCAGCAGCACTAAGCTGGCGGAGCATGTCAGTCCTCCTGCATATGACTAAGCAGGGCCAAACCAGAGAGTAGAGAGCCCGGATACCCAGATTCTTGCTGATGTGACCTGCTTAAGAGTGGGTGCGCCCTTGACTGTCTGCAGAGTCCCACATCCAGGGTCCTTCTAAACTCGCAGCCAGACATCAGACCACACACACACACACACACACACACACACACACACACACTGTGGGAAACAGAGGCTCTCTTGGGACATTGAAGCCCCTGCTCTGCTAGTCCAAGAGTGGAGTTAAAGCAGATAACGCCAGAAATTGCACCAAGACTATCACCAGTGCCTGCTACATCTACTGCGTATGCACACACTCAAGGGTTCAGCATTCGCTCATTCTGTCCCTCAAGGCACACTTCCACACACGTTTTCACACACAAGCATGCCTGCATCTCCCTTCTGCGCCCTCATCTGCCCTTTTGTGCCTGCATATGCCCTCTTGCACCTGCGGAATTTGCTCCCACAGGTACAGCTGAAGCACCAACGCACACACTGAGGCCGCAAGACCTCTCTCAGCTTCATAAAGAACTCTCTACACGCCGGTGAGAGACAGTACCAGCCTGAACTGCAGAATCCAGAAGCAAACAGGGAAGGTTATAGATAAGCCAATGGTGAAAGAACACATCCAACATAAGTCAAAATATCATGGCTTCACCAGTAACCCCCAAAATTGATGGATATGCCAATTCATCAGAAGCACAGGAAAATAAATTTAAAACTATGCTTACCCAATTACTTGAGGAACATAAAGAGGAAATAACCAAATCTCTCAGAGCAATAACTATACAAATACAGACAGTTAAAGAGGAAATGAATAAATCTATCAATGATTTGGTCACTCAAATAGAGGTTAAGAAAGACGAAATGAACAAAATCCTTAAGGAAACACAGGCAAATATAGCCAAACAAATAGAAATACAAGTAGAGATACAATTAGTGTCATATAGAGAGGAAATGAACCGAAAAATAGAGACTGTCATAGGTAAACAGGGAATCCACATTCAAACAGATAAAGGAAATGGTGCAAGACATGAAAACAGAATTAGAATCAATAAAGAAAACACAAACTGAGAAAACCCTGGAGCTGGAGAACTTAGAGAAAAGATCAGGAACCACAAAGATAAGCATCACCAACAGAATACAAGAGATGGAAGAGAGAATCTCAGGTGCTGAAGATACACTCGCAGAAATTGATACGTCTCTCAAAGGAAAAATAAAGTCAGAAAAAACCCAAACACAAAATATCCAAGAAATAAAGGATGCCATGAAAACATAAAATCTAAGAATAATAGGTATTGATGAAAAAGAAGACTCCAGGCTCCAAGGTCCAAAAAATATTTTCAAGAAAATCACAGAAGAAAAATTTCCCAATGTAAAGAAAGAGACGTCTATAAATATAAAAGAGACCTATAGAACACCTAACAGACTAGACCGGAAAAGAAACACTTCACGTGACATCATAGTCAAAACACTAAATCTACAGAACAAAGAAAAGATATTAAAAGCAGCAAGGGAAAAAGGCCAAGTAAGATATAAAGGGAGAACTATCAGAATCACACGGGACTTCTCATCAGAAACTATGAAAGCCAGAAGGACTTGGGCAGGTGTCATGCAAACTCTAAGACACCACAGATGCCACCCAGACTTCTATACCCTGCAAAGCTCTCAATCAACATAGATGGAGAAAACAAAATATTCCATGACAAAACTAAATTCATGCAATATCTACACAGCAAACCAGCCCTACAGAACATACTAGAAGGAAAACTCCAATCCAATGAAAACAACTTCACCCAAGGAAACATAGCATACAGATAATATCCCAACAAAAATAAAAAGAAAACAAGCAATGAATCACAGTAAGACCACCAACTCCACAATAAAAGGAACTAATATTCATTGGTCACTTTTATCTATCAACATCAATGGACTCAACTTTCCAATAAAAAGACACAGACTAACAGGATGGGTGCAGAAACAGGATCCAACATTCTGCTGCATTCAAGAAACACACCTCTGCAACAAAGATAAACACTATCTCAGATTAAAGGGCTGGAAAAATGTGTTTCAAGCAAATGGACCCAGAAAACAAGCTGGGGTAGCAATCCTAGTGTCTAATAAAATAGACTTTCGACCAAAACTAATCAAAAAAGATGAGGAGGGGCACTTCCTTCTCATCAAAGGAAAATTCCAACAAGAGGACATCTCAATTTTGAACATCGATGCCCCAAATACAAGACCAGCTACATTTGTAAATGAAACATTGTTAAAGCTGAAATCACACATAGATCCCAACACCTTAATAGTGGGAGACATCAACACTCCACTCTCACCAAGAGATAGATCATCCAGTCAGAAGCAAAACATGGAAACAAGGGCACTCACAGAGACCCTAAATCAAATGGATCTAATAGATGTCTACAGAACTTTTCATCCAAAATAAAAAGAGTACACCTTCTTTTCAGCACCACATGGAACCTTCTCCAAAATAGACCATATAGTTGTTCACAAAGCAAACCTCAGCAGATACAAGAAGATTGAAATAATCCCCTGTATCCTATCTAACCATCATGGTCTAAAGCTGGGCCTCACCAACAACAGAAACAGCAGTAGGTCTGCACATACATGGAAACTGAACAACTTGCTACTCAAGGACAGCTTGGTGAGGGAAGACATAAAGAAAGACATTAAATACTTCCTAGAATTCAATGAAAATGAAAACACAACATACCCAAACCTATGGGACACAATGAAG
>CM053752.1:80495814-80566792 GCA_028658305.1 Pachyuromys duprasi
TATCCCTATTTGCAGATGACATGTTAGTATACATGAGTGACCCCAAAAATTCAACCAGAGAACTCCTTCAACTGATAAACACCTTCAGTAAAGTGACTGGATACAAAATCAACTCAAAAAAATCAGAAGCCCTCCTGTACACCAAAGACAAAAGGGCCAAGAAGGAAATTAGGGAAACAACACCCTTCACAATAGCCACTAATAACACAAAGTACCTTGGGGTGACTCTTACCAAGCAAGTGAAAGACCTATTTGAAAAAAAAAAAACTTCAAATCTCTGAAGAAAGAAATTGAAGAAGACATCAGAAGATGGAAAGATCTCCCATGCTTATGGATTGGTAGGATTAACATAGTGAAAATGGCCATCCTGCTAAAAGCAATCTATAGATTCAATGCAATGCCCATCAAAATACCAACACAATTCTTTAAAGACCTTGAAAGAAAGATTCTCAACTTCATATGGAGAAACAAAAAACCCAGAATCTCCCAAACGATCCTGTACAACAACAGATCATCTGGAGGTATCTCCATCCCTGACCTCAAGCTCTACAGAGCAATAGTTATAAAAACTGCATGGTATTGGCATAGAAATAGAACAAAATGACAGCCTTCAGAGTGGAAAAAGATCTTCACCAACCCTATTATTTGACAGAGGGCTGATATCCAGGATATATAAAGAACTCAAGAAGTTAGAAAGCAATAAATCAAACAATCTAATTAAAAAATGGGGTACGAAGCCAAACAGAGAATTCTCTGTAGAGGAATATAGAAAGGCAGAGGCAAGAAGTAATGATAGAAATGGGGGAGGTTGGTGAGACTTGGGGAGAACAAGAGCTCCACAAAGACCAAACTGAACAGGGCACAGGGGTCTTGTATGAGACGGTTTCTACAATCAAGGACCATGTGTGGATGTGGCCTGGAACCCCTGCTCAGATGGGGCCCATGATAGCTCAGTGTAGGACTGAAGACCCTAGTAAGGGAAACAGGGACTGTTTCAGTCATGAACTTGATGGCTGACTCTTTGACCCTCCCCCATACAAGCCAGGGAGTGTCAGACTGGCTAGATCCCAGGGGAGGACATTGCAGCCAGCCCTGAGGAGACAGGATGAGCTGGGGTCAGATGGAAGGGGAGGAGGTCCTCCCCTGTTGGTGGACTTGGAGGGGGCGGGGAGGAGGGAGATGAGGGAGGGAGAGGGAAGGTAGGAGGGAAGGAAGGAGGGGGGCTATGCCTGGGATTCAAAGTACCTAACCTGTGATTGATATAAAAATAAATAAATTAAAAAAAAAAGAAAAAAAGGCAGAGAAACACTTAAGGAGATGTTCAACATCCTTAGCTATCAGAGAGATACAAATCAAAACGACCATGAGATTTTACCTTACACCCATCAACATGGCTAAGATCAAAAACTCAAGTGACAACACAGGCTGAACAGGTGGTAGAGAAAGGGAAACCCTCCTCCGTTGCTGGTGGGAATGTAAACTGGTACAACCACTTTGGATATCAATCTGGCACTTTCTCAGACAACTAGGAATAGTGTTTCCTCAAGACCCAGCTATACGCCTGGGCCTATATCCAAAAGATGCTCAAGTACAAAACAAGGACATTTGCTCAACCATGTTTGTAGCAGCTTTATTTGTAGTAGCCAGAAGCTGGAAACAATCCAGATGTCCATCAACTGAGGAATGGATATAGAAATTGTGTTATTTTTACACAATGAAATACTACTCAGCAATTAAAAATGAGAAATCATGAAATTTGCAGGCAAATGGTGGGATCTAGAAAATATCATCCTAAGTGAGATATCCCAGAAAGAGAAAGACACATATGGTATATACTCACTTATTTAGACCTATAAGATATGATAAACATACTTAAATCCATACACCTAAAGAAGATAAACAAAAATGAGGACCCGTACTTAGAAAGACCAATGGGATGTAGGAGAAAACAAGTAACAGGACAGGGTCCTACCACAGAGGGCCCCTGAAAGACTCTACCTAGCAGTGTATCAAAGCAGAAACTGAGACTCATAACCAAACCTTTGGCAGAGTACAGGGAATCATATGAAAGAAGGGGCAGTTAATATTGTCTGGAGAGGATAGGAGCTCCACAGGACCAAATATATCTGGGCACAGGGGTCCTATATGAGACTGTTTCTCCAACCAAGGATATAACCCAGGGTGGATATAACCTAGAACCCCTGCTCAGATATAGTCCATGGTAGCTCAGTATTCAAGTGGGTACCCTAGTAAGGGAAATAGGGACTATTCCTGACATGAACTCAATGGTGGACTCTTTGGCCTCCCCGCCCAGTAAGGGAGGAGCAGCCCTCCTAGGCCACAGAGTACTTTGCAGCCAGTCCTGAAGAGACCTGATAAACCAGGCCCAGATGAAAGGGGAGGAGGTCCTCCCCTATCAGTGGACTTGGAAAGGGGCAGGGAGGAGATGAGGGAGGAAGGGTGGGATTGGGAGGGAAAGAGGGAGAGGGATACAGCTGGGATACAGAGTATCAGTGTCAGAAAGACCCCTGTGTCTAGATTTTTTTAGTTCTGTTGCTCTCCTTGTAGAGCTCCTCTCTCTTCCAGATCTTTCTATTTCCCCCTTCTTTCATAAGATTCCCTGAACTCTGCCCAAAGTTTGGCTATGAATCTCAGCATCTGCTTTGATACCCTGCTGGGTAGAGTCTTTCAGAGGCCCTCCATGGCTCCTGTCCTATTACCAGTTGGATACCATTACAGAAAACTACAACCAATCAAAATGCAGATGACACCAAGAGACATGCTAAGGTGGAAGAGGGAATGCTCCTGAGGCCTCAACCCTAAATAAAGAACTACAGGAAACTAAAGAATGATGGCAGCAGAAGACATTGTCTTCCCCAGAGAAGAGCACACCAACCAGTTATCCAATACCAAATGGTCAGTGCTGAAAACATACATACAAATGATACAATACAGATTGAATATGTTGCATTTATATATTTATGAATATATATGTGACAGTATTTTTCAAAAGCAATTAATTTGAAGGAGAGCAAAAGGGAGGTGTGTAGCAGAGACTGAAGAGAATAAAGAGATGGAAATGGCATAATTATGTTAAATATATATGGAACAGATTTATACTGAAAAACTAGTAGCTATCTATCTTAAAATTCGATTTAACTGTATATACTGATTTGTTATTTGCTAACCTTGAATAATTTATTCTTAAAAATGTGCCACCAGGATTCTACAGAAATCTACAACTTCAATCCGTCAAAACCTGACTCTACCACAGAGAATTAATTTTCAAGAAATCAGGTTGGGGTTGGAATGTAGTTCAGAGGTAGAGCATTTACATAGACTTCAGAAGATCCTACTTTTGATCCCTAGTATCATTAAAAATAAAAAAAGGAAAAGATGGGGTGGTGAAGAAAGAAAGAAAAGAACAGAAGAGAGGGAGGGAAGATGGAAAAGAGTGAGGGGAAGAAAAATTAAATTTGAGTATAAAGTATGATTAGCATGTCTGAGACCCTGGGTTATATACACCAATTCCCAACACCAGAAATAAGTTTAAAGGGACGAACAGAAAACCATATTTGACAAGAGTTTCCCATATATGTAGAGACTTAAAAGCTCAAAATTATTGGCCCTAGAGGCTGGAGAGATGGCTTGACAGTTAAGTGAACTGGCTGCCCTTCCAGAGGAGATCAATTCTGGGATCAATTCTGTCCACATCCACAAACAGCTCACAACTGTCTGTAACCCCAATTTCTAGGGAATTCAACATTCTCACACAGGTATACATGCAGGCAGAACACAAATTTACCTAAAATAAAATTTTAATATATTCCTAAAATTTGGCCTGTATAATGGTTAATCTTGATTCCCAATTTGATTGGATTAAAAAGTACCTAGGAGATTAATAAAATGCATCTTTGTCTTGAAAGAAAATTAAAAAATAGGGTGTTAAATATCCACCTTCAGTGTAAGTGGTATGATGTGATATGTTGGAGGACCAGCTGGAATACAAAGGAAAAGAAAAGAAATCCAGATAGTCTAAGAATAACCTCCTATTGCTTCCTGGCTGCCATGATTGGAGCTGCTCTATACCTCACTCTCCTTGACATGATTAACTAAAACCATGAATTTTTCGCCCTATGTTGTTTCTTTGATATATTTTGTTATGGAAAAAAAAAGTCTGACACAATCTGACATGGAGCAACTGGCTCTGGATCTCCCAGTGAGCTGGCCAGAAGTGGCAAGCCTACCTCACGGTTCAGTTTCTTCCTCATCTCAATATAGTTCCCTCTTTTGCCTTTAAAAGGAATTGATCTTTATTGAACATCTTGCACCTCGAATTATATTTCAGTGCCAATTTTCAAAGAACACAACCTAATAAAGTTGGTACTGGGAATGTTCTCAAGAAATGAACAACAAGATGAAGCTTTGGAGCATTGCCTGATCCTGAAAATCTCATTGCACTTAAGTAGATGAAGCAACAAACAGACTTTACCCAACTGGAAACATTGTTAAAATGCTCCTTGGGAGTAAATTGGGGGGATACACTTGTAGAAGAAAATGTACTAGCATAGAGAAAACAGTGACTATATTGTAATGGAGCTTGAATAGTATTTCTAAACCCCACTGAGATTGTAAAGTAGATAATGAGCAAATAAATGTAATGGGAAATTGAAGGTCTGGTGTGAAAATCAGCTAACCACTTTGAATGCATATAAAAATACATTTTTAAATTTTTTGTTATTACTTTATTTACATTGATGTTCTGTGTGATGGTGTCAGATACCTGGAACCAGAATTACAGACAGTTGTGAACTACCATGTGGGTTCTAGGAAGTGAGCATGATGGGGCATGCCTGTAATACCAGCACTCAGGGAGACAGAAGCAGGCAGATCTCTCTCAGTTTGAGGCCGGCCTGTTCTACAAAGTGTGTCCAGAGCCAAGGCTACACAAAGAAATCCTGTCTCAAAAAAAAAAAAAAAAGAGTTAGAAAGATGTGATTCAGACAGTAACTGTTGTAGACCTTCATAAAGCAGAACAGAGACATTGTGAGATAAACTGAAAAAAAATTGTAAGTCTGAAACACCAAGATTCATGCACTTGAAACACCAAAATATTTTCAATACGATAATAGTGAGTGGAGTGTCCAAACAAAAAGACAAACTGGAAGATCTGCCTTCTAGGAAACTGTAAAACTTCAGGTTCTGGGAGCAGCATTTCCACAGATTATGAATAACGCATGAGTCTATATATTGGGTGACAACATTGAGAAAAGACCACCACAGTAAATCGGAGCCAAGTAACCCACTGTTTGATTCATACTATTCAATGCATCCCACAGTGTCTTAAATGTTGGTAATAGGAAAAGATGCCATAAAAGCTCCTGACAGGCTTAAGCAGAAACACGTGAAAGCTTTTCAAAAGCTGATGGAAGCCTTTACCAAATGCAGCATAAGAAGGAAGGAAGGAAGGAAGGAAGGAAGGAAGGAAGGAAGGAAGGAAGGAAGGAAGGAAGGCAGACATTGAAATAAAACATCTTTGGATTATTAGATCCTGATAGAAATGAAATGCCTAATTTTGGAACTCCAAGCATTTCCATGACTAAATCTGTTCATTCATAAACTGGGTTCTATCAAAAAGTCTTATGGACAGGCTATCTCAGTAATAAGAGTAAATCCAGTGCAAAAGCTTCACGATTAAACAAAATGATTTATTGGACAGATGCATTTTGAAAGTCAATTTTTTTCAATTATATAGTAGCCTAAATAATGAGAACATGTGTATTAAGTAAAGTAACAGCCTCCTTCCATGCAAGCAGATACAGTATTAACATCAATTTGAAGATTTTAATGCTCACAGAAAATTCAGATGGTTCATCCATTAAAACCTAGGCTCACAAACAAAATGTCACCATCCTTTAAAAAAACAAACTTTACTCATTTTTTTCATAGAATATTTAGAACAAATGTACTCATCCTTTCCTAACTTCTTCCATGTCCACTGTCTCATCCCTCCTGACTCAACTCTTAAGTTTTCCTCTTGCCTTTTTCCTCATCAAGTCTGGGTTGTGTTGCTCAAGTAGGCATGGGAGTGGGGCCTGCTCTGGAGTGTGGTAACCAACCAAGGATCACATCATCAAACAAAACTAACTCTCCTTTTCCCAGCAACAATCAAAGGCCAATAGTTCCTCAGCTAGTGATGGGATGTGTCCACCTTCCCTTTCTCTGCGGAAAATTTGCCTGGCTTGATCTTGCCCAGTTCTAATGCACACTGTCACAATCCTGTGGTTTCGTGTGTGCCACAGCCACCTTGTGCCCAGAAAGCACAGCTTGATGTTATCCACTACCTCTGTCTCTTGTAACGTTCCTGTCCCTTCTTCTGCAAAGATCGCTGTAGTTTGGGAGAGAGGCATGATATATATAGCACATTTGGGTCTAAGCACTCCAGTCTCATTCGCTGCACATTAACCCACTGAGGGTCTCTGTGTTATTTGCCATTTACTGCAAGCTTCTCTGATGATGATTGATAGATGTTCTGATCTATGTGTATATCAATTAGTCATTAGTAGTCACTTTAATACTATGCTCACTAAAAATAATAGTTTTGTGTTCTCACCTTGTGCCTACAACCCACTGAGCCACAGGTTTTTGATCCCTTTAACAACGTCAGGTATAGGTCCCATCTCATAGATCAGGACTTATATCCAATCATAAAGCACTTGATTATTCCATGAACCTTCATGCCACTGTTGCACCAGCAGGCATATTTTGTCAGGACAGCTGTTGGAGTTTAAAGGGTTCACTGCTGGGTAAGACTGAGGATTACTTTTCCCCTCTGGCAGCTTCCATAGCACCTCCTGGCACCATGAAAGCTTGGAAATAGGGATGAAACTTCCAGGTGAGTACCAGTTTGATTTATACTATGCCTCAAGTGTGCGGTATGTTCAGCAACAAGTTCTTACCATCAAGTTCTAAGGAGGTTATGCAAGACTATTGATGATAGTCTCTATTGTTTGGGAGGTCTATGTGACTCCATTGGACAACAACTCATAAAGTTGTAACACATTACAAGTACTAGGATTTTTATTTGTTAGCATGAAGTGTCTAAGTGGGATATCATTCCTGCCTCATAGTTGGGTAACTCCATTAAATCTTTTTTATTTATTTATACATACATACATACATACTTTTAAGAAACTTCTGCAGTAGGTTTTCATGTAGCTTTTAAAAAAATCTTTAGTGTTAGTTATCCTCTCCTATAATTCCTCCTCTACCCTGTTCTGCCATTTCCTATGCTAATTTGATGCATTCTGGTCTATTATTCCCCTCAACCCTTTATAGCACCATGTTCTATCTCTCCTCTCAAAAAAACTCCCTCTGCCATGACCTGTTACTAAATTCCTGACATCTATGCATTATCCATATGGAACATACTGTCTGAAGATAGAAAGCTAGCATGCAGAACTGAGAGAAAATCTAACATATGTTTTGTTTTAATGTCTGTATTACCTCACTCATAATGACTGTTTCCAGCCCTATCCATTTACCTGCGGAGTTTATAATTTCACTTCATAACAGCTGAATGATATTCCATGATGTAAATTTACCACATTTTGTATTAACTATTCATCAATTGATGGACATCTGCATTGTTTCCACTTTTGGGAATTGTAAATAAAGCTGCAATGAACATTAATGACCAAGCATCTCTGTGGTATGATAAAGAATTCTGTGGATATATCTCCTAGAGTGTTACAGCTGGATCACACAGTAAATGTACTTCCAGCCTTCTGAGGAACACCCACACTGATTTTCATAGTGGTTGCACCAGTCTACAACCCCAACAGTAGTGAATAAGTGTTAACTTTTCCCCACATCTGTTTTCATGTTTCTTTGATCTTGTTCATTCTGACTGGGGAAAGATGAAATCTCAAAGTAGTTTTAATTTGCATTTCCCCAAGGCTAAATATGGTGAACACTTTTTAATGTTCCTCAGCCATTTTTATTCATCTTTTGAGAATTCTTATTTAAATACATACCCCTAGTTTTAAAGTTCGGTTTTCTGTTTTCTTGATGTTCAATTTTTTTTTTTTAGTTGTCTCCTAAGTTACAAATTCTGTTGATGTCTAACTGGCAAATATTTTTCCTATTCGATAGGATGCCTCTTCACTCAAATGATGGTGGGATTTTTTTTCATATAGAAGTTTTTAGTTTCTTGAGGTCACACATATTGTTGGTTTTAATGTCTGTACTAGGATTCTGTTTAGAAAGTCCTTCCTAGGCTTATAAGGCCAAATACATTTCCTGCTTTTTTTTCTCTATCAGATTCAAGATATCAGATCTTATGTTGAGTTCCTTGCTCCATCTGGAATTGTGTTTTATGCAGATTGACATAAGGATCAAGTTTCATTCTTTTATATGCAGCTATCCAGTTAGACTAGTACCATTTTTTAAAGATTCTATCATTTCTACAGTGTGTTTTTTTTGCTTCTTTGTCAAAAAATAGGTGGCAATAGATAGGTGTACTTATATCTTAGTCTGCTGTTTAATGTGTCTGTTTTTATGCAAATATCATGCTGTTTTTATTAATACAACTCTTTATTATAACTTAAAGTGGGGGATGATACCTCTAGCAGTTCTTTTATTATTAATTATATATTCAATAATAATTGTTTTAACTATTATGAACTTTTTTATTTCCAAATAAAATTTAAGATTAATACTTAAATTTCTATGAAGGATTGAGTCAAAAGATTTTCAACCCTTTTTTGATTCTTTGTGAGTTTCATATCATACACCCCAGCCCTCATCATTTCCCAATCCCTTTGCATCTGCACTTCACCATTGCAACCTTCCCCCAAAGTAAAACACACACAAATAAACAAACAACAACAAAAAGCATAGAAAACATCTCATCGTGGAAGCTGTAGTATGTCACATTGTGTCCCACAGTATATCCCTCTGTTCACACATCTTCACTTGCAAATGTTCATTACAATGAGTCATTGGTCTGGTTCAAAATCTCTGACTGTGATCTCTTGAGTGCTGCAGCCAGTGAGGGGCAGAGCCAGCTCACCTGCTCTCATGACCCCAGACTGCTTCAGGTGGTGAAGGGCTATGGGGAGGGGGGTATCACCCAACACCCACAAGGCCTCATGCCACACAAATGGTAGGGCCAGCTCTCCCATGCTCTCACCCTCGGGCTGGCTCCCCTGCACCCTCTCTACCAAGGCCAGCCCTACTGTGCTGGCCCGCTCTCCTGAGTGCTACAGCTGGTGAGGTGCTGAGCTAGCTCTCTTGGGTTTACGACTGAAAGTGGCAACGGACAGAGGACAAGAGGTGTACCACCTTTGCGCCCATGTAACTCCACTGCAGACAAGTGGCAGGGTCAGCCCTCCCAAACACAAGTTCTCAGAGTTGGTTGACCTCACCTCCACCACAGAATCAGCTTCACTGTGCCACCTGAGAGATTGAGCCAGTTCTCCCAAGTGACAAGCAGGGCAAGCTATGCATATCTCCTGGACGTCCATATGGTCCCTGGCTGTTGCCCATTGCCAGGGGATGAGTTAGAATATTTTAGAGCATAATGTTGAATCTGTAAATTGATTTGGGTAGGGTTGTCATTTTCACAATATTAGTCAAACCAAGCCATGAGTATGGAAAGTATCCCATCTTCTGACAATCATCAAATTTTTTCTTCAATGTCTTAAAGCTGTTTTTTTTATTTAAGATTTATTTATTTGCATATGAATGTTTTGCCTGCTTGCATGTTTGTAAACCATGTGTGTATCGACAGAGACCAGAAGATTATCTGACATCAGATCCCTTAGATCAATAGTAACAAGTTGTGAACTACCATTTGGGTGCTAGAATTGAACTTGGGTCTGCAGCAAAAACAGCAAGTGCTCTGAACTCCTGAGCTATCTCTCCAAACCCCAGCGTCTTAAAGACTTTATTTAAATTTACTCCAAGATTTAAATTTATTCTTTAAATTTATTCCAAGATATTGTGAATAGGATCGTTTCTCTAAATTTGTTCTGTGTATTTTTTATTTGTATATAGGAAGGCTACTGATTTTTGTGCATTAGTTTTGTATCCTACTGTTTTACTTAATGTATAAATATATAAATCAGCTACAGGGGTTTTCTGGTGAATCTTTAGGGTCTTTTATGTATATAATCATATCAAATATAAATAAGTGTAATTTGACTTCTCTTTTCCTATTTGTTTCCCCTTGATATCTTTCAGTTATCTTATTGCTCTAAGACTTCAAGCACTACACTGAACAGGAATGGAAAAACAACATCCTTTTCTTATTACTAATTGTATTGAAAATGCTTTGAGTTTTTCTTCATAACCATGATGTTGGCTGCAAACTTCCTGTATATTTCCTTTATATGTTGAGATATTCCCCCTACATCCCTAGATTATCTAAGATTTTTATCATGAATGAATGTTGGAATTTATCAAAAGCATTTCCTCTAATGAGAATTTTGTGTCTTTTTTTTTTTTTTTGTCTCAGTAACCACTGAGTCCAGTTTGTGCTACCCATATAGGCATAGGTTTTGAACCATCCACTGGAGCATGGTGGAAACATGTTATGAGCTTACAGTAGTTTCTCAGCTAGGGTTGGAGTTCTTGATCACAGATATACATACACACCTACACACAAGAGTGTTGACTGGCTTGATCTTGTACAGGCAACCGCAGATGCTGTGAATTCATGACAACAGATATACTGTCATATCCAGAAGACACTGTTTTGTCCCAGTCCTTGCTTCCTTGTGGCTCTTGCAATCTTTCCATCTCCTTTTTGCTATGGTCCCTAGGCTTTAGGGACAGAGTATAATGTAGCTGTTCCACATGGACAGCCTTTCTACCTTGATCATTTTGAGTTACTGTGTTAACCTCCTCACAATGGACAAAGAAACTTCTTTTTTTTAAATGTAATTTATTTTTTATATCAATCACAGGTTAGGTACTTTGCATCCCAGGTGTAGCCCCCTCCCTCATTCCCTCCCACTCTCCCCATCCCTCCCTCATCTCCTCCCCGCCCCCTCCAAGTCCACCAACGGGGAAGGATCTCCTCCCCTTCCATCTGACCCCAGATCATCTTGTCTCCTCAGGGCTGGCTGCAATGTCCTCCCCTGTGATCTAGCCAGGCTGTTACAAACTTCTTGACTAAGGTCTTAGAGCTCCACAAATAAATTAAAAGTTAAGTTCACTAAATGAATTAATAAATTAGGAAGGCAGTTTTATACTACATCCATCTAGCAAAATAATAGTGTAGGCTCACTAATGGGGCCTCTGAGCTCTCTAACTATGGGTTCTTGGCCAGATTTACGACAGGAAACACATAATTTCCTCCTGTGGCACTAGCCTTTAATTCAATCAAAATGCAGTTGTGGAACCAGAGAAATGGCTGAGTGGTTAACAGCATTTACTGCTCTTCCAGAGTACCCTGGTTCAAGTCCCAACATCTACAAGTCAGCTAAAAAACTAACTTTAACATCAGTTCAGATGGCTCTGAACCCTCTTCTGGCATCCTTGGACACTGCACATATGTCTCTTTAACAATAGGCAAAACACTCACACACATAAACTAATTTTTAAAGCATTTGAGACCCCCATATTATCCGGCCACTCTTGCACCTATCATGACAATCATTTTTATAGCACACTAAACCTATTTTTTAAAACCTTTTTTAAATTCACAATCACAAAGAGTATGTGTTTAATGTAGGAGATAGATAGATAGATCTACTTCTTAAAAATTAAAGCTAAATTATTTACGTATTTATTGTTTGTTAACTTATTAAAATAGAAATAAACACATATGCTAAAAATAAATGGAATATCTCCATCAGAAATCTACATTTTGTAAAAGAAATAAAACATAGGGAGCAGAGTAAGAATGTGTTCACATTTTACTAGTCTGACTAATATCTGGTTTCAGAGAATTACATAAGGTTTACATTCAATTTACAAATTCCAGAGGCAGAAATAAAAAGACTGATAATTAATAAAATCTGAAGGGAAAGGCTCTTTCTTCTGGAAAATTTTAAACTGTCTTCAAAATAACTGTCAATGAAAAAAGCCAAATTATTAAACTTTAAAAAGTAACAACAATGATATGTAATAATATATAACTTACCAAACAGAACTACAAAATCCTAGTCTTAGCAGTCAAACTTCCACATAAATAAATACAGAAAGTGTTATAGAACAACCCATTCTTCTTCTCCAAACTCACCCCCAAAACAATGGCTTCTTAGAGAAGTCTATGAAGGCTGTAAAAGAAGATGGAACTAAGGAGCTAAAACCAGTTTAGGAAATGTTTAACTCTACAACTCTACCTAGCAATGTATCAAAGCAAATATTAAGACTCACAACCAAACCTTCGGCAGAGTGCAGGGAATCATATGAAAGAAGGGGGAGTTAGTAAGACTTGGTGAGGACAAGAGCTCCACAAAGACCAAACAGATCAGGACACAGGGGTCTTTTATGAGACTGTTTCTCGGACCAAGGACCATGTATGGATATAACCTAGAACCCCTGCTTGAATGCAGCAAATGGTAGCTCAATATCCAAGTGGGTACCCTAGTAAGGGGAACAGGGACTATTTCTGTCATGAACTCAATGGTTGGCTCTTCGTGTCCCTCCCCCCAAGGGAGAAGCAACCTTGCTAGACCCCAGAAGAGGACATTGCAGCCAGCCCTGAAGAGAGCTGATAAGCTAGGGTCAGATGGGAGGGGAGGAGGTCCTCCCCAATCAGTGGACTTGGAAAGAGTCAAGGAGGAGATGAGGGAGGGATGGAGAGAATGGGAGGGAATGAGGGAGGGAGCTATGGCTGGGATACAAAGTACATAACCTGTGATTAATATAAAAATAAATAAATTATAAAAAAGGAGAAAAAAGAAATGTTTAAAACAGGAAAATTCTATGTATCACTATTGAAAGACCTCTAATACAGACCACAGTGTTTTAAAAAGTAAGAACGAAAGGGAGCTGGAGTCCAGCTGAGGGCGGAGCACCTCATGAGGCCCTCACAAAGCCCTGGCGTCCAACTAAGGGCGGAGCACCTCGTGAGGCCTCACAAAGCCCTGGCATCCAGCTGAGGGCGGAGCGCCTCAAGAGGCCCTCACAAAGCCCTGGCGTCCAGCTGAGGGCGGAGCACCTCGTGAGGCCTCACAAAGCCCTGAAGTCCAGTTGAGGGCAGAGCGCCTCACAAAGCCCTGGAGTCCAGCTGAGGGCGGAGCGCCTCATGAGGCCTCACAAAGCCCTGGAGTCCAGCTGAGGGCAGAGCGCCTCCTGAGGACCTCACAAAGCCCTGGGCTTGGTCTCCAGCACTGTAGAAAATAAAAGTATTGATTAGAATTTAAAAAAGAAAAGTCAGTATAGCTCAATATTTTTTGTTTTTAAAGAAGTAAACAAGGACCACATGTGAATTTTCACATAAAATTAACCCTAGAAGAAATAATCAATCTAAATGGTTCAGCATGGTGGAGAGAACATCGGATAAATGATGGAGGAAACTTTTATGTTGAGTACCATTTTAACCAGATGGCCATATTTTCCATTCAAGATATTTTTTAATTTAATTTTTATTTTTTATATTAATTACAGTTTATTCACTTTGTATCCCAGCTGTAGCCCCCTCCCTCATCCCCTCCCAATCCCACCCTCCCTCTTTCATCTCTTCCTCCTATGCCCTTCTCCAAGTCCACAGATAGAAGAGGTCCTCCTCCCCTTCCATCTGACCCTAGCTTATCAGGTCTCATCAGGACTGGCTGCATTGTTCTCCTCTGTAGCCTGGGAAGGCTGCTCCCCCATCAGGGGGAGGCAGTCAAAGAGATAGCCACTGAGTTCATGTCAGAGACAGCCCCTGTTCCCCTTACTCCAACCAACTTGGAGACTGAGCTACCATGGGCTACATCTGAGCAGGGATTCTAGGTTATCTCCATGAATAGTCCTTGGTTGGAGTATCAGCCTCAGAAAAGACCCCTGTGCCCAGATATTTTGGTTCTGTTGTTATCATTGTGGAGCTCCTGTCCTCTCCAGGTCTTAGTATCTCCCCCTTCTTTCTTAAGATTCCCTGAACTCTGCCCAAAGTTTGTTTATGAGTCTCAGTATCTGCTTTGAATCAATGCTGGGTAGAGTCTTTCAGAGGCCCTCTGTGGCAGGCCCCTGTCCTGTTTCTTGGTTTCTCCTTCTTCCAATGTCTGTCCCATTTGCCAAGAACTCATTATGTAGCCCTTGACTGGCCTGAAACCTACTCTTTAGACTAGGCTGGCCTGGAAACTCAGAGATCTTCCTGCCTCTACCTCCAAGTGCTGGAATTTGGTGCCACCATGCCCCATATCAAAATAAAACTTTAACATAATTCTTTCTACACTAATCTTCCAAAAGAAAAAAAGATGCATGAACGTTTCCTCTTTCAGTTATTTTGAAGCATATTTCTCACATACCTTTTTGAAAAGCATGTCAAATTGTAAAAAACATTCAGTGGCAATTTTAAAAGCGTTATATTCTATGAGAACTTTGTCAAATTTTCTTAGGACAAGGCAGTATCAATTACAATCATAAAAATTTATAAGCTAATATTAACATATTTTTGGAATATGAGATTAAAATGTTCCCCTCATTTGTTCATTAGACAAAATCCATAATCATTTTTAAAAATGATTCTTGGCCATGCTTATGGGCACTCCCACAGCTTGCTCTGCTCCAGGGGTGGCCTTCTCGTCAGCCCTGTTTCTATATTAGGCAACTTAACTTTCACACAAGAATATCAGTCCTACTCCCAATTCAACTGTCTGTGAAAGCATATGGGTACTTATTTAATTGGCAACAAAGACTAGCAGCACTCCAGGTAGTTGTCAGCAAATACAATCTTGAACTCATGCTGTCCAATACCAATCAAAATCTTGGCCAAGATAAATAATATTTAGGAAAGATTGACTGATAGAGTGGACATTTGCTATTTTTGGCAGATCAGTATCCAAATACACATTCTCTGCTAGAGAAATTTCAAGATAAGAGGAGGCATAACCCTGATTTTCCTAGAAGCTCTAAAGAAAGCATACCTCCGCTACTCCCCAGACACTGGAAGTCTACCTGTGATCTAGGCTTGATCATTTGGGGGAGCTGGTGTGGGATTTCATATTATGGGACATTGGAGAAAAGATTTAAAAAAACAATCATGGATTATTTGTCACAGTAGTGGTAGCAGAAGTGAAAATTAGTAGAATGGGGGCAAGAGTCGAGTAGCAGCAAGATTTGAGTGTCCTTTGCAGATTATTCCTATAACAAAACACTTTCTCAGCATTTCCTCCTTTGATTCAAAACCGTTTTCAACCCTGGTTCTTCAAGAGTTTCTGAATTATCTTGTGAGAGAATTACCCTTTTGAGGGTGAAAAACATTCTCAGCTTAACTCCAAAGTATGAATAAAAAAGAATAAAGTTGGAGGACAAGAGTGGGGGAATTTACCACTGCTATGGTTTAGATGCTGTTCAAATTTATCTTCCAATTGTTTGCTATGTTCTGGAAGTGTGGTCAGGCCTCCAGGGTGGTCATGCTAAGAGCTAGGGCTAACGAAAGGCGCTTATATTAGGTAGAGACTTCCCCTAGTAGGGATTAAGATCCCAGTCTCTCTCGCACTTTCTCTCTGACCTTAGGGTATTTTGATTCTAAATATGCTCTGATCATTGTGATGTGATCCACCACAAAGCCTTACCAGAGTCAAACTGATGTCACCTTCGGGCCTAGCTTTCACAATTATAAACCAATCTCTTCTCTTTATAAAGTTTTGCATCTTAGAGTATTTTATTATACTAATGGACAGGAATACAACCCCATAAAAGATATAGCAATTTCAAAAACGCAAATCTTTATGAAAATGAGAAACATGTCATGTCAATTGGACAAAATGGAAACATCTGGGAAGGGAATCTAAGTGAAGGATTGTCTATATTAGATTGGCCTGTGGGCATCTGTGGGGAATTACCTAACTTACCTTAAGGTGGACAAATGCACTAAGGTGGATGGCACTATTCCATAACCCCTTAAGCAGGGATTCTAGACTATATAACAGTAAAAACAGTGACCTAAGTAGCAAGCGCGTACGCATTCGTTAATCTCTTGTTCCTGAATGTGATATGGCTAGCTCCCTAAGTTCCTGCCAGTGCACGTGTCCTGCTATGATGGACTGTAACTTGACATTATGACCTAAAACGAGTCCTTTCTCTCTTCAACTGTTTTCGCCAGGAATTTTATCACAGCAGTATGTCTTAAACTAAGACGAGTGAAGGTGCTAGCTTTTTAACTCTACTGTTATGGAAGTTTGAGTTTCTTTAAAAACTCAATTATGTTATATAAATATTTTTTTTTTGTTTTAAGCCCAAGTGTGGGATTTTAGTTTGGGCTTTAGTTTGTCCACAGCTGATAATTACCTCCTTTGGGGCATGGCCTTTGCCAGTCAGTAACAGCCTGCCTCATGCAGCACAGAGAGGCATAGTCTCTGAAGGATATAAATACAGTAAGAGAGAGTGACACTTTAGAGAGACCAGAGACAGAAGGTGTGTCAGTTTGGGGTGACATAGAAGAGATGCTTTGTGGTCTCCCACAGCTTGGAGGGAAACAGAGATTAATATATCCCCCAAAGAACCTATCAACGAGAAGAAGTAAAGGGGTCTGCATTGCCTCTCCCCACTAACCCCCTCTGTCTCTCTTACCTGGGGTTAAAGGGTTGGTAGAAGGAAGGGAGAGGCCTAAACACTCCAAATAAAATAGTTTAAAAATGAGCGCTACACTCTACTTTATTTGGGGTTCCTTAAGTCTCTACCTCCCTTCTAACACTGCAACCCTAGGTATGAGAGATATAAGGTTAGAAGGGAAAGGGGATGTAGACCTCTTTACACTTAGTTCTAGATGGTTAGGGTCATCAGATTCTTTGGGAAAATACCAAACTCAGTAGTCAGAATATTCAACAACAGCAAGCAGAAAATGGCAACAGCAGAATGAACAAGCAACCTCTTTCTCCTCTGTCTGTCTCCTCAAAACCCTCATCCTCTCTCTCTCTCTCTCTCTCTCTCTCTCTCTCTCTCTCTCTCTCTCTCTCTCTCTCTCTCTCTCTCTCTGGGCTCACATATTTATATTCTCCCAGAGTCCTCAGAATTCCGCTAACTCCAGCTGGCAAAGAACACACCTCTCTCTGAGCCGCACAAGGCAATTATCAGCTGTGGACAAACTAAAGCAGTCCCATATCCCACACTTAGGATTAAAACAAAAATCTGCTTACATAATATAACTGAGTTTTTAAAGAAACCCGTATACACATGTGGAATCCCAAATGTCATAACCACAAGAAACAATTGGAGAGATGTCAGAAAAGTTAGTGGAATCTAAGGGACATAATATGTGATAATTGTTTGTGGTGTTATTGTAGTAAGACAAAAGTCTAACAGATTTTCAACCAATACAATTAATCAGAAGAGGAAAACAATGTTCCTACTACTGAAGTTATTTGCTAAAAACTATAATCTCTAAAGGTGGATATGAATTAAGTCTTTAAATGTATTTACAAGAACTCAAACAATTCATAAAAAATTACTAGATTGGCTCATTCAGAAAGGCAAATGGGCTAGACATTGGAAGAGGGAGAAAACAGGAAACAGGCCACAGAGGGCCTCTGAAAGACTCTACCCAGCAGGATATCCAAACAGATGGCTGAGAGACTCATAGCCAACCTTTGGGCAGAGTGCAAGAAATCTTATGAAAGAAGGGGAAGATGAAAGACCTGGAGGTAATAGGAGCGCCACAAGGAGAGCAACAGAACCAAAGAATCTGAGCACAGGGGTCTTTTCTGAGACTGATACTCCATTCATGGACCATTTATGGAGACAACCTAGAACCCCTGCACAGATGTAGCCCATGGCAGCTCAGTCTCCAAGTTGGTTGGTGTAACGGGAATAAGGGCTGTCTCTGACATGAATTCCGTGGCTGGCTCTTTGATCACCTCCCCATAAAGGGGGAGCAACCATACCAGACCACAGTGGAAGATAATGTAGCCAGCCCTGATGAGACCCAATAGGCTAGGGTCAAATGGAAGGAGAGGAGGACCTCCCCTATCAGTGGGCTGGGGGAGGGACATGGGAGGAGAGGAGGGAGGGAGGGTAGGATGGGGAGAGGACGAGAGACGGGGCTAAAGCTGGGATACAAAGTGAATAACCTGTAATCAATAAATAAATATTAAAAATAAAAATAACCTCAAAAAATTGCAAGACTTGGAAGCCACTAATGAAATAGAAATGTGACAAAGATACATAACAACTTTAATACAAAGATGAAAGGGATACATGAAATTTATTTTTGGCACTAAGACTTTTTTTTAATTCAGCATGATTTTCTGATTCCAAAACTCAGTAGCTGAACTGAAAAGAAGGATTATCACTTCTAAAAATCAAATTGAAAGTTTAAGTAGAAGAAATAGCTCGAAACACAGAGAAAAAAATAGAAAGTGATGTGCTTCTGCTTCTACACACAACAGTAAACTACTCTAGGAATTACTCTCTTACTGTAAACAGTGAGAATAAAGGACAAACAAACACCTAAAGCAACTAATTAGCCCACAGGCATTGCAGGGGTCTGATCCCTAGAGACAGGAAATAAGGCAATCTCTAGAGGCATGTCTGTAGCACCAGGAGACAGAACCAAGCCAGAGCCTAGCTGCTGAGTTAAAGGAACTGAAATTAGAATTCAAATCTTTCGAGATGAGTAGAAGTTATGGGCTAAAATCATATCACGGTAAGAAGGAAAGAGAAGAGGAAACAGGGATCCCATGCACCACGGTGCCTGGGTGGCCAGGAACAGGAGACTGGATAGCCCAGAGACTAGGGTAGAACCACACACAACTGGCAAAAAAAAAAAAAAAATCAATGAAATTATTCTAATGATGTTCTGCTATATTCATAGATGAGTGTCTTGTTCAGTCATCATCAGAGAGGCTTCCTCAGCAGCAGATGAGAGCGAGTGCAGAGAACCCTAGCCAGAAGGATGACTGTAGGAGTCGGAGAGGATGGAAGACACCAGAACATGGCCCACAGAATCAACTAAGAGTTCACATGGGCTCACAGAGATGGAAGAGGCAAGTACAGGGCCTGCATGGCTCTATTTGCCTCTGATTATATCTTATTGTTGTAGCTTGGTGGTTTTGTGGGACTCCTAACAGTGGGAGCAGGTATGTCTCTGACTCTTTTGTCTGCTCTTGGGGACTCTTCCTCTTATTGGAAGAAAGCCTCAATATGAGAGCTTCTCCTTTGTCTTATTGTGTCTTGTTTTGTCATGTTTGGTTGTTGTCTCTTGGAGACCTGTTTTTTTTTTTTCTGAAGGGAGAGAAACAAAGAGTGGATCTCAGGGAGAGAGGAGTTAGGGGAGCTGGGGAAAATGGAGGAAAGAGAAATTGTGGTCAGGATGTATTGTATGAGCGAAAAGTGTATTTCAATTAAAAAAAGAAAGAAATCAAAAAATATAGGCCCATTTGTTTATCTACAAATGCTTGAAGGAAATGGAGATGTTGCATAAAACTTGGCAATACAACAATAATTCAATTATTTTCTAAAAAGATATAATTAATGAAATAGGTAATCATACAGGTCTATGTATACCCTTTACACATAGTTAAACAATATAAAAAATAAATCTCTGGCAGGGCACTTGACTGAAATATATAAATTTTAAAAATGTAATTATACAGAAATAAAGAAGAGAAATTAATATAAGAGTTTCAGAAAGTTCTAATTGGGTTCCCTTAGCTTATGACAAATGCTAATCCCTGTGCCCAGAAAGGGAAAGTCCACAATGCCAGGCAAAAAAAAAAGAGCTCACTCACTTCTTTCACAAAATAGTGCCCTAGCCAGGGCAACACATGACACTTCCTGTTCGAAACATTCAGGTAAGATTCTGGATGGGAATGATTAGTAATACACCTGAACTAGCCCTAGAACAAAAGCTAATCAAGGCCAATCCAATAAAGACTTCAAACCAAGGTCTCCACGTACTTAAAGACTATTGAGAGAGGAAGATTTAGTCTTCCCTAGAGATGAGGACTTAAATGGTTATCCAATCCCAAGTGATCATTTCTAAAAACATATACATACAGGCATTAGAGTCAGTGGGTTGCAGTTATGTTTACTTGCATGTATGCATATATTTATATATGTAGGCATGTATGTGTATTTATGTATGTATGTACATATGTGACAATAATAAAGAATAATGTACAGACGACCTTCACTCACATTTATTAAGGTGTGTCTCTGTATATTTGATTGTTAATTGTTGAACTGGTAGTGAGGTAAGGGCTAACAGATTCTGGTATTGTCATTGAGACAAGACATTCCTGTTATTTTATGCACAGATTACTCCCCAGTTATCTGTATTGGTTAATACGGAAGCTGAAGAGCCTATGACTGGGCAGAAGAGAGTATGCAGGACTTCTGTACCAAGTCTGGGGGTCCCAGGGAAAGAGAGAGAGTGAAAAAGGGAGGGAGAGAGAGGGGGGTCATTGGGCCATGAAGATGTAGCCATGAGAGGAAATCTCAAGGCATGAGAAGGAGGACATCATGGGGGACATGAATGGAGCAGAGGCAGCCAGGGCAAAACTAGAGAATAGGATAGCTGGGAAGTAGGCCAGGTTAGCATAGTCGAGTTAGAACAGATTGATATCTGCCCAATTATGGTTCTTGAAGTTTATTATAAATGTAACAGATCTCTGTGTCATAATTGGGAGCTAGAGCAGGCATAAAAATGAAAACAGTTTAATTCTGACAGAATACGAAGCTCTGAGTTTGAAAGGGAAGGATGAGGGGGATGACATGGGAGGGATTGGAGAGAAGACAAGTAGAGGAAAAATTATATGATTATATTTTAATTAAATAAAAATATTTAAATGGTAAAACCAAGGCCCTCTCAGCTTAAATTAATCCCCTAATAACTGCCTTCTATGACAAAATTTAATACACGTAAAATAAATGAACAATCTATTGCTCAAAATATAAACGTCACAAAGTCTGACATCTAATTGAAAATTACTATAGTTCTGGTTCTCCTTGGCAAGGTTACACCAAATTCTTATCTTTCCCATAGATTACAACTTTTTTCAAGACATTTTTAATTATGTGTGCATACTTAAATACTTTTAACCACTGAGTCACCTCTCCAATTCCTGATTACAGCTTATTTTTATAAAATCTGTTCCTGGGGGCTAGAGAAATGGCTCAATGGTTAAGAGCACTTACTGCTCTTGCAGAGGATCCTGGTTCAGTCCCCAGCATACACATGGAGGCTAGCAATTGCCTATAACTCTAGCTCTAGGAGATTCTGACCTCTGGAGCACTGCATGTACACTGTGCACAATACAGGCAAAATACATAAAAGAAATATAAATGCTTTAACAGAGAGGAGAAACCTGTCACTATCATCTTGGCAGATGAGAAGTGCTTACTGGTACAACAGCAGCAGGAGTGTTATGGATGTAACCAACTGATTTCTATTTGGATCTGTGGCCTGCTCAATAGAAGAAAGTTCAAGCCTACTACTATGGACCTGGTCAATAGTCCATGGCTGGGGAACTCATAGCCATTGGACGTGTTGTCTAATTATCTCTTAAATGTTTATGTTTATACCCACAGACTAGTGCAAAGAAGCTTCTCCTTGCAGGATAGGCCAGTTAATGAGAAGCTAATGGATGGCTAAAGTACTGTGAGGAAAAAGTGATTTCTGAGTGCCCAGATTAAATGGAATGCCCACTTTACCTACTCCAAGACCCAAGAAATATTCCAAACAATAAGGAGTCATGAAAAATTGACTTATGGGCATAACATGGCTGTGGCACTCATTACCTCACAACGGCTGCAGTTATCTGCATAAATGCCTGCACAAAAATGAGCTGGGAAACATCTGGTCATAGATGGATCAGAGGTTTATGGATCCCCACTCCACCAAGGAAATCTAAGGGCAGTTGAGGCCTCTGGAGGAGAAATCATTACCTCACTGATCTAGCCACTAGTGACTTACACATGCTCTAACAGATAGCCTCATGCCTATACCCACACAAGTGACCCTGATTAGACTCAGTGGGTCACATAGCAAAGAGATGTCTATTTAGTGGAAAGAACTAGGGAGTGTATTTAAAAGAAGAACAAGATGGCCCCTGGCAACTGGCAAAGACACACCTTATTAGTGGTGTGTCAGGGGCATACCAGATGTCAGTCCTTCCTTCAACCTAGCTTGATGCCTGGCTTTATGTACAATGCTATTCATGTGCCTAGGACTCATAAAAATAAACTAAAATAAAATTCAGGTAGCACGCAGGCAGGCCATAGGCACCTGTTTGCCACTATGCCACATAGCACAGATAGAGGATGCCATCCAGGGGCCTGCTGGCTGCTTAGGCAGGTAGCAGTGGGAACCACCACAATGTACAAGTATGACGTAGTCATGTGGGAAAGAAAGAAGCAAAGCAGCTTTAGCATTTTGAAGAGATGAAACTGGCAGGATGGAAAGGAGTAGCCCTCCGTGAATGGCCAGCCAGGCCATCTGGGGCCATGGTGAGGTCCCAGCCTGAACTGCCACTGAAGGCCATATTTGAGTCTGTGGCTATGAAATGGCAGGGGTCAGTGTTGAGGCCCATGGTTCATATTATCCCTAGAGAACATGGGGATGTCGCTGGTCAGGGCAGCTGCTGAGGACCACCTGGGTTTCCCTGAGGCTGTGCATAACTGGCCCCGCCCCTCACTGGATGCTGCACTAAGGAGGGCTGCCTTCTCTCACCAATGGCCACAGTTCTTGGAAGAGCAGGCTCTGAGCCTTGGCCAGGCAGCACAATGAAGCTGGTTCTGGTAGTAGACGTGTGTGGGTGAGCAGGCCCTGAGGGCTTCAGTTTGGGGGAGCTAACCCCACCACTTGTCTGCTGTGGGATTGCACAGTGAAAAAGTGGTACATCCCTTGCCCTGCCATTGCCATTGCCAGCTGCAGCACTGAGGAAACAGGCCCTGCACCTCACCTGGACAGCACAGCAGAGCTGTGGTGGGGGCCAAGACCTGAGGATGAGACCTAGGGAGATCTGGCCCTACCACTGGTCTACAATGAGGTGGCATGGGTGCTGGGGTGATGCCTTGCCCTCTTGCCCCTCACCATCTGTAGCAGTCAGGGGAGTTGGCCCTGAGGTCATGAGAGCCCAAGAGCTAGCTGGTCCAGCCTCCGACTGGCTGCAGCACTCAGAGCAGGCCCTGTGCCTCACCTGGGCAGCATAGTACTGCTAGCCCTGGTCAAGGGGCCACAGGTGAGCCAGCCCCCAGGTGAGCTCAGGAGAGCTGGCCCTGCCTGAGGTGGTGTGAGTGCAGGTGTGATATTCTCCTCCCCCTCACTCCCTACCACCCGTGGAAGTTGGAAGAATTAGCCCTGAGGTCATAAGAGTGAGTGAGGTAGCCCTGTCCCTCACCTGTACCTCCTCTGTTAAAGCTGATGACAGGGATACAGGTGAGCCAGCCCCAAGGGTAAGAATGCAGGAGAGCTGGCCCCACCATACGTCTAATGTGAAGTGCCTTGTTTTGGGGGTGATTACATCACCCTCCCCTCTTGACACCTTCAGTAGCTCAGAATGCTGGCCCTGGAATCACAAGGAAGAGCTGACTCTGATCCCTAATTGGCTGTAGCACTTGGGAGGGAGCACCTAGCCTGGGTAATACAGTGGAGCGGGTTCCGATGGAAAAGGCACAAGTGAGCCAGCCCTAAAAGTATGGAGAGGGAAAGAGCGGCCCAGCCCCTCACAGACTGCACACTTGGGCAAATGGCCCCTGAACCTTGATTGGGCAGCACAGTGGAGCTGGCTCTGATGGAGAGGGCATGGGTGAGCTGGCTCTGAGGGCATGAAAGCAGAAGAGCTTCCCCTGCCTCCTACTGATGGCAGCATTTGGTGGCCTAGCTGGAGCAGTCTTGGAGAGCTCGCCCTGGTGGTGCAGGTAAGGGAGAGCTGGCGGGCTGACCAGCTCAGCTACTACCCAGGCCCAGATACAGGGCTCTGAGTTGGCCCACCTCAAAATCTATATCATCTGCGAATAGTTGGGACATGTGAAAAGGGCCAGTCCTGCTGTTTCAAAACTTCAGGATCTCCTTGACACAAGGCAACAACAGGGTAACTGGGAAGAATCCTGTTGAGAATCCGATATTGATGATGTCACAGAAACCAGAGACCTCAAGCCAGACCAATGACTCATTGCAATGAACATTTGCAAGTGAAGATGTGTGGACAGAGGGATATACTGTGGGACACACTGTGACATACTACAGCTTGCTTAATTAGATATTTTTATGCTTTATGGGGATTTTGGTTGTTGTTTGCTTGCTTGCTTGTATGTTTTATTTTGGAGGGAGTTTGCAAGGACAAAGGGTGGATATGAGGGGATGGGGAGACGAGCGGGACTGGAGTTCATGATGTAAAACAAAGAATCAACAAAAGAAGGAGGAAGAGGATAAGATAGAGCGGAAGCTTTCTGATTGAATTTAAGGCCTACTCCATGAGATGGATCCCCCTACCTAACATTGCTTAAGTAAACAACCTGAGACTAGATAGGTCAAGGGTCCAAGGGAAAGCCTTATTAGTATTATATCATTCTCCTAAAGGAACACAGCAATCAAATTACTCCCAATGACATACTGCTATACTCATAGATCAGTGCCTCACTCAACCTTCATCAGAATGCTTTCTTTTTGCATTAGATAGAAATTAACACAGAGACCCACAATTGGACAATGTACAAGAAGTGAGAAACTTTGGAGCACTCCATCCTAAATGGAATGGTTTTGTCAAACCTCAAGGATCAGGGATCTATGCAAAAGAAGAGGAGGGGATATTATAAAGGCCAGGGGTGATGACTCTCCAAGAAAACAGTGTCTCCCATGCACAACAGGATTGAAGACATATGGAATCACAGACACTGCAGTAGAATAAACAAGACCTGCACAGGTTCAAGCCAAATAGGGTCCCACAGCTGAGAGGGGATAGTGGGTATGGCTCCCGCCCCTAACTGAGAAGCTATGTGGAACTCATACCTATTGAAAAAGAGAAGAGTTTTCTCAATGTAATGTCACTGGGTATATCAACCATTCTCCAAGGTAGACCTCATGTCCGGAAGTATATGGCCAACACACACACACACACACACACACACACAAAATCCATGGTTTGTTTGGAGGTTTTATTGAGGAAGGGAAGAGGGCTTTTGTTATTGGCACTTTTGTTTTATTGGTCTTTTGCTTGTTCTGATTTTCATGTGTGTGTGTGTGTGTGTGTGCATGTGTACAATTAAAGAGAGAGAATACAAAGTTGAGTAGAAGTGGTGAGGTTCTAGGAGAAGTTGTGGAAAGGGAAAAAAGCAAAAAAAAACATATTGCATGGAAATTTTTTAAAGGAACTTTAAAAAATAAAAATACAAAACAGGTTAAAGGTATGAATGTAACTGAATTTTATAAACATAAAAATTGTCAGAATAATTTTTATATATTTTTTAATCTGTCAACTATAAAAAGTAGGCAAAAGAAGGCAGGTTGTAATTACAAAAAGCAAATAAAATCACAGTAAGATATTAACTCACAACCATTAGCATACCTACTATCAAAAAGAACAAAACAAAACCAGAAAACAAAATTGTTGAACAGAACATGAATTAGAATCTTTAGTTTTCTGAAGACCTTCCATAGTGAATCCCACCAACAGTACATAAGGCTACCCCTCCCACCCCTCCCCATCATTCTTCTCAGCATTTCTGTTGTTGGTTTTTAAATAATTCTTTCCAAATTTTATACAATGAATTTTAATAAAAGTATCTACCCCCAACTCCTCCCAGATCCACCTCTTTCCACTTCCATTTCCCTACCACCCAACTTTGAAGTTTTGTTCTTTGGTTTTCTTTTTAACCCATGGAGTTCAATTTATTACCCAGCTATTCCTAGAAAGGGGCCTGTCCTAGACTTTGGCCAGCTTACCAGAAGTCACACTATTAATGGAACTGACTCTTCCTCTTCTAACATCTATCAAACGCCAAGAACTCTTCATCTAGTGATGGGATTTGATACCCAGCCCCCACCCCTTCATGCTGGGGTTTTGTCTGGTTTTGTCTTGTGTATTCTGCCACAATCACTGTGAGTTCACAGATACAACTTTCATACTGTGTCTGGAGAACACTGTCCTTGAAGTTATGGTAGAAAGCTTTTTAATGATACATATTCTGAATGAGGTAAGATGGAATCTGAATGTAGTTTTATTTTGCACTTCCATAATAGCTAAAACAGTTGAGCATTTTACATGTATCCGTTGGCCATCTGTAGTTTGTCCTTTGAGAACTGGGTATTCATTTCATCTGCCCATTCATAACTGGGTGATTTGGGTAAGGGAATGCTTAATTTTTAAATTTCTTTATATATCCTAAATATTAATTCCCTGTCATATGTATAATTGGCCAAGATTCTTCTCTCATTCTGCAGGCTTCTCTCATTCTCTTCACTACAATGTTTTATTTTCTGTGAAAAGGCTTTTTAATTTCATGCAATCCCATTTGTCAATTCTTGGAATTATTTCCTGAACTACTGGAGTCCTTTTCCGAAATTTCTTGCCAATGCCTATACTTAAAGTGTGTTCCTTATGTTTTCTGCTAACAGTGTCTAAATTTCAGCTTACATTAAGATCTTTGACCCAGTTTTGAATTGATGTTTATACAGGATGAGATAAATAGAGCTACAATAAGATATGGCTATTACTATTCCTGGGAATATTCCTAAGGGATCTAAGTCAACATACTATACAGGCCTGCTCATACAAGTTTATTGAGACACCAGTCACAATAGCCAAGTCACAGAATCAAGATACATTTCCATCAACAGGTGAATGAATGAAGATAATGTAATATTTATACAAAATGGAGTTTTTGTTCGATCATAAAGAATAAGATAGTGTCATTTGAAGGAAAATTGGTGGAATTGAAGATCATCATATTAAGCAAAATATGTCATGCTCAGAAAGACAAATGTTTTATGTCATATATATAGCCTTTCACATGCATACATGCACACACAAATACACACACATGCATTCACACATGTGCAACATTGAAAACAGAAAGGGAGCTATTATGGGAGTGGGAAGGAGAGAGTTACCAGAAGTAAATGTAGTCAAAGTACATGATTTATTTGGCCAAAAATGTCATTATGAACTTTGTCATTTTGTGCAATATTCACTTATAAAACATGTCTAAAAGGCAAGAAATTTTAATCTTTATGTACTATTGTAAAAACGTAAAATGGTGCAGTTGCTATGGAAAACAACTTAGTGTACAGTCAAAATATTAAAAATTATATGATCTAGAAATTCCATTTCTGAGTACACACCCAAAAGAAGAGAAAGAGAAACCTCAGAGATTTACAAATATCTCTGCTCAGGGCAGCACTATTCACAATAATCAAGAGATGGAAGTCTTTCTGTGCTTGGACTAGACCTGGAATGAACAGGTATGGCCTCTATAAAATGCTCTGTGAGCAACCAGGCCATTGGTGCCAAGACCACAAGTCTATCCAGATGAATGTGGCTGAGGTTGACAAAGTCATAGGCAGTTTAAAACCTATGCCATCTGCAGATGCCATTCACAGGATAGGCAAGTCAGATGAGTTTATTCTCCACTTGGCTAAGGCTGATCTAGAATTGTCTGAAAGAACTTTTTGGTTTGGTTTGGTTTGGTTTTCCAAGATAGAGTTGCCTTGGCTGTCCGGGACTCATTTTTTAGATGAGGCTGGCCTTGAACTCACAGAGATCCATCTGCCTCTGCCTCCCTGAATGCTGAGATTACAGGTGTGAGCCACCACACTCGGCTGCCTGAAAGAACTTTAGATCAGTGGAAATTAGGAAATATTTGTCATAAACAGTGAAAAACCAGAGAGAGGGGGAGGAGAGGGAGACGGAAGCAACTCCACATGCCCATTACCTGGTAAAGGGATAAAGAAAAAAAATACAGCACAATCGTTACAGTGATGCAAGAGTAGCTGACCATCTAAACATTAACTTGATATAATCCATCACATTAGAAAAAAAAATGACCACCTAAATTGGTGCAAAAGAAAGTATCTGACAAAATTTAATACCTACTCAGATTTTTTCTTTTCTTTTTCTGTTTTTATTTTTATCATTTATTCAGTTTTTATCCAAGCTGTAGGCCCCTGCCTCATCTCCTCCCAATCCTATTCCCTCTCTCTCTCCTCTCTCTCTCTCTCTCTCTCTCTCTCTCTCTCTCTCTCTCTGCCCCTCCCCTAGTCCACTGATAGAGAAGATCCTCCTCCCCTTTTATTTGACTTTAGCCTATCAGATCTCATCAGGTCTGGTTGCTTTGTCTTCCCCTGTGGCCTAGCAAGGCTGCACCACACCCTGGTGGCTGACACCACCAGAGAGCCTCATATTGGGTTCATGCCAGAGAGAGCCCTTGCTCCCCTTGCTAAGGAACCCACTTGGAGACTGAGTCTATGGGCTGCATCTGAGCAGGGGTTTTAGGTCCTCTTCATGTATTGTCCTTGGCTGGGGTATCATTCTCTTTAGGGGCCCCAGGGCTCAGTTTTTAAGGTTCTGTTGGTTTCTTTTTGGAGCTCCTGTCCGCTCTAGGTCTTTTCTATCTCCCACTTTGTTCATAAGATTCCCTTCACTCTGCCCAAAGTTTGGCTATGAGTCTCAGCCTCTGCTTCGATACTTTGATCAGAAGAGTCTTTCAGAGGCCCTCTGTGATAGGCTTCTGTCCTGTTCCCTGTCTTCTCCTGCTTCCAATGTCTATCTCGTTTGTTCTTCTGAATGAGGATGAGCATCTTCTCTAGGGTCTTCCTTGTTATTTAGCTTCTTTAGGAATATAGATCTTAATATGTTTATACTAATATATTTTAGTATATTATATGGCTAACATCCACTTATAAGTGAGTATATATCATGTCTGTCTTTCTCCTTCTGGGTTACCTCACACAAGATGATCTTTTCTAGTTCCCACCACGTGTCTGCAAATTTCATGATTTCCTTTTTTTAATTTTTATTAAATTTTTATTTTTTATATTAATTACAGTTTATTCACTTTGTATCCCAGCTGTAGTCCCCTTTCTCATTCTCTCCCAATCCCACCTTCCCTCATCTCCTCCCATGTCCCTCTCCAAGTCCACTGATAGGGGAGGTCCTCCTCCCCTTCCATCTGACCCTAGCTTTTCAGGTCTCATCAAGACTAGCTGCATTGTCTTCCTCTGTGGCCTGGCAAGGATGCTACCTCCTCAGGGGGAGGTGATCAAAGACCCAGCCATTGAATTCATGTCAGAGACAGTCCCTTTTCCCCTTACTAGGGAACCCACTTGGATTTCCTTGTTTTTAATAGCCGAGTAGTATTCCATTGTGTAAATATACCACAATTTCTGTATCCATTCCTCCACTGAGGGACATCTAGGTTGTTTCCAGCTTCTGGCTATTATGAATAGAGCTACTGTGAACATGGTTGAGCAAATGTTCTTGTTGTATAGTTAAGCATATTTCGGATATATGCCTAGGAGTGGTGTAGCTGGATTTTGAGGTAGCACTATTCCTAATTTTCTGAGAAAGTGCCAGATTGATTTCCAAAGTGGTTGTACAAGTTTACATTTTTTTATTCTAGTAAACTAGGTCAATTTTTCCTCATCCAATTATTAAAGAGCATCTACCAAAACCCTATGATGAATAGCATATTTCATAAATGAATGTGTGCTTTCTATGAATATCAGAAAGAAAATATAGATTCTACTGTCACTTATTTTTAGAACCTAGTACTAAAACCACTGCAGATGGAATAATATAAGAAGTTAAAGGAGTACAGAAAATAAAAGATGGAGTAAAGAGGTAGTTTCTGCATTGTAATCATAAAGACTATTTTAAAAATCTGATCATTAAAAAAATAAATAGCCCAGCCAAGGCTACACAGAGAAACCCTATCTCAAAATAGACAGATAGACAGACAGACAGACAGACAGACAGACAGACAGACAGACAGACAGACAGACAGTACTGGTGTATGCTTTTAATTCCAGTGCTCAGGAAGCAGAATCTGGTGGATCTCTTGAGTTTGAGGCCATCCTGATCTACAGAATGAGTTCCAGGACACCAGGAATAGAGAAACCCTGTCTCAAAAAAATTACATATAAAATAGGACAAACCTACTAAAATCTGTACACCTAAAGAAACTAATCAAGAGGGAGGACTCTGGCTAAAATGCTCAATTCCCTGCCAGAAAGGCAAAGCAGATTGACATCAGAAGAAGAAAACAGGAAACAAGCTAGGAGCCTGTCACAGAGGGCCCCTGAAAGGCTCTGCCCTGCATAATATCAAAGCAGATGCTGAGACTTTTGGGCAACTGTTGGGCAGAGTGCATGGAATCTTATGAAAGATGTGGGTAATAGTAAGATAGGGAGAGGACAGGAGCTCCACAAGGAGAGCAGGAGAACCAAAAAATCTGAGCACAGGGGTCTTTCCTGAGATTGATACTCCAACCAAGTTCCATGCATGGAGATAACCTAGAACCCCTGCAAAGATGTAGCCCATGGCAGCTCAGTATCCGAGTGGGTTCCGTAATATTGGGAACAGGGACTGCCTCTGACATGAACTGATTGGCCTGCTCTTTGATCACCTCACCTGATGGGGGAGCAGCCTTACCAGGCCACAGAGGAAGATAATGCAACCACTCCTGATGAGAGCTGATAGACTAGGACCAAAAGGAAGGAGAGGAAGACCTCCCCTAACAGTGGATTTGGGGAGGGGCATGTGTGGAGAAGGGGGAGGGAAGGTGGGATTGGGAGGGGAGGAGGGAGGGGTTTATGGGGCATACAAAGAGAATAAAGTGTAATTAATAAAAATTTTAAAATTTTCAAATAAATAAATATATGCACACATACATACATACCAGGGGCTGGAGACATGGCTGCTGGTTAAGAACACTACCTACATTTGCAGAGGACCCAGGGACAGTTCCCTACACTCACATTGTACTTCACAACAGTCTGTAACTACAGTTCTAGGTGAGCCAATGCCCTTATCTTAACTCCACCAGCATACTTACAGTGTACATACATGCATCCATACTCATAAATAAAAATATCTAATAAATAAATATAAGCATGGATGAAGATATGTATGTTTCTGTGGTTAAGAGTACTTGCTGTGTTGCTATTTTGATGGGGACTGCATTGAATCTGTAGATTGCCTTTGGTAAAATGGCCATTTTTACTATGCTAATCCTACCAATCCATGAGCATGGGATATCTTTTCATCCTCTGGTATCTTCTTCAATTTATTTCTTCAAAGACTTGAAGTTCTTGTCATACAGGGCTTTGACTTCCTTGGTTAGAGTTACACCTAAATACCTTAAATTATTTGTGGCTCTTGTGAAGGGTGTGGTTTCCCTAATTTCTTTCTCAGCCTGTTTGTCATTTGTATACAGGTGGGCTACTGATTTTTTTTGTTGTTAATCTTGTATCCAGTCACATTGCTGAAGTAGTTTATCAGCTGCAGGAATTCTCTGGTAGATTTTTTTGGAGTTGCTTATGTATACTATCATATCATCTGCAAATAGTGGGCATACACCTGAAAGATATTACACCATACAACAAGGACATTTGCTCAACCATGTTCATAGCAGCTTTATTCATAATAGCCAGAAACTGGAAACAACCTACATGTTCCTCAACTGAGGAATGGATAAAGAAACTGTGGTACGAATGGAGGAGAAAAGAAGCAACAGGACAGGAGCATACCAAAGAGGACCTATGAAAGAATCAGTATAGCAGATTATCAAAGCAGATATTAAGACTCACAATTAAGCCCTTGGCAGAGGGCGGGAAGTAATAATAAAGATAAGGGAAGTTAGTAAGACTGGGGGAGAACAAGAGCTCCACAAAGATCAAACTGAGCAGGGCACAGGGGTCTTATATGAGACAGTTTCTCCAACCAAGGACCATATATGGATATGGCCTAGAACCCCTGCTCAGATGTGGCCCATGATAGCTCATTGTTGAACTGAAGACCCTAGTAAGAGGAATAGGGACTGTTTCTGTCATGAACTCGATGGCTGGCTCTTTGACCCTCCCCCATACATGCCAGGGAGTAACAGCCTGGCTAGATCCCAGGGGAGGGCATTGCAGCCAGCCCTGAGGAGACAAGATGATCTGGGGTCAGATGGAAGGGGAGGAGATCCTCCCCCGTTTTTGGACTTGGAGGGGGCGGGGAAGAGTTGAGGGAGGGTAGGGGAGTGTGGGAGGGAATGAGGAAGGGGGCTACCCATGGGATGCAAAAAACCTAACCTGTGATTGATATAAAAATAAATAAATTTATAAAAAAATTAAAAAATTAAAAAAAAGAAACTGTGGTACATTTACACAATGGAATACTACTCAGCCATTAAAAACAAGGAAATCATGAAATTTGTAGGCAAATGGATGGAACTAGAACAGATTATCCTGGGTGCGGTAGCACAGAACAAGAAAGATGCACACAGTATGTACTCACTTATAATCAATCTTAGTCATATAGTACATAATAGACATACTTCAATGCATAGACCCCAAGAAGATAATGGCATCTTAGGCTTCATGTGGGCCCACAAGTTAGGGGAATAGGGATATCACAGATGATGTTGTCTGCTTTTTGATCATTTCCCTATAAGGACACAGGCAAGGAAGATGAGCTCAGTCCTCATGTGAATAGATGAGCTGGAATGTCTGGGTAGGGTGCTCTCCTTTTCTGAAGAATGGGGCAAGAGGATGCAGGAGGGAGGGTAGGACAGAAAGGAGAGGAGGGAGGGATCTATGAACAAGATGTAAATTGAATTAATTAAATAAATAAAAGTACTTGCTGTTCTTACAGTGTTCCCAGGTTCTCAGGACCCACATGGAAACTTAAAACCATCTATAACTCCAGTTCCAGGGAATCCAGAACTCTCTTCTGTGCTCCAAAGGCACGAGCATGCATGCAATGCAATGCACTTAAATATGTGCAAGCAAAACACTCATCCACACAAAATAAAACTGTGTCTAAAACAAAGGAACAGCTACAAGAGTTAGTAAATGAATTTCACAAGACTGTGAAACACAAGATTACTGTCAGAATTTTACTCTCTATGTGAAATAAGTAACAGGATAGTGTAAGTTTGAAATCAAAGCCATTATAACAAATTTGGCATAATATGTTGAAGATTTACACAAAATACGAGTAGTACAAATTAAAGGAGGACGTAAGCACAGTCATATGTCACGAGAGTGGACAGCTACAATATTATTACACTAAGCTCTGTATGCTATAGACCCACCACAGCTTTAGAAATAAAACTACTTTGGAAATTCATCCAGCTATCTTTATAACATCAAGAATTTAACCTATGACCTAACAATTCCACTTCTACTGTTTTAGCCAAAATAAAAGAAACATGCATCCACAAAATGTTTTGCAATGTCATGTTTGTAGGAAATTTATAAACAACACAAAATAGTAAAATAATAATGAAAGAATAAAGGCCCTAAATATCCAGAAAAATAGTAAATTGAGATACACCCACACAGATTACTAGCACTCAGCAATAGGACCCATGCTGGAAAGTTGCTTGGTTATATCGTTTGTCTTATATATGAGAAACTCCGTTGTCCTGGTTACTTTTATGTCAACTTAGCACAAGCTAGTCACTGCAGAAGAGGGACTCTCAACTAAAAAGGAAAAATAAAAAGTGCTTCCATAAGATTTGCTTGTAGGCAAGTGTGTAATGCATTTTCTTAATTACAGGTGACAGGGTTCAGCCCACTGTCAATAGTGCCATACCTGGGCAGGTGGACCTGGATGTTATCAGAAAGCAGGCTGAGCAAGCCAGTAAGAAGCACTTCTTCTGGGCCTCTGCATCAGTTCCTGACTCGAGGATCCTGCCTTGCATTCCTATCTTAACTTGCCTAGATAATGAACTCCAAACTTTCCTTCCCAAGTTGCTTTTGGTTATGGTGCTTTATCAGAGCAATAGAATCCCTAAAAGAGAAATTGGTACCAGGTCCATTGGTTATTGCTATGACAGACCTGACCATGTTTGGGGAATAATTGTGGAAGGTCTTTGGGCTAGAGGAGCCAAGTTCAGAGTTTAGTGAGCTATTCTGGGAACTTAGAAGATGTTACTGGGTAGATTGGAGATGATGGAGGCCTGGTTTGTAAAGAAAGTAAGAAGTTTGGAGACTTAAAAGTCTCTACCAGAGTTAGTTTTGATATTTTCAATTATGAATTTGTGGTTCTGGTCAGCTGAGGCTGAAGAAAGAACCATGAGTAATAAGAGACCATCACCATTAAAGTAAAACCTTGCTTTACTAGTGGGAGCTGAGAAATCACTAATGACTAAGAGACCATAATCATTGAAACAAAATCTTCTGTGAAGTGTTTCTTAGAGTCAGGTCACAGCTTGGATTTTACTTCAAGCTGGCAGCCAAGCTTGGTAGTGTAGGAATCAACCAGTTGGTATTGATTTTGAAGCCATTTCTCCAGCCCCAAGACTTTGTGTATTTTTAAAAGGAGTAAAATTTTTATTAATTTATGTATTTGTTAATTTTATGTTCCAACTGTAGAACCTTCCCTCTCTTTTCCCCTTATTCCCCCTCCCCTACCTCGCAGAAAAGAAAAAAAAAAAAAAACATCCCAGGTAATCAAGTCACATCAGGACTGAGCACATCTTCTTCAACAGTGGCCTAGCAAAGCAGTCCCCTTAGGGGAAAGTGATCAAAAAACAGGCAACAGAGTCCATGTCAGAGACAGCCCCCACTTCCCTTATTAGGTGACCCACATGAAGACCAAGCTCCCCATTCTGTGTAGGAACCTAGGTCCAGTCCATGCATGGTCCTTGGTTGGTGCTTCAGTCTCCGCAAGCCCCCCTGAGACCAGGTTATTTGGCTCTATTGGTCTCTGTGTGGAGCTCCTGTCCCCTCTGGGTCCTTTTATCTCACACACACACACACACACACACACACACACACACACACACACACACACACAACTTCTACAGGGCTTTTTGCACTCTGCCTAATGTTTGGCTGTGACTGTCAGCATCTGTTTCAATCCAGTGCTGGGTGGAGCCTCTCTGTGGTCTCTTGTCTGCAAGCATATTACAGTGTCTTTAATAATGTCAGAGGTTGGCTTTCTCCCATTGGGTTGGTTCTCAGGTTGGACCAGGCATTGCTTGGATATTTCCTCAATCTCAGCTCTATTTTTATCCCTGCGTATCTTGTAGGCAGGGTAAATTTTGGGTCAAAGTTTTTGTGGGTGGGTTGGTGTGTTCCCCTCCCTCATGTTTGATTAGAGGGTGGCCTCTTCAGTCTCCATGACCTTCACTACCAAGGGTCTCAGCTAGGGTCACCCCTATATCTTAAAATTTCAAGGAATTGAAATTTTAAAGACTGTGGTACTTTTAAAGGTATACTATGTCTATAATGTTATACTAATATGAGGCCTTGGGTATGAGCAAAAAGGAAAGGTTACAGTAAAATAGTGTTATATTGATGTGTCAAGTTGACAAGGGGCCAATTATGCTGGCTAGTTTTATATCACCTTGATCCAAGCTAAAGTCACTTGAAAAGAGGGGATCTCAATTTAAAAAAAAAAATGCCTCCATCAGATTTTCCTATAGAGCAGTATGGTGTCACATGCCTTTAATCCTAGCATTCAGGAAGCAGAGGCAGATGGATCTCTGAGTTTGAGGCCAGCCTGGTCTACAGAGCTAGTTCCAGGACAGCCAGGGCTGCATAGAAAAACCCTGTCTCAAAAAAAAAAAATGATTTGCCTGTAGACACGTCTGTATTTATATTTGCTGATTGATGTGGGAGGGCTCACCCCATTGTGGGTTGTACCATCCCTGGGTACTAGGGTGCTATAAGAGAGCATGCTAAACAAACCAGTGGCTAGGAAGCCAGCAAGCAGGACTCCTCCATGCCCTCTGCCTCAGTTTCTGCCTACAGGCTTCTCCCCGGATTTCCCTGGATGAACTACAAGCTGTAAGATGAAATAAACCCTTTCCTCCCCCAACTTGATTTTGGTTATGGTATTTTTACACAGCAATAGAGACACAAACTAAGACACCTACACACTTGTGTATGATACTCATTGGAAAGACTAAAAAATTAAAGGAACAATAGGCTACATCTGCAGATTAGTGGAAGAATGCCTACCACGGATGTACAAGACCCAGGGTGTAATCTTTACCACCACAATCAATCAATCAATCATCAATCAATCAATCAATCAATCAGAGCTCAAACTTCTCAAACAGGCAGCATACAAGCATACATCATCAACTTAAGTGTAAGTCTACTTACATGATGTTCCAATACAAGCAAAGCCAGTCTAGCATAAAGAAATTCCGAGAGCAGTTAATTAGAAAGGGGAGTTGTATTGAAAAAAATGTCTGAAAAGGGACATGGGCCCTCACCAGTTGCAACCCTCCAGAAGTGTGTGCCCTGCACCTCACCTGAGCAACAGGGCAGAGCAAGCCCTGGTTTCAGGATTGAGGTAAGGTGGGGTGGGGTGTGGTGAGGTGGGGTGTAAGCTGGCCCCAAGGGGGGAAGAGCGGGACAGCTGGCTCTGCCCCTTGTGGGCTGTGGCACTGGATGGACCACCCAGAAAGCAGCAGGGCAGAAAAGCTCACCCCAATGTTATGGGTGCAGGAGAGCTGACCAGCTGACCAGCTCAGATACCTCTCAGACCCAGATCCAGGGCTTTAAATTGGCCCACCCAACATCTACCCCCATCTACAAACTGCAGGAGTACATGAAGGGGCCGATCCTATAGATCCTAAACTACAAGGTCTCTATGACACAGGGCAACAGCAGGATATCTGAGAGGAGCCCCAGTGAGGATACAATATTGATACTGTAGCAGAAGCCAGAGGGCTTGTACCAGACCAACCACTCATTGCAATGAACATTTGCAAGCAAAGACATGTGGACAAAAAGTTACAGTGTGACACACTGTGACACACTACAGCTTAAGCATAAGTATCTGCCAAAATTCAGAAATGTGTATACTTAAATATATGCATTTCACCAGACATAAATCATATCACTAGTTTTAAAAAATCAAATTTAAAGGTGGCTTTTATTTTGCTCAGCAGAAAAACACATAATGCTTAAAATCCTAAGAAAAAAACTTATAAACGTGGAAAACAGAATAAATAATTAAAATGTTTATAATCACAAAAATGTTTATAATCACAATGCTAATAAAATATCCAAAGCATAGAAGAACAGTAATAATTTGGGAACCAAAGGGAATTTCCCATAAATAAAAAAATTACCGTAAATTAAAATAGTTCATGAAAAGAATAATAAAGGAAAAATAAAGAAGAAACAAAATTCAAGTTTCCAAAGTTTGAGAATGGATAAATACTAAAAATCAAGTCATTTTTGTATTATATTAAAAATTCATATTGGCACCAGAAACTTTAGAAAAGAATAGAAATTATAGAAAAGAATACAGTGTTAACATAGTAAAGAAAGTAGTAGTGCAGCTCAAAAACCCAATACCAAGCCAATATTTTCATTTTAAAATTTATTATTTACAATGAAAAATTAATTTATGCCATTCACTTTCTAAGCATAATAAAGATATATTCAGATTCATAATAATACAAAGATTCTATGACCAACTTTAGCTATCTGAGGATACAATATTTACATCAGAACAATGGCTTAAGAGATTTTTAAAAGCTTGGAGAGTAAAGGAACCCTGGTAATCAACAAATCTTCTCAATATTAGCATTACGGATCACCCATATGAAATGGTTAGCCACATCTCTGGCTCGTTTCCACTAGATTCTAGCATTATTTCTTCTCCCCAATAGTAAAAATATGAACTGTCTCCCAACAAGGGCAAATGTTCTCTAGGGGACAAAACCAGCCCCTGATCATCCATGTAGTTAATAACAGATTGACAAAAAAAATATGAAATACAAGTGCTAAATAAGAATTCTTGAAATAGAAGAGACATGCTGCTATGAAAATCTAATAACAATCTGGAGCTAAACTAATAAAAAATTTTAAGTCTGAGCATTGGGTAGAGATTATAAATGCAAGAAGAAAAATGAACCATCAATAAGAAAAAATACAAGATAATTTTTGTTTATGATGTAGTTACATAGCTAATATAAAAAACAATAATTATATACATCTTTTTAATAGAGGAGACTAATATCAAAATAAGTAATTTCATTACACTATTATGACCACCTAGGAATAGGAATAAGAAAAGCTACTTATAACTATAATAAGAAAAACTATAAACTACTTAAGAGATCACCTAACAATGACTGTATAAGTCTGTATAAGAAAATATGAGAGGCAGGAGGGAAGTTCGGCAGAACGAGCACTGCTTTTGTAGAGGACCTCCGTTTGGTTCCCAGCACCCTTCCCAGGTGACTCACAAGGTGGACCCCAGCTCCAGGGTATCTGACTACCTCTTCTGGCATACTAGTACACATGCACATATCCCCACAGTGACACACATACATCCAAGTATTTTTTAAATCTTTTTTAAAAGAAAATATAAAGATCTTATCGAAGTACATAGGCAGATTCCTTCATTTCATGACTGCACTTGGCCAATGGCAGGCTGGCTAATGGCTTCCCACAGAACCTATCCCCTACTCTCCAAGCACCTCTGGGTATGTTTCCTTACCTGATTAAAAAAAATGGTCTAGCAAATTTGATTAAAGCCTTGAGATAAAGAATTATCCTGTAGTCTATTTCTAACAACAAGAACCTTTGTAAAAAAGGACACTAGGAGATCAGAATCAGAAGAAAAAAATCTGAAGACGATATCCAGTAGCTATAAAAAGGGGAGGAAAAAGCTGTCAGTTAAGGATGCAAGCAAATTCTAGAGGACAGAAAAGCAAAGAAACAGAATCTCCCATAGACAGTCTCAAGAAGAAATATAATTTGACAGAGCCTTAATTCTAGACTAGTGAAATTCATTTCAGAGTGAGTTCCACAACTGCATGGTGATGAATTTTGGTAGGTTTAAGCAAGCATGTCTGTTAGCTGGTCCTGCAGCAATAAGACACTAATACAAGTCAAACTCCCAGAAATGGTTTTAGCAATGGATTTAAGCAATATCACTTTGTCAGTTTTACAGAAGTATTATAACCACAATCAGTTAGGGTCACTCTCTATCTTTTCACTCCAGGGTCCTCATGCCACTTTTCTCACACTGGGTGGTGCTGGAGTGTCTACAGGTATAAGGGAAAAGTTGAGTCAGATATACATTTACTTTAGGCTTTGTTGAACATATATGTGGTCATTTCCACAAGTTCTTGCTATCTGCCTCACTGTCAGAATGACTTTCCCAAATACTTCTACATTTCATTGTTCCAGCTCACCCAAAGAAGGCACAGAAGCTGGACCCACAAGCTAGCACGATGAGAAAATATAAGCCTGCAAGGGGTGAAATCCAACACTAATTACTTACTACTCAATAATTTTTCATAATAATCAATCAAACATATTAATACTGAAGAACAGTATAAACCTCTCAGGCTTGTGAAATAGACAACAGGTAAAGACACTTGCCAGCAAGCCTGATGACCTGAAAGAACTGACTCCCACAAGTTCACTGACTTGCCCTGTGGTATACACGAGTGCATGTGAACGAATATAAAAACAATCCTCTACCAATATGTGGACTGATAAATGCAGTAAATTTTTGCAAATGGATTGCCACGTGTAATTCCAATAAAAACAATTAACCTGACTAGCAGACCTATATATTTTCTTCAAGCAAAGACAGTGCCATGTATTGCCAACACTCTGCTCCCATCTCCAAAGCCAGCAAAGGTGGGCTGAGTTCTCTTATCACATCACTGCTGCCTCCAATTCTTTTTTTATTACAATTTATTCACTTATCCGAGCTGTGGCCCCCTCCCTCGTCTCCTCCCAGTCCCACCCACCCTTCTTCTTCTCCTCCTATGCCCCTCCCCTAGTTCCCTGATAGGGTAGGACCTCCTTCCCTTCTAGATGACCATAGCCTATTGGGTCTCATCAATGCTGGCTGCATGATCTTCCTCTGTGGCCTGGCAAGGCTGCACCCTCCAGGGGGAGGTGATCAAAGAGCCAGCCACTGAGTTCAGAGAACTTTGAGATCAGGAACCAATTCTTTCTTTCTTGAATTTCTAAGTATCCTTGGGATTACAATGACCCCCCCCACCCCCGCCCATAATGCAAGAAACTTTCCCCCGTGCAAGTCTTCTCCTTAACCTCCCGCCCTTTTTTCTTTTCAGTTTCTTTTGACATATAAAATAATATGGTCATGGGCTCCTAAACCCTAGAAACTTTAAGGAAGCTATTATAACGTTTTAACACTAATTAAAGGCGTAGCTATAACGAGAAAAAAAACACTTCGTGTTGCCTTAAATTACAGCAGTTTTCTGCATATACTAAATACACTATCCTAGAATTCAAAGGAAAGGTAAAGAGAGAGTAAGCTGTTTTAAATGGATATATTTTGGTAGTGTTGGTGGTATTGTTTTACAAGGCTTTTGAGTACAGTGATGAGAAAATGAACTAAGTAATCCTCTTCTGAAGACAGGTTTCCAGAACAGCAGAAATAATATAAATTCTAAATTGAAGATGGTTAAATAAAAACTATAGAAAAACTCTAACTATTCAAGGTAGAAATATTAGTACATTTCTGTGATGCACTTTATTTTATCATCTCATTACCTGTGTGTATATTTATGTGTATGTGTGTACAGTTTATTGGCAAGGTCCCAGAAAGAACTAGTCCAGTAACAGTAAGTACTTTAGCATCTAGACTGTAGTTTCCAATTTCCAAGGAAGTATGGCTCATTAGAGAACTTAGACCATTCAGAATTCAAGATGAAACTAAAATATCTTGTTATATAAGAAAGAAAAAATGTTATCAATTACTGGTGACAGTTGTGGCAAAAGAAATTCAGATTTGGAGCTAGAGCTATAGCTCAAGGGCACAATATTTGTATGCCACTTGTAGGCCTAGGACTCAACACTGAAAATAAAATCAAGATTTATAATAAATTATAGTTATTATGAACTGAAGGTGAAATACTTTGATTACTCTAATAGATGTGAGGTAAGCACCCCTTTAACCCTAGCACTTGGGAGGCAGGGTAGATCTCTGTGAGTTTGAGGCCAGTCTGGTCTACAGAGTGAGTTCCAGGCCAGCCAAGGCTACACAAAGAAACTCTGTCTCAAAAAAAACAAAAATAAGACAAAACAAACAAACAAAATCCTCTTATAAACCTTTTAGACAGGTGCATTTGAGTGTGTGTGTGTGTGGTATGTCAAGTGTTCTTTTTTCAAATGCCTTTATTATTCTCCATTTTATTTATTGAGATAGGGTCTCTCACTAAACGTGGTGCTTGCCATTTCCTTTCAGCTAGTTGGCTGGCCTAGGGGCACACAGGATCTTTCTTTAGCTGTCCCCACCCACAATGCTTTGTGGTTTGATTTATGCTGAGGCACTGGCTTTTATGTGGATGCTGAAAATCTAAAGTCATGTCCTAATGCTTGTACAGCCATCACTTTAACCACTGATCTGTCTCCCATTAACAATTCTTACAGTGTAATAAAGGCTCTCATAAAATCTTCAAAACAAAAAGCTTACCCAAGAACTAAACTTAACATCCACACTACATAGAGTGTGGAGTATCCTCCCATCTGCCAGAAAATTAGGTTCAAAGCAGGCTCTTTGTTTTCAGTTTATTATTACAATCCTCATGCTAGGTCTATTGCCAGGACCAAGAAAAAAAAAGAGGAAAGAAATGCTGTATTTTAAACTATAGCCAAATCAGAATCAGAATAAATGCAGAATTATATTTAAAATGTTCTTTCTCATTTCTGATCCTTTATTATAGCTGACTCAATGTGAGCAAGTGTCCAGCTCTTCTGATACAATACCTGGACAAAAATAATTCTTTGTCCTTGAGTGTCTGCAGTACTATTTTATTTTTACAAAAAGAATAAGTGGTGTAACCGAAAAGAAAAGAAATAATGATGAAATCTCCCAAGTTTCTTAAATAGACAAGAGGTAAGCAGCTAAGATGCAATAACAAGATATGAGTAGGAAGTGTGTTACCCAAGAAGTTGATACTGCAGAAGCTTGAATGAAAGTTGAAAGGCTTTATGAGTAGGCCAGACTAGATAGATAGTGAGGCAATTAGAATCATTCATTGCTGCCAAGGCATCAGGCCAACATGAATTACAACCCAAACTGAATGAAGCAGAATAGAAAATTAAAAAAGGCTTTAATGAAAATGTTGGAGAACTCACAAGGGATGGGGAAAGTGCCAAATAACTGGAAGATGGCTAAGTAAACTAAAAGGTCTATTCTCCCATCAATGCATAAGGGATTTACAAGTTTAACTCTCATTGCTGTTAATAGGAATTCCATGTGTGATCCAAGGGTGTACTCATGGAGAAAATGCATCTATTAGCATCTCGGCTGGCCTCTCTTGAGCCAACACTGGCAAATGCTCCAAATTGTGTGGTAGATTGGTGATAGGGATTAACAGGACCTAGAATGAAAACCACACGTTTTGCTTTATCCTATAATCCTTTGGTAGTACAAGATTCCTTATCAGCAAAAAATAAAATACATCTACTCAGGCTTTCACAATATTTATTTGAATGGTTCATAAATTAATTTTCAGAAAATTAAAGTAAAAGAAAAAATCACAGGTTCCTATACAATTGATTGTTTTTGGAAAACAGAGGCACATTTTTAATTTACTTACCACCTGAAAATAATCCTTTTGCTAACTTATTTAATAATAGTAATCATAGCCATCATTGTATCCAGACTTTATAGCAGATGCTTTCTAACATTCTACTTAATAATGACAATTAATTATAAAGTATTTTCCTGATTTCAAGATACATACAACTAAAGATTAAAAAAAATATTTCCCTCTGTTGGTCTCCTTGTAGAACTCCTGCCCCCTCCAGGTCTTTCTAATCTCCCACTTCTTCCATAAGATTCCCTGCACTCTGCCCAAGGTTTGGGGTTCAGGGGGGTCCTGCAGAGACTGGTGCTCCAACCAAGGACCATGAATGGAGAGGACCTAGAGCCCCTGCTCAGATGTAGCCCATAGGCAGCTCAGTCTCAATGTGCATTCCCTAGTAAGGGGAGCAGGGGCTGTCTCTGACATGGACTCAGTGGCTGGCTCTTTTGATCACCTCACCCTGAGTGTGCAGCCTTGCCAGGCCACAGAGGAAGACAAGGCAATCAGTCCTGATGAGACCTGATAGACTAGGGTCAGATAGAAGGGGAGGAGGACCTCCTCTATCAGTGGACTAGTGGGCGGGGGGTGGGGGGGAAGAAGAGGGAAGGAGGTTGGGACTTGGAGGAGATGAGGGAAGAGGCAACAACTGGGATACAAAGTGAATAAATTGTAATAAATAATAAAAAGGAAAAAAACATTTTTCCCTGAATCACTAGCTTGAAAGTAACAAATTCAAATGGAGATCCATGTAGCTTCAAAGGCCCTCATCTTTCCTAGGCACCACACCACTCACTATGAAACAGCAACCTGGATCCTCTAATAGAGCCTTTTAACAATATAATTCCTATCTCAACCCAAAACACACTTCAAAAACAATGAACTTAATAAACTTTAATTTTACATAGTTTAAGACACAGAAAAATGTTTCCAAATAGTATCCTTTCCAAAAAGAATATAATGCAATGATTTTGTAAAATAATCAAATATTTTTATTCAAGGTAATAAAAATACTATTGAGCTATGGTATTTAAGGACAATGACAGTACTCTGTGTTGGTCTGAAGACCTCCTTTGAGTAGAGTATTATTATTTCACTAAGTAGTCATGCTGTCAAACTGCCATCTAAATACCTATGTTTATACCCACAGACCTGGGCTACTCTAGACCTTGGTCAGAGAAGCTTCTTTTGCACTGAACAGCAGTAAATGGATAACTGGTCACATAACTGGTCAAGAATAATAGATAGTATGTTCAGCTCTAAATATGACACCTATATCAATACTCCCCACCACCACGGCTCAGAAAACATGATGGAAGAGAAGGCAAAACTAAAACGTAAAAGCCAGAGGATGGGGAGGAGTGCTCTGAAACGTCATCTGGAGGAGCATTGCTATCACACCCATAAGCTCATAGCAATTGTGTCTGACAGCACAAGAGCAAGCGAGCCCCTACCCCTTAATGAGGAGCTGCCTGAGTGTCTGAGGAAAAGAGAATCATTCGTTTTTGAGGATATGGCCACAAATAGGATTCCCATGCTTCAGTGATGGTCCCATACACATGCATATGTGAGTAGCAATAACTGGTGGGTTAAAAGAAAAGATGTGACATTAGGAGGAGAATGTATTGTGAGATATAAGGGAAGATGAAGAAAAATGAGGGGTATATATGATCATACTTCATTGTATACATGTACAGAATTCTCAAGAATAAAGAAAAACAAAAGATGTTAAGTAAATATTTATTGATTGATCACATGCCAAGAAATATATACTAAAGTCAATTAAAAGACAAATAAATTCCTGCTCTAGAAGTAAATAAAATCTACTATGAGAAACAATAAGATTCAGTCTGATGCTAGGTGGTGATGTCGCATGCCTTTGGCCCTGACACTAACAGGCAGAGGCAGGCAGATCTCTGATTTCAAGGCTAGCTTAGTTTACAGAGTGAGTTCCAGGACAGCCAGGTCTACATAGAAAAAACCCGCCACAGAAAAATAAAACAAAACCACAAGATCTAGTATCCAAAGATACAGAAAAGCATTACACACCAAGATTCTTTATCCAAAAGATAAAGGAGCACACAAAATGTTGGGTGCAGACACCTTTTCTCACTGTTGCATTCTTATATAACAATATTTACTTCTCTCTAGTTCATCAGCTTTAAAATACATTTTATTAAAATACTTCAAGAAGGAGCTAGAGGGGTTGGATGGAAGGGGAGGAGGTCCTCCCCTGTTGGTGGACTTGGAGGGGGCGGGGAGGAGGGAGATGAGGGAGGGAGTGGGAGGGTGGGAGGGAATAAGGGAGGGGGATACGCCTGGGATGCAAAGTACCTAACCTGTGATTGAGATAAAAATAAATAAATTTTTAAAAAAAGAAAGAAAGAAAAAATAAACATATGATCTCAATACCAATAAAAAAAAAGAAGGAGCTACTGAGATGGCTCAGTGGCTAAGAGCACTTGCTGTCCTTCCATAGAGCATGGGTTCAATTCCCAGTACCCAAAGGGCAACTTGCAATACTCTCTAACTCCAGCCCCAGGGAATCTGACTCAGCACATGGGTAGTACACAAGACAAGCATGCACGTAAACACTAGCATACACTAAAAATTAACAAAATACTTCAACAAAAATGACTGAACTCAGTAATATTTCATGTATAGTAGGGTCTTCCTTCCCCAAATCCCACTATGAGAAATACACAGCATGCATCACTATACTCAAATTGACAGAACTAAACTCAATTACTTATAAAGCCAAAAAGTTACTATTAGTGCCACATCTTGTTTTCTCCAAAACAAAATTAGTTTTTATAGAAATCTTATTTAATCCAAAGTAATATAAGCTTTAGGACTCCTCAAATTATCCTAATTTCTTAAAAAACAATTTGAAGAGCTTCTATCAAATTGTCTGCACAAGTTTAGTTCAACCAAACAGCAAAACAATTTCTGGAACCAGAGGTAGGTGCTGGATAGCTCTTTCATTTGAGATAATTAAAAGTATTTGATCCACTATGGTGCAATTCAGTGTAAGATCTTTCAAAGAATCGATTAGTCAGTGCAAGTTTCAGGTAACACCTAATCTAAATGTCAGAGCTTGTGGCTGGATTTTACCACGCTCTGGCTATTAATTATTGACTTATCTAAAAAGAGGAAAGATTGTTTTTATTTTCTATATTGGTATTTCAATCATGGACAAGTTGTTATTAAAATCAGCATCAATTCTAATTACAAGATATATTGAAATTTTGTGAACACTAAGCATAAATAGACTAATTAAGGGCACATTAAATTCCAAATTTTGAGAGACCTAGCAATGCAGGTTCTTGGGAGGGAAATATAAATGTGATAAGCCATTCCTTAATGACAGCTACTAGATATGAATGAAACAAGAATGAAACAAACGCTACAGTCTTCTTATAGACACATTTTAGCAGCCTCCTCTCAAGGGGTTACTAGCAATCCAACCCCTATGAATAAACTATCTACCTATGCAAAGTGAGTTTAGAGGTACCAGGCAGCTCCAAGCCCCAACCTCTTTTTCCTACCTCAATACTAGCTGCTGTTAGAATTACCAGGGGTACTCCCAAAATCCAATGATTAATGGTTAGTCTGGGTGTCTGTTTAAAGGTGTTGATAGTGGCTATTGTTTAGTTGGTGGATTGACTTTTGTTACTCAGAAAGAACTAGAGACAAGACACTATAAAATAAAGCACAGTTTGGGAAAGCCCAGAGCAGCAAAAATATTACCACTGGGCCTCCAGTAAAATGCAAACCATAGCTTGCCCAAACAGATGCTGATACTAAAAGAGAGCAGTACTTCTAGGGAAAAGATCATTTTACCAACAACAACAGAGAAGTCTTGAAATTTTTATCTCACAAATAGAAATACTACCCCTATGAATAAGATATCTATGCAAAGTGTTTGCAATAAATATCTATGTATGCAATGAATGTTTCCACAATAAGGTATAAAATAAATTCTCTAAAGTAATTATTAAGTGCTGGAGAGATGCTTAGTGCTTAAGAGCATGGGCTGCTTTTCCAGAGGATCAGGGTTCAATTCCCAGCACCCACATGGCAACTCACAACAGGCTGTAACTCCAGTTCCAGGGAAACCTGACACTCTCTTCTGGCCTCAGCAGGCACAGACACACACGGCGCACAGACATACATGCAGACAAAACATCTCTACATATAAAATAATAAAATTTGGGCTGGAGAGATGGCTCAGCAATTAAGAGCACTGGCTGTTTTTCCAAAGGTTCCGAGTTCAGTTCCCAGAAACCACGTAGTAGCTCACAACCATCTATAGTGAGATTTGGCATCCTCTTATGATGTATAAATACATAAATCTTTAAAAATAATGAAATTTTATTTTTTAATTATCAACACAAAAATACATCAACTCCTTTTCATATTCTATTTGCAAACTGAGACAATAAAATAAAAGGGCCATTCAAAAAAAAGGTACACAGTGTATTTTTAGTTGCTTTTATTACTAATTTTGTTATGCTGTTGGTCTTAATTTTTGTGGTGCTGGGGATTGAAGTCACTAGTTGAAGCACTACACTCTACGAAAGTGTTCTAATACTGAATTGTCTCCTAATCCCAAAAGAAACATTTTTGAATCATGGAAGGAACTTTTTCAATTTGCATTTACATATACTGAATTGAAACTATACAAACAGACCCCATAAGTAAATAATTCTACTACTTTTCTTTTTTTAATGGATCCTATTTGTTTTTCTGCTCCTTAAGAAAATGAAAAGCAGGGGGGCTGGAGAGATGGCTCAGAGGTTAAGAGCACTGGCTGCTCTTCCTGAGTTCAATTCTCAGCAACCACATGTGGCTTACAAACATCCATGAGATCTGGTGCCCTCTTCTGACATGCAGGCAGAACACTGTATACCTAATAAATAAATCTTAAAAAAAAAAAGCAAACAAACATTTATAATAAAAAAAAAGAAAATGAAAAGCATATTTACATTTTATGTCTGATAAGTCACCTAAAGTAGAAGTTCAATTATAAATTAAAAGCCCTCTCCTGTCCTCCCCACGTCTCACACACACACACAAACATACACACATCCTCTACGCATACATACCCAATGAGATCTACCAGGTGTTCTCTCTAAACATTTCATTATTTTGCAATAAAATATGTTCATCTTAGCAGTCTCATACATGGTTTTCAACCACAGTTACTAGCCATATAAATGAAAGACTAGATCACAACATAAGTTTAGCACACTTAGACTAATCTTACAAATACTGTCCTTTCCTTAAATAGGTACTATGCTAGCCAGTGATGGTGGTACACATCTTTAATCCCAGCACTCAGGATGCAAAGGCAGGAGGATCTCTAAGTTTGAGGCCAATTGGTCTACAGAGTGAGTTCCAAGCCAGCCAGGGCTACACAGGGAGCCCTATCACCACAAAAAAGAAAGAAAAAAAAGTAGGAAATAACTTTTTCTCATTTAAAATAATAACTATTTTACCAGATGTAGATTTTTTCTGTTATACAAAAGAACCTTATGACAAATATATCACTGAGACGCTGATAATTCTGAACAAAAGGTGAAACAATCTCGGTTCATTATCTATAAAAGAAACGTGCACAGCTTAAATGGCTTTTAGTTCTGCAACAGTTCCACCTACCGAAAATAATACACAGCTATGAGACATTAATAAGTAGAAAATGTTAGCAAATGTACAAACAACATATTTTCCTATTATTCCATTTGGAAGAGTAATGAATATTACACATCTGAAATGAAACCCAGGCCCTTTTTCCTTCCTTCCTTTTTATTTATTTATTTTTTTAAGGCACAATCTCACTTGCCTGGACTCTCTATGTAGACCAGAAATAGAGTTACCTGGCTTTGCTTCCCAGTACTGGAATTAAAGGAATTCACCATCACACCCAGGAAATCTCCAGTTCCTTATTAGGGTTAAAAGCAAAGAACCAAAAATTTTTTGCCCATACTTTAATCACTAAATGAATTCAATCTATACACTAAAGACTTACCAAGGATTTATTCTTTCCTTAAGTACAATTTGATCCAATTTTTTCCTTAATTCTGATTTTTGTAATTATAATCCAAAAAGATCAGATGCATCATTTGCCCTTTAAAAAAATATTTTGTTATCTTGGCAGTGTTTTTGCCTGCATGTATGTCTGTGCATCACAGGCATGCCTGGTGCCTATGGAGGCCAGAGGATAGTCAGATACCCTGAGTCAGGAGTTGCAAGGTTGTCAGCCACTATGAGGGTGCTAGAAGATCAGCAAGTGCTTTTAACCACTGAGCCATCTCTCCAGCCCCTTTGGTCATTTATGTTCATATAATTGCAACTAATAGTTGTTACTTTAAAAGCAGACTTCCTAAATTCAAACTATTGCTTACCACCCATCTACTGTTTACTGTTTCTTTAGGAAAGTTTCTAACTCCCTGTGCCTCAATTCCTTTAACTGCGAATAAAAAGCAATAATATGGACCTCATAAGATTGCTGGTGTTCAAATTAGTAGACATATGCTTAAGAAACTAGAAGAGTATCATAACAAAAGCATTCAATTTGTTATTTACATTATCAGTATAGTACTTTAGGTTTTTTTAAAACTCAGCTGATTTCTAGAATTCCCATAGTGTCTTTGAAACCATTTTTGCTTCTTTTTAAATGCATATTAGTTGTTTTATATATACTTGATTTGAATTTCAAATCTACTTCCTAACAAATAAACCTAAATGAATTTGCTTAAGGTAAAATTTGAATGTATAACAATAACAGTTCAAAAAGAGCCAGACTGTAGGAAATTCAAAGTGCTTTAGAGTCATCTCAATTTCTTCCCTCTCTTCCCAGCCCCTACATACACCTGTATCCGGCAGCTTACCCTGAACCTTAAAACTCTTCAGAGCAGATTCCAAGTGGGCACAATGATGCAAGCCTGTAATTCCACTATTTAAGAAACAGGGACTGACATAGCAGTTCAGTGTCCAAGTGGGTTCCATAGCAATGGGAACAGGGACTGTCTCTGACATGAACTGATTGGCCTGCTCTCTAATCACCTCCCCCTGAGGGGGAAGCAGCCTTACCAGGCCACAGAGAAAGACAATGCAGCCAGTCCTGATGAGATCTGATAGACTAAGATCAGAAGGAAGGAGAGGAAGACCTCCCCTATCAGTGGACTTGGGGAGGGGCATGGGTGGAAAAGGGGGAGGAAGGACGGGATTGGGAGGGGAGAAGGGAGGGAGCTACAGGAGGGATACAAAGTGAATAAACTGTAATTAATAAAAATTTAAAAATAGAGAAAAAAACTGAAGAATCTAAAAGAGAGACGAATAAAAGAAACGGACTGAAAGGTCATAATTCAAGGCCAGCCTACCTATATGCCTAGACTGATTCAACATATGTACACATACAGATTCTGCACTAAAAATCTGAGACAGAAGTACAGTGAAAAGTGCAAGGAATCAGGCAATGCAGATCTTAAGTAAAATGTTTTCTTTTACTCACCAGCTGTTTAACTCTAGGAAAGTTTGCTCAGTTTGAGCTTTTGTACCTCAACTAGAAAATGCAGCTGCTGCTCATGGTTGTTAGAGAAAAGTAGATTATAAGCTTTATAATGCATCAGGAGTAATGTAACAATCATGTGGATAAAGATGTGCACTGATAATGTATCTCAGAATTATGTTACATGAGCATAGCATTGAGGTAGAAATTAAGTGAGGAGAAACATAACAGGGAAAACTAAACTGCAGAGTCTGAACAGCTACTTGAAATGTGAAAATAATTGGCATAATTCACTTTAAAATATTCTTGATACTTTCGTATTCTGATCTCTAGCTTTATTAGCTAAAAATACAGTTTTGAGTTGTATTTTGATTTCAATATAAAAATTTTGTTGTGAAGAAATAATTCCTTAAATCTAGTATTTACAGCTTTCTTACCAAAGCCCTGCATTACAGATTGGTATATGGTGATCAATATGTGATTATATGTAGAGGTAGCCCATAAAATTTCACAAAAGTTCCCTTAATTTTACCAGTTAGGAAAGAATGTATTATGGCAAAACAAATACAAAATTATCTGTTTGCTTGTTTTGTGTAAATCCCTGAGATTTATTCCAGTGAGACCAGTAAGCAAAAAGAATGAGATTAAAAAGACACAAGACCACAGTGTCATAAACACTATTAAAGTATTTGATAAAAGCTATCCACTTGAGGCTCATTGTAATACATTGGGGGGAAAAGTATTCTCCCATATTTAAACACAATGACAGCAAGCAAAACATTCTGGAAAAGATGTGATACTATTACAACAACAACACACAAATTGTGTTTACCTTATTATTACTACCTATGTGGCTTACAGCACTAGTACAAAATTTTGTTTGATTAACATGATAAAAATTTTGTTTGATTAACATAATACAAAATTTTGTTTGATGAAGATGCTCTGATTATTCAACCCTAAGTAGCAATTCCTCAGCTTGGTACTAAAAACTAAATCTTAAATCTCCTAATATTTTATAAACAAAATACCAGGACATAAATTTTTCCAATATTCTTTTCAAAAATTTCCAAGATTTTTCCAAGATAGGGCACATATTGTCAAGAATAAGTTGTCAAAGTGAATATGAAATGTGCTTCTCAAAATACCATTTACACATTTACCAGATGGTAAAATAAACATGTAAATTGTTATCAAGTATACACCAAGTTTGTATTAAAATTTTACACACTGCAGAAAGGGTGTAAAAAATATCACATATTGTATTACTTGTTCACTTAATAGTTTATTAGTATCTCATAAATATTTTCTTTAAAAATATTATTTAAATGGTCAGAGAATTCATACGCTGCTAGTCAGAACTATATTAAGTTATGAAAGTCCATAAAAATAAAAAATTTATCTTTTTCCTAATTAGTTAAATGTAAAAGAACATTGAAAATAAAATAGATTCTCAAGTTAATAGAATTAATAACTTTGTGAGATTCACCATTACAAAGCTAATTAGAGCACTTCACGGTGGCCAACCCTTTAATCCTAGCACTGGGGATACAGAGGCAGGATGCAGAGGTAGGCATACTCTTTAAATTTCAGGCTGGTCAAGGCTACATGGAGAAATCCTGCTCCCCCCCCCAAAATAAAAACCACAGAAAAGAAGAAAGAAGCTATCAACTTAATGACATATATACTTACATTGATGATTACCCAGAACAGTCAAGATTATAGAGGGCCCAATTGTCAACAACTACTACAATAACTTGCAGTAGTGAATATCAACAAAAATGAGAATATTAAATCTCTGTTAAGTTTCTATCTTTTGTACCTAGGCTTATACTTCAAAGGTTTGAGCATCAATAAAAACACATGGCTCCTTCAATCTTCAAGATCGATAATAATTTTTAAAGAGTTGTTTTATTTTTTATGTATTTATTTTTCTTTTATGTGCGTTGGTGTTTTGCCTGCATATATGCCTATGGGTATCAGATCTCACAGTTACAGACAGTTGTGAGCTGCCATATGGATTGGATGCTGGGAATTGAACCAGGGTCCTCTGGAAGAGCAGTTAGTGCTCTTAACCGCTGAGCCATCTCTCCACCCCAGTTGTTTTCATTTTTATGTGTGTGTGCACACATGCCTCTGTGTGTTTGTGCATGCCGGTTATGTGTACAGATGTATACAAAAGCCAGAAGAAGGTGTCCCTGGGGCTAGAGTCACAGGTGTTTGCGAGTCACCTACTGTGGTTGCTAAGGAGTGTTTCAGTTCTCTGGAAGAACAGCCAGCTCTTAACCACTGAGCCATCTCCCCAGCCTGTCAAAAGTAATATTTAATACACAGAACTAGCATTAGTGGCATTAATAATTTGTCATGTGTCATTCTATAGTGGACAGATCAGCAGAAGATCATAAAGAATGGTATCATAAAAACAGACTGTAACAAAACATCTTAGAATCACCATTTATCTCTTTTATCAGAATGAGTATTTTGGTTCAGAAGAACCTAACAGTCAATGACAGAGCCCAAAGCTTCTAGCAAGTGCAAAATTTCTTTGAAGTCACATTTTATTTTATTTATTTATATTTTATTTTTCTTTATTTATTTTTAATCCATAGAAGCCAGACATGATGGCACCCATCCATAATCCCAGGACTCAGGAGGTAGAGGCAGAAGAATCAGGAGGTCAAGGGCAGCTTTGGCTACATTCCAGGCTTAAGGCAATTGTGGGCTACTTAGACCCTGTGTCTAATTTTCTTTAGACTAAGTATTCATGAATCACAACAAGTAAGTTTTTTACAAGCCACAGAGTAGCTGAATTTACTATTATGCTTGCCCATCTCATATAAATCAATACAGGATATACAAACAGACAAATGAAAGTAAAGTTTTGTAGTTTCAGCAAACAGCCCTGGAAAATAAAACCTTGAATCTTCTGAATTTTGCACATTAAATTCATATTTGACTACCTTCATAGGATGAAACAGAGCACAGACTGATCCATTAGGCAGTACAGAGGTCTAGTGTCTTCTATGGCAGGGCACCTGAAAAATGTGTTTCTGTACTATATTCCCAGTAATACAGATGTTGTTGGTGGGACCAATATGAGAAGTCACTGGAGAAATAGGAAGAAACTCAGTGAACAGAAACCCATGGTCGTGTCCTGGATCAACAGAACAGGTTCACACTTACTTGTTTCATGTCAGCACACCAGTGATTCTGAAATAGTTGTTGTGAAAAAGTCCCCAAGACTGAAGGATCCTATCCTCATTGGAATGATATACAAAAAAATTAATGATCATTTTATTAATGCCTCTTTTCTTTTTAATATGTTTTCAAATTAAATTAGTCTCTTTTTGTTCATGGGCTCAAGAAATAATAACGTATGTGATAGCAGAAAATAACTAATATATTAAAGTTTAAAAAGTAACATTTTTATTGAAAACAAAATGTGAGGTGGTATATAGATATAAGCATATAAACCCAGTATTCAAGAGGCCAAGGCAAGAGAACTGCAAGATCAAGGCTAGTCTGGCCTATGTAGCAAGAACCTATCTCACAAAATAAAAAATAAAAGCAAAATATGTAATTAACAAGCGATAATTATGTTATTTATGGCCACATAACTGTTTGCTTATAAACTGAAAGGACAAGGAGATGAGTTGTTGTATGATACCTTGTGATTAGTATACTGCAATCCTACCAAAATTTGAAGAAAAAAATTATTTGCCATTCCTTTTTCTCATGCGTTAGTAGTATGTACTCCAATAGGATGTTAGATAATGTAATCATAGTATTTGGGGTTTTGGTTTTGTTTTGTTGGTTTGGGGTTTGGTTTAGTTTGTTTTTTTGAGACAGGGTTTTACTATGTAGTTCTAGCTGTCAGTCCTGGAATTCACTCTGTAGACCAGGATAACCTCAAACTCACAGAGATTCTCCTACTGCTGCCTCCCAAGCGCTGGGATTAAAGGCATGTGCCACCATTCCCAGATCAGTATTTGTATACTAAATTCCAATATGCAAAATTCTCTCATATATGAACCTTACTAATATAATAATCAAGTTATTTATAAAATTACAATATAGAATCTGTATTCTACCTTCAAGTTTTTAGTTTGTTTTCAACAACATCCATTCCTCCCAAATTCTTTCATTTATTTATTTATTCATTTTAATGTGTACGGAGTGCATGCCTGATGCTCACAAAAGCTAGAAGTCATCAGGTCCCCTGAAGTTGGAGTTACAGACAGTTGTGAACTGCCATGTGGATATTGGGCACAATAGCCTCTATAAGAAAGAGCTAGAGATGCCCTTAACTGCTGAGTAATCTCTCCAGCCTCATTCCTACCAGCATCTTGAGAAAAATTAACAGTCCATACAGGCATTTCACATTATTCTTTCATGTTTTTCCTTATGCTATCCCATCACAAGATTACAAATTCCCAGTTATATGTTCCCTAGTTAGTAGACACCTCCCAATTTTAGATGCCAATTTCTAAATTTATCAATACTATAAAAATTTTAATTATGTCAAGATTGACATAACTGGAACTGATAATAAAATGGAGAAGCAAATCTTCACAAACTTACAGAGTAACTGCAAATTTGTATAGCTTATATACCAGAAATTACTTCTAGATTTTATGTCTAATTCAAGGAAATCCGAATAAATACACAACATATACTTTTGACAGTAGTAAAAACCTAGCAATAACTACAAGTACATAAGGAGTCAGTTTTGTCATCTATGACTTGCCCACACAACAAAATAGTAAAGATGTTTAAAAAGAAGAAATAGTGTGTACTGGTTGAAAATACTGCCTAAAAATATTAAGTATGATATATCAGTAATACACACTGTTTCTTAGGGTGTATAATAAAAGTCATTTAAGCTTACTCACAGTTATTTCTGTTGATCAGAGTCCCATTTTTCAGTATTAAGATAAAACCAGGACCCTGTTAATCTTAAATGAGAGTATAGAAGTTCCCAAACCCTTCTAATATTACCTTCTTTTTGCTTTCTAACACATTCTGTTTTCCAAGAATCAACATTTCTTTTTATTTTTTATTCTTAATTATGTATTTGTATGTAGGAGTAAATGTTGTCCCCATAGAGTCCGAGGGTCATTAGCTCCCCTGGAACTGGAGTCACAAGTGGTTGTAAGTCACAAAGTGGGTGTTGAGAACTGAACCCAGGTCCCCTAGAAGAGCAGTCAGTGCTCTTAACTGTTGAGCCATCTCTCTAGCCTCTGAGTACCAATGTCTTAAGTAGACTTTGTCTTCTCCATCTTCCAGATCTCATTTATGACTTTTTTTCTATCCAAGTGTCTTTCCATGTTCTGAACTTTTGCATATGTTCATCCTCATCAAAGCCTTCACCTAGACATAGTCATAGCAGGTTCTATGCTACCAAGGGCTTTCTTCTATGCTCTTCCAGAACTCATTACTTAACCATTTTCTATCATGTAGAACAATGTTTTCAGAAACCACAGAGAATATGCATTCATTTCACCCTAAAGTCTCCACGTGTCATATGTATGCCTCAATTACAGCAATCAGCAAAGGCTCACTAAATTAAATAGTAATCAAATCTGCATAAGAAGTTCTTGCTGTTTCAGTTTGTATTAAATAGGGACTCTTCAGGTTTTTATATTTCTGTAAAGAGAAGTTATTTTTCATTTTCTAGGTTGTGAAAATACCAACATTACAAAGAGAGAAAGAAAGTTCACTCAGCTATAATAAACCTCACTAGAACACCACACCACCACCATCACCTGCATGCAAGGAAAAAAACATGGATATAATGTTTTCTATTATTACTCCTCCCTCAATGAGTAACCCATAAGGGGGAAAGGGGGCAGCGGGACATTTAGTTTAAAGTCTAGCCCGGAAAGCCTTTGCATAATAGCAGAGAAATCCTAAAGTTTGGTTCAGGTATTTGCATATTAAACAGAGCAACTTGATGAGACATACTCATTAGGATATCTAAGGAAACTATCGCAATGTTGCTTTTGGTTTGCCAAAAACAAACTAAAACCTTTTCATTTAATTATAGTTTAAACTGCAAAAAGAGCAAGTATAAATAAATCCCATTAGTCCAAAGATTTTATTTTAGAAATATTTGTATCTTCTCTCTTGCCAAATCACATTCACTAATAAACAGATTTCATTTTTACTATAATTTTCCTTTTTATTAACAAGTGAAACTAAGAAAATAATCAAAAGATTGGCAGATGGAAACAAGTGAGAAGCAATGTATACAGATAACTCAAAACAGGAAATGCCTCAGTAATAAAAATGACTATATATAATTTCTAGGAATAATACTAAGTGAAAAAACAAAAGAAGTAAAATTTATACAAAGTCTAAGGGTCTTAAAATATTCTAACATACATTATAAAGGATAGATATGATTAGAATGATGAAATCTAGCCTCAAAAAATAAAATACAAAATAAGGAATAAACTAAAAGCTGTGCATTTGTTCTAATCCTTTTACCATTTTTCAATCTGGAAACACTTCTAAATTTAGGAGTGAGCTATAATAAGCCATGGTCACATGACTGCCTAGTTTCTTGAGCATTAATAAATACTTAATTCTAGCACAGATGACAAACTGCATTTGAGAAAAGCAAGTAGTAGAAATAAGAATCTAAGAAATAAGAATCAATAAGTTTAATTTTTCTTCGTGTTCATTCTCTGATTTTTAAATCTTAGAAGCTGCTGATTTGTAAACACTGCAGAAGCTCAGTTGAACATGACAAAAATAAGCAGGGTACAGTCGTTGCTCTCCTGTAATCCTAACATTTGGCAACATGAGGCAAATGAATGGGGCTCAAGACTATCTCAGGCTATACAGAATGACCTTGGAAAAAGTCACACACACACACTCATTCATACTTAACCAAGCCTTTTCTTTTAGCTTTTTGGTTTTAGGCATTTTGAGTCCTAAGGCTTCACAAGCTACATTATAATTCTCAGCAAATAAACATATCTTACTTCATCCTATAATTATGTTATAATTTTCTCATACATAATAGTATACAAAACACAAACTACAATATAATATAATTAATATAATATAAACTGTTTCCTAGGGATAATAATATCAAATAGCCCTCCACACTTTAAGGGATTCTAAATCTGAATAAATGAAAATACAAGTTTCTATGATATTTGTGTAATAATATATTGATTAAAACTTCTCAAATACTAAGTTACTGACTGTTTGCTGGGTGATGTTTTCAAATGGATGTGACCATTCAAAGTCAATGACTTGGGAAGATGCCACAAACTATGAAGCCATGTGAGTAAGTCAGCAGCTTTGCATTTGGTCTGTGCTGATGAGAAGAAATTATCCTACCTGACATATTTAGAGGTACTCCCTCTATAGCGGAATTAAAATCTGGTCTATAGCAGACACTGCCTAAATGGAATTACCACCCTTAGAATTCTGAACTTGTTCCATATAGTAGGACTGTTCTGGATACTATGGTGTTTATTATTTAGAGAACGGCATCAGATGCCAAATAGAAAATACTTCCAGAACGCTTTCCAATTCCATTTTCCCAGGTGAAAGCTACTGTAGAGCTGACGTAGTTTCCAGGGGCAGCACTTTTACTTCTGTTTTCTCACACAGAGCTGAAGAAAGACAAACGTATCTATGCAGAAAGTGAGAAGGCACTGTACTTCAGAAAACTTTTCTCAAATCAAAAACCTAAACTGCTGCTTCTAAAAGACGTCCATACTAATATATGATTTAAAAATTAAAAGATAATAAAAAACAAAGTTAATTGAAAGCAATTGTTTATGGGCTGGAGCACTGGGTCAGTGGGAAAGTACTTATTACTCTCACAGAAGACTTGGGTTCAATTCCCAACTCCTACATGGTGGCACATAACTCTGTAACTCCAGTCCCAGGGGATCCGACCTCCCTCTTCTGTTTCCAAGTGCATCAGACTCTCAAATGATGCACATGCGTGCAATAAAAATAGTCAGGCACATCAAGTAATAAGAAAATCTTTTAAAATGTAGTTTTTAAAAAAGAAAATAGCAACTGGGTGCAATGATGCATACCTGTAATCACAATACTTGGTGAGATAGAGGCAGGCAGATCTTTGTGAGTTTGAGGTCAGCCTGGTCTACAAAGCGAGTCTAGGACAAACAAGGCTACACAGAGAAACCTTGTCTCAAAAAAAAAAGAGGAAAGAAAGAAAATAGTTATTTTAAGGGCTGAGGAGTATATCTCTGTGATAAAGCACTTGGCTAGCATTTGAGAGGCTCTGAATAACATAGTCACACCATATAGAAAGAACAGGTTTAGAGGAAATGATCATTCTTCAAACTTTGTGATTACTTTTAGTAGTTAGCTCTTATACTAGTCCTTATAATGGACAGGTACCATTTGCCAACTTTAGTAGCTGAAAAACAAAGCAAAACAAAGCAATCAACCTTTCTTTTATTATTATTATTATTATTAACATTTATTACAATTTATTCAGTTTGTATCCTGGCGTGTCCCCCTTGCTCATCTCCTCCCAATCCCACCCTCCCTCCTTCCCTCTTCTCCCCCATGCCCCTCCCATAGTCCACTGAGTTCTTCCTCCCACTCTATTTGACCCTAGCCTATCACGTCTGGTTCCATTGTCTTCCTCTGTGGCCCAGGGCATGGCAGGGCACTCAGGCAGAGGCAGGCAGATCTACATGAGTTTGAGGCCAGCCTGGTCTACAAAGCAAGTTCCAAGACAGCCTGAGCCACATGGGAAATCCCATTTTGAAAAGCAAAACAAATAAACAAACTTTAGAAACTTAAAAAAGGTTAAAGATTTTAATAACAAAAAGAACATGGAAAAGATAAGAATCTATCATTACATTCTATCACCCTTGATGTCGTCATGCACTCAGAAAGATTGTTAAGTCATTCACTCAATTTTTCTTACATAGTACCCCAATTCTATAAAAAAGTATGAAAATTTCAATAGAAAGATATGATACAAGAGAAAAGTGGGGACATGCTTAGCTGAGCAAATGAACAGAATACTTGTTAACTTATAACAGAATACCTGTAACAGAATGGTGTGTTTTTCAAATGTAAAACAACTATCTAAGAGAATCATGAAATATATTTTTAGGTGATATCTATAATTCCTTTTCAATAAGATTCAAAGTAAGTTTAAGTATCAAGACAAATTTAATGTGTTAAAAATAAATAATATTTTGTCAAACTTTGCCTGTGTGTTTTAGTTTTAAAAGCTTTGAAAGACATTCTCTAGATGTAACTCTATCCTAATTCATATCTGAATTTGAACTCCATCAAAAAGTCAGATATCCACAAATATGCCAATTCATTACAGCTGAAATGCATTTTAAACATTTCATTTTACAAATGAAAATAGTGTTGATCATCATAAAGTGTCCTTTTTGTAGCCAGGAATGGTGGTGCACACCTCTAATCCGAAGAACTTGGAAAATGAATCTGTGAGTTCAGTATTAGCCTGATCTACATAGGTAGATCAGACCATCCAAAGCTACATAGTGAGACCGTATCTCAAACAACAGCAACAAACAATAACAATAAAATGTCTTACTTGTGTTCACTGTTTCTAAAACCCACTAAGAGACAAATTTCTTTTAGATAGATAGATAGCTAGATTATACACATATATATGTGTATATATATGTGTGTGTATGTATACACACACACACACACACACACACACACACACGCATATTTGGGAGAGGAAAGGTTTTTGAGGCAGGGTTTCTCTCTGTAGCCTTAGCTGTCTGAACTCACTTTGTAGACCAGGCTGGCCTCGAACTCTCAAGGACCCACCAGCCCCTTCCTCCCTGAGTGCTAGGATTAAAGGTGTGTGCCACCACGACCAGCTGAACTCTATTTTTTAACTAATTTAATATAAGTAAACTTATATTCTAAATTTCCATGGCATCAACTATAAATTTTCAGTTATACTATATAAAAATTTCTTTAACATGGTAGATTTTTATTAGCTTCTTACTCAAATGGAGATTATTATGTGTGCAAATTAAGAAATAATAAATGTAAAGGCTTCTGATCCTAATTTGGAAGTAATTATTTTCACAAATAGATTGTTAAAATGGTACTACATGCTCTGGTAGGAGGGCATAGTAGTTTCTAGGGCCAAAAACATGCATTTAATATAAAATCCCCACTCACTTTTCTTGACTTTTTTGTGCTCATCATGTTAGTATACACATACACACACTCTTTTATGACTATATAAAAAAGGTTTAATAATGATACGCTTATTTTAAAAGACAGTACGTATAACTGTATAGTTGTGAAATCTCTTCCCTTTTGTGAAACATACTTAATATTGCTGCCTTAGAAAGGTTAAATTAACACAAAGGAAAATTAACTTTAAAAAATCCATTTTAATACTTATCATGTTAAACTTGAGCTAAGAATATCTGAAGCTTCGGGGAGGCTAAATAGGAAAATGTAGATTACAAATTATCAGACCAAAAGAAAAATCAAGTAGGTGAAGACAATGAATTGAACAAATATGTGAAGAATAACACTTTAAAAAAAAATGAAAGTAGCCATTTTTTCACCACCTGGAAACCAAGGAAGCACACGATGAGGGCAGGGACAGATTTTAAATTGCCCTTTCCTACAGGCCTCATAAGGCCCACTACCACCAAGCAGTCCAACAGCACTAAACAGAGCTGTAAAATAAGTGATAAGGACTGTTTCCTACAGAGGAAGTGCAGCTACTCTCCCAGGTCAGTTAGGGCCTGACAGCAATTTTTCTTATGAGACATTACATATGGTCACAGCCATTGAAAGGCGAACTTTTTAGAAACTTTTTTAATGAATGGATGTATGAATGGGCAAGCAAGCAGAGCAGAGAAAGCTACAAAAGAAAAACTAGTAGGAGAAAGTAAAGGAGATACAAAATCTATGATATCAAGTCACAAACGGGCTAATTATGACTTAAAATAGCTAAAAGAATAAGACTATATGGTAACGAGGCCATTGCCTTTAATTAAGAGTGCACTGGTGAACACAGTAAGAAAGATTGTAGTAGTGTCCATACAAATGAGGAAGCTGAATTGAAAAAGATCAAAGAAAGCATTGACAGATGGATCTTAAGTACAAACGAGATCAGGGATAAATGCAGTAGCTCACACAGCTGAGGATGTTCTATATAAAAAGAATCCAAACCAGCAAGACAAAAATATTAGATAGTCCTTTCACAAATACAAAGAGACACTAAATCATAGAAAAGTGAGTATCCAGCTGAATTTAATATAAAAACATATAGAGGAAAAAACATAATTTTTAAGTATGGGAGGGGCTAAATGAAAGGACACATTGCATCTAATATTTATCTCCCATACTTTAAAATTGCTTTGAGGGAAAGTGTGAAAGTTGTAACCTCAAATAAGCAAAATGATGAGTCAGGATAGAGTTTATAAAGATTCAGGTTGAGGGTGGTAGCAAGAGAAAAAAAAAAGAGTAGGTTCAAAAAAAAGTTGTTGGCAAGAGCAGCAACAAGGGCAAAATGAGGGTCAGAGAGGGAGTGGAGATGGAGGAGGGAGGAGCACATTTGTGGGGGAAGAAGGCAGTGTGTTTCTTTGACTGTCTCCACAGGAACAAAGCATAAATTAAGAGAATGAATGACAAAGGTGAATGAGCTGTAAGAATTATTAACAATGCAGTCATTTTAAGAAAGCAAATCAAGACAGAGGTAGAAAAGATTTTATTTGAACAAAATATATAGCACTACATGTTAAATAAACCATGAAGAATAAATTCTCATTATAGTTTCTGTTTTCTCAAAAGAAAACTTCTGAGTAGTAAACACTGCTATTATTTGGTAAAACTATATCCACAGTTATAATTTCTTATTCAAAACCCTAGAAGTTGTGAAAGCACTAGCCACTTTGTAAACACTTTAATTAGAAATACTGCTTTGTCTTCCATAAATTCTCAGTCAAGACATTTGAAATATAAGAAATATATATGATAACTGAACATTCTCATAAAATGATTGTGCTGATTTCAGATGGCCTAAACTTAATCTCCATAAAGCCCATGTATACCTTATTCATTGAACTTCAAGACTATTAAGCTATATGTATATATGTATGTATACACACACATATACATATACACATACACACATAAGATTCATATTATAAATGGAGAGATTAAATTTGGAATTCCACAAGTAGCCTAATGCCTGATTGCATTACAAAGACAGATGAGTGATTTTACTAATTCATATGGTAGATATAATAAAGGAAAATATTCTCTCCTGCAGATAGCAAGATATCCTGGAACCTAGAAAGAATAACTTTTTGTTGCTAGAAGATTGCAAATGCCTGAATGTTTGTGGGTGTCATCCTCATAGTGAAAGAAGCTATCTAAAAATCCCTACACAAATCTATCTGAAATAATGGGGTTTTCTATAAACTTTCAAGGCAGACTTCCATGTGCCCACAAATGATGTGGCCTCTACAGTGTGCAGTGGAGTACAGTGTTCTACTTGTTTGCAATGGTTTTATTTTTCGACTAGTTTTTATCACACTTGGCATGAACAAGGGAACATGTGCTTTGCTAAATTTGAACTTTTAAGATGAAACTGAATTAACTGAGAACCAAAAAATTGCTTCTGAATTTTCCTAAGATTGAAAGTGCCTTTCTTTCATGGTAGGAAAGGCAAAATAAATGACAAATACATCCTGAAATCTCAGGCGTGAGTTAGGTGGGCCCTGGAGGTTAGAACAACACTGTTGGCTTTTTTTCTTTTTTTAAGACACGTGAATGATGAGACTGGATTGAAAAGGCTTTTTTACCCATATAGTACACTTTTTCTAGAAGTATACTACACTTAAACCTAAATGGACCTAACATAAGTAATAAATCTGATATAAGCAAGTTTTATTTTATTTTCAACCAAAAAGTTTAATTAATTTATCATTCTTGAAACTTAGTATCTAACCATGAAAACACAGATCTGTTACCTTGAAACTTAATCCTGTACTTTTCTTTCCAATAGACATGAACCACACTGGCTAAAGCAATGAGAAGCATCTCTTTACAGATACCTTTACATCCTAATTTCCATCGGCCGCCTCATAAAAAGGTGTGCCATGATACAAAGTACAAATGCTTCTCTGTATGCACAATGAATGCTCAGTCATGCAGATATTTTTGAAAGACTTGAAATCCAAAACAATGTTAAAACAAAATCGAAGTAGAAAATGCAGGATATGTTTATAAGTAATCTAGTGACAAGGAATAGGTCAAACAACCGGGAAGACTCAGCTTGTGGTTCAGCTTCATTGTACTAATAATGTCACAGTCAGTACATTTATTAAATTAAATATTGCCAGCAAGGGTCTTTTAAATGCCATGTTCCTGATACTGGATTATATATTTATTTCAGAGTTAGCATAGTAAGAAGAGGAGCTACCAATAGAAAGTCTATTAAGCAATGTTTTTCCCCTATTGGATTAATGGAACTATTCAAATCAAATTTTTCACGCCATGCCTTGAACACCGCTGCACACCATACTGTGGGTGTAAAATACACGCAAGGCAGATATAATCAGCTCAGATGAAACCCGTGACTTGTACACCATCAAGTTTACTTCACTGTGAAAGCAGTGGGGGTTTCTTTCAAGTGAATATATTTCTAAGTGTGACAAAGTAATACACAAACCAAAGAGGGAAAACAAAAAGACGCACAACTCTCAAAACAGTTTATCTAAACTAAGTAGATAATGCAATGGCTAAAGTCTTGCCTGTTTTGTCTGTCTTCTCAGAGAGACTCCCATCTTCTTGATCTGGAAAAAGAAAATCTAAATTCAATGACCTTAGTAATTTACAAAGATTTGAAGTGCTTAAAAGGTCTCCGCTACATTTTTAAAAGACTGATATCATATTAGCCTATAATAATACTCATTGAATATTCAAATTAGTCACACAGTTGCCACCATATTAAAATAAATATTTTAAAATTTGAATTGAGTTACTGACCTCAAAGTTGTGTGTTTCTTACTTAAGCTTATCTATTGTTTCTGTTTCTTTGAAGGGAATCTAGACAGGTTTGTTTTAACATAAGATCATAGGTTCTTTCTTTTCCTATCCCTGTGACTGACTAACTACTCAGACACATGCAAATAAGATGCTGCACTTGAGACCAAGCTGAACACACACATTGTCCGATTATCACTATAGTTTTAAACTCTTTAAGAATACATATGGCCTCCGTTCAATAAAGCTTTGTTCCTGACTTGTATCCTAAATAGAAAATAAACAGCCTCTAAAACTTCAATGCTAAAAGTATAAATAATATCACCCCCCCCCAAAAAAAGGTGAGTCACATAAGAACTAATAACAGTTGGATTTGTCACAAAACATAACTTCTTGATTTAGGGATATTAAGTTCCCCATATGTCCCTAGTTCCTAATTGCTAACAACTCCCATTATTCTGTTTTAAAAATCAAGAACAATGTCATTTGTGAAATATATAGGTCAGTAAGTTCTGTCTGTTGGGGAAAAAAATTAAAATGCTGTTAGTGGTTGAAAGCTATGCGTGCTGAGGACTGGCTTTGCAGCAGCCTGCAGGAGGCCCCAAGGCCAGAGCCTTAGGCTGGAGGTGGGGGTGGCCTGGCCCCACAGCAGGACTCCAGGCCTGCTCTCTGCGCCCGCCCACTGCCTGGCACGTCAAGGCCCAGGCTGAGCAGGTCCCTTGGGACTAGCCAAGGCCTGAGGCCTGGGTTAGGCCATGCGGCCTCCTCCGGGGTAGGCCCTGGGGTCGCACCGCACTCGAGGCCTCGGAAAGCATCGGTCTCCGCGGCCGGGCGGGTTAGGTTCCACGGAGGCGCCTCTAGGTCCCAGCCGCCTCGACGGCCGGCGCGGGGCTGGAGAGGCTGGAGGCCGGCAAGATGGCCAGGGGCGGGAAGAAGGCGAAGGAAGCCAAGGGTGGCGCGCCCTCGCCTCACCCCGGCCTCCCTCTCCGAGGGAAAACACGCCTTTGACAAGGGAGGGGACTGACAAGCCTGCGGGGAGGGCTCGCGGCCCTCTGGCCCCTCACTGGAGGGACAACTTGGAGAAGCGGCCTGGGCCCGGGAGGCCGGCTCCGCTCGCTGCCACTGTCCGCTCGCCCCGGGGCCCACGCCCAGCCTTCTCCCGCCGAGGAGGAGCGCCCCGAGCCGTCAGGGGAGAGCAGAAAGCACTCGGCCTCCGACTGGAGCGCGTGGCTGCGGATCTACCTCACGCTGACTCAGTCCACACAGCAGATGGCGGAGCTGCGAGGGAAACGACCTCCCCGGCGCTTCTGTCAGCTGCCGAAGAGCAGCTGCAGCGCAGGCTTTCGGCACGAGGCGCTTCGTTCCCCCCAGAGCTCTGCTCGGACCCGAAGGGCCCTCGCTTACGGGCTTGACACCACTCCCGGGCCCGCCCGCCCGGGGACCAGGCCCGGGGAGCGGGTAGGCCGCTGGGCGAGGCGCGCTCCCGCGAAGGGACCCCGGGAGCTCGGGCGGCCGCGCGCGCCCTGGGCCCTGACCTCCCGGCGAGCGCGCGCGCCTGCTCCGCGCGGCCCCCGGGCGGCACGTGCTGCTGCTGCTGCCGCGGGGCCGGGGCGGGAGGGCGAGCCGGCGCGGAGCACAGCCCCCGGGAGGTGCGTGGCCGCGGGAAACGCACCGCTCCGCTCCTCTCCCGACTCACACACCGGGTTTTGCACTTTCTGTCGCCGCCTTTACTTGGTAGGTGAGGAGACGGCAAGGGAAAAACAAAGGAAAACAAAAATCAGTCGTCGGTTTGTTTTCTCTTTTTCCCTCTCTGTGGCACGCGAGACTCCACGGAACGCCGTCTAGCGGCGGGATTGTCCAGGGAAGGCCAGGCGGTGTAATCTCCCCCTCAACTTTCCGTTTTCATGGGAAATTTGAAGCCTCTTCACATCTGCCACACCACAAGAGGGATACAGGACAATCTCTGGGTGCTAAGTTTAGTTCTGTCGCCCCAGGCCAACTCAGACTAAAGGAGGAGGCTGAACCATTCCCTGCCCCTGTCCGGAGTCACCCTCTCTTTGGGGACAGAAGTACAGAAGGCCCTTCTGTGAGGCTAAGACAGAATTGAACACTTTCCCATGAAATTCCTCATCGCCATTTGTCCTCGGGGGGGTGAGGACCCGAGCTGAGTAAAACTGCAGCAAGGATCCCTTTATAGAAGGGCCGGAGTAGATGCCCCCAAGGCATCATCCCTCACTCCCCAACCCCTCACTGCAGCAAGTTTTTAGCTCAGTTCTTAAAAACAACTCTTCCACGTGTTGGTTCTGGGGGTCTTTCTCCACCGCAGCCCAAAACAATGCCCTGATAGCACCCTCTTAGAGGTGTAGGCCTGTTAGCATTTGTGAAGACTCGCCAGTCACCTCCAAGGCAGCGCTGTAAAAACACAATTCTTAGCATCTGTGGGTCAACAGTTTATCTTGACTTGCTTTAAACTGCACCCTACTCTCACCTAAGGCCTCACTGATTATTGTGTGAATGTTAAGGCAATTCTTTACTTATCTAAAGACGCTCCTTTTTCTGTCATTTCAACTGCGGAAAGAATCAGAGCTAGGATAAAGATAGTGTATAGATTTTTTTTTTCCTAGGGAAAAAAAAAACAGCAGTAAAGAGAACTACACACATAGGGAGTTAAATAATTGTAAGTAAATAGGAGAAAAGCAATCCATAGTGGTGCCATAAAACAGAATTAACAGGGTAAAGGAAGTGGCTACTGTTGGGCTGTCTGGAAGGAGCAGAGGGGAAAGGGGGTAGTCTTGCTTAACCCTTAAAGCCATAACCTATAATGATTCTTTGCAAACTGTAAACTGCTCTCAAACACCATACTTAGCGTTTTACCAGGTTTATTTTACTTGTTATACACAGACGATACAAACGAGCAGAAAACAAAACGATTCTCAGTGGAGTGTGTACTTGTATAAATTATTCAATTCACAGACAAAACAAAACAAATATAAAAATCACAACATTTGATTTACAGAAGAGCCAAAGTATACACACGTTTAGACCCTGAATTCCTATTAGGAAAAAATCCCCCCATGGACTGGAATCTAGATTGAATATTGTGTATGATGCATATTTCACATTGATTTTAAAGTACAAAAGAAGTATAAGTTTGCTACACAACATTAGAAATCCTACTAATCTATTTCCAGGGGGATCAATGCTCCTTATCAAATATAACAAGACTTGGGGGGAAATCAGTCTTACTTGCAAGAATGCTAGTGTTTTCCCAAGAAAGTCAATTTTCAGCTGTCTCTAAGTGGTGGGGGAATCGTTTTCAAAACTAAAATGCAGTAAAATATACAACTCACACAGTTCATCTTCACTAGACTACACTATAGTTACCAACAATTCAGTCATCTATAGCATTAGTAGATTATTCATTACAAAGATTTACAGCATATAAAGGTGGAGTGGGGACTGAAAAGATATTCAGAAACAGTTTGTCAGCATATTTGGCACCTGCACAGACCAGTAATGGATTTGGCACTTTGGGGAAAAACAAATAAGGCAAAATAATATTGCTGATGTGGAGCTATTCCATTTAGAAGGAAGGGAGGAAAACACATAACTCCAGTTAACTCCGCTTTGCAGGCATCATGCCACTTAATAGACTTGCCTAGGGACAGACAACTAGCTTTTATAGGTGTTCAGGTGGATTCTCCTTAGCTATTTTGTGTGCACTGGGGCACATAAGTGGTTACATCATGCAACAAATTGAGAGGTGAGAGAGCCACCACTATGGAGTGTTTCATGTTTCCAGAGCCTCTTAGGATATCTTTAATATCTCACAAGAAAACAAAGGGGGGAGAGCGGATGGGGGAAGAAAGAATGAAGGGAGAAAAGAAGAGGAAAGGGAAGGAGATGAATAAAAAGTTAAGCATGAACTGGTTTTGTGCCTTGACAATGAGAATAAAAACTAGCCATTCGATACAATAATTTAACACTATATACAATCATTTCACAGGCTTTGTTCCACTAAAAGTATTAACATCCCTACCATCCATCCATCCATCCACTCGGGTATAAGAAAGGACGCGCTGGGCTGGGTGGGTGCAGGTTCTAGAGCCAACATCCTACGGTTAATGGGGAGGCCAAGACAAGGCGGGTCGGAAATCGCTGCTGCCTGACCGGACGGCCCAGGTCTCCTAAAGGTGAAGAGCTTCATTCCAAGAGAAAGAAGGAGAGGGTGAGGGAGGGGGGGGGGGGAGAGAAAAAATAGACGGGGAGAATCATAACTTCACAGAAGGGAAGTTGGAAAACCACAAGGTTGACCGCCAGGTTCAAGGCCGGTGCGCTAACTGCAGAGACGGCTGTGCAGAAAGAAAGGAGAGAGTTAAAAAAATAAAAAATAAAAATCCTGGTGGGAGACCTGCACTCATACCCCGCAGACGGTCACCGAGGGTCAGGTGAAGGAGCGAGTGCGCACGAGCGGGCGGGCCGGGGGAGGAGGACGCGGGGCAGCGAAGCCGGGGGGGGGGGACTGGGGGGGGCCGGGCGCGGGTGCGGGAGGCCTAGCTGTGCGAGTAGAAGCCGTAGTAGCCGCCTATGTCCTTGGCGCAGTTCTTCTCGCAGTCCCGCTGGGCGAGCACCTCGCTCTTGAGCGGGGACGAGCTCTCGGACACCGGCGTGTCGGCGGGCGAGATCCGCCTCCGCTTGGCCTGCTCGTAGATGCCCGAGTCGCTCGAGTCGATGGACTTGATGGAGGAGGGCGTCTCGATCCAGCTGGAGTCGGACAGGTCCTTGGGCTTGGCGTCGTCGGCGGCGGCGGGCGCCAGCGGCGAGCGCTCGGCCGCCAGGCCCTCGGCCTCCTCGCCCAGGTAGGGGTTGGCCCCGGCCATGCGCGCGGCGGCGGCGGCGCTGTTGGGCCAGCAGGGCAGCACGGAGCCGGACTTGGCGCCGCAGTACTGCGGGGGGCTGCGGGCGCCCCAGCCCGAGGGGTCGGCGTAGTAGCCGAGCGGGCGGCCCGTGCAGCCCGCCGCCTGCAGCGGCAGCGCCTTCACGCCGGCGGCCGCGTACGACAGCAGCGTGGCCGCGTTGCCCGCGAAGTCCGTGGCCGTGTCGTAGGCCGAGGCGGCGAAGTCCAGCCGGTTGTTGGCCGGCGTCACGAACCAGCGCTGCGGCGACGGCGCGCCCGGGTCCTCGGCCTGCTGCGGGGACAGCAGCCCGTTGGTGTGCGGCACGCTGCGGTCCGTGCCCGGCCCGGGGCCCGCGCCGGCGCCCGGGTGGAAGCGGGCCTTGGCGTAGTTGCTCACGAACTGGTCCTGCAGGAAAGAGCCGGCCATGGCGTAGCGGGCGCCGGGCACGATCTGTGAGCGCGGAGAGTCGTTGGGCGAGGGGGTCAAGCGGTCCATGTCGCAGCCCGTGTAGATCCTGGGGTGGGGAGGGAGAGAGAGAGAGAGAACCGAGGGGTGGCGCGGAGGTCCCTCTAGGGTCCTGGAGGGGAAGCCACCTCTAGTGTGTGCCCACCCCGCACACCGTCCATCTAAGTTGCGCTTGCCACACAAGACGCGGACGGCGGAAAGTCACACACCCGCATGCCCCCGGCCTCAGCTGGAATGATACCAGCTCAGGTGCTGGAACCTGAGCGGGACACAGAGTGAGGAGTGGAGGGCTTCCCTCCTCCCCTGTCCCCGCTAAAAGCGCCTGGACCAGGATGAGGCCTCAGTCCACTCCATTGTGCTCAAGTTATGGCAGAGTTTATCCAGACACTAAGGTGCTCTTGGCCCAGTGGGCCTTTCCTCTCTGGTGAATTTCTGAGTGAAAATTCTGAACAAGGGACCCGCTCTCTCCACCCATTAACGACCTCCTGTGTCCATTGAGTTTTCCCGACGATGATCCCTACTCTTTTTCTGGGTACTTTAAGAAATCCCCAGAGGGAAAAACCGCATGAGGAGGGTGAGGACGTACATAAGTCATAAGGCTGACTTTCGCGGGCCTTCACAGCCTCAGAGGATTGCTGCTGGAATCCTCCCATCTCTACCAAAACAAGCAACAAACAAGAAACTACTACTTGTAAGCAAGACTCATTAATCAATAAAATTCTTTAGAAAGAAAAGTGTGCTTTACTCTCATCTTCTCTACAGCTTTTGATGCATTTCTAGAAGAAAAAGAGGAGAAAGGCCCTCTAGGGAAACTCTTGCAGTTATCACCCTAAAGTCAAGCAATCAATCACTAATAACAGCTAACCCTTACAGAGCTTAGATGTTCCTGGCTGTACAGACAGAAATTATTTACATAAGCACAGGTAGATTCTCTTAGGTACTATGTATGACTCCACTTTCCTGATGAGGAAACTGAGGAAAAGGAAACTTAGAGAACCGGCCCAATTTTGAAGAGATAAAATAAATACTTTTAATTAATGGGCCTAGGAGATCGCATTAGAATTGAAGTTGGATGGTGATGAGTGTCTCCTCACACACCAATACCTCACTTTTTATTTACCACACATTAGTCAACCCACTGTTTTGAAGGAGTGCCTCAGTTTTGCCAGACCTTAATCCCAAAGGGAGAAAACTCTCCTGGGTGTGGCTGAGCAACCTCCTTGGATCCCCTGAACTG
>CM053752.1:80567292-80649244 GCA_028658305.1 Pachyuromys duprasi
AGCGATTTAGGAAAGGAAGGGGCTTATCTAACAGGATCAGGAGCAGGTCAGAGTTGTTAAGGCTGCTCAGATACATTAGCCCTCCCCCCCAAAAAAAATTTCCTCCTGAAACTTAATTCCAATTTCAAATTTTAAAAAAAAATGGAGGGAGGCAGAAAGGAAACATAATTAGCTAAGTTCAAATATCTTCTCTGTTTACCACCACAAGATTCTTTAAAAGAAAAAAAAAAGCAGTCTGAAAAAGATACAGCTTAGATGCCCATCCAGGTCACAAACCATTTGGGATTTGTGCAAAATAAATGTTATGAACAGATGTTCTTAAAAGAGGTAAAAGCTCAAAATCTGTACAACTCTCTTGCATTATCCCTGGTCTCTTGGGCCACATTCTTTCCACTGTATTGGGCCCACATTATTCATGTTTTTGAGACCCGAAGCAGCAAAGTTTTATCCAAGAGAACCACATTCATGAGACTTGGTTCCTTCTGGAGAAACAGGCAAGAAAGCTGAAGCCAGGAAATATCACTGACTTTCCCACTTGTTATAAACAATATGGAGAGGAAAGATGGACATATGCCAGTTGGGATGAACGGCTACCTGTCTCTCTTCCCATACATGTAATCTATTCTTAGTCAAAGATGTCAACACTTTAGCTCTGTCCCAAAACCAGGAAATTAAAGTATGTATTTCCTTTTATCTTTTATAATCAGAAAAAAGTAGGTGCTCATACTTTACATTTTGCTATATAACACTATGTGAAAACTCTTAGTCACTATGGTCCCTGAGCAAGAATCCCAGACCAGATCTAGAGAGCATTCAGTTCACACCTCTTCCTGCACCAAAGGACAGTGCTCTGAAAAGGACATAGAGATAGGTAAGGGCGCCTGAAGAAAGGGACCAACACATTTAATTAAACAATAGATGCAAAAAAATAAGAAGAAACATTTTTAAATGAAGCTTTTAAATAAGAGGCAACCACAACTCCTTGCTGCCCAGGGCCTGTAATGACTGTAAGTTAAGTTCTGCTTCCCAAACTCCTGGCAAAGGCACAGTTTCTATTCAGTCCATAGTAAACTTCACAGGAAATGCTATCCCACAAAACTTGGAAATAGGGAAATAAAAGTCCCATATGCCAAGGAGACTGTAACAACTACCAGAGCCACAAGCACTTTCAGGCAGAATTGCCTGGTTCAGACACAGACAGTCCAAGCTGAGTGTCTGCAGCCACACAGACGACACAGGCTGGGGGGAAGCAGAGCAGCTTCCCCGGCCCCCAGCCAGCCAGCCAATACCAGAGGCCGCCAATAACTTTGGAATTTGAAAGAAAGCTAAAAAAAAAAAATGAATACAGGAAACTTTCAACAGAAATCACGCAAATACCAAGCCACAAGGTCGCCAGAGGGGAAACCAACAAGATAAGGAAGGGAAAAGCTTAATCGATTTTTCTCACGCATTTTCACTTACAAAATTCTTAAACACAACAGTCCACCCTTAAGCTAGTGGCCAATCCAACAGCTGTTTGAGAAGGAATATGTAAAACTACTTACGTGTCATAATTATCCCGAAACCCTTTTGCAAAGGGGTTATGATCTATTTTTAGTTGTGTAATCTGGAAAAAGAGAAGAAAGAGTGATTGTGACCTCCACTTCTACACAGTGTGTGTGTGTGTTTGAGAATATTTCATCTGCGGCTTGGCAGGGGCTTAGGCCTACTGACTCAGTAAATAGCAAAGGTTCTCCAACAAAATTTAACAGAATGGCAGGAGAGTGTAGGGTTATAAGAACCAGGTTTAAGTTAATAATACATAAAGGCAATTCAGGTAGCTCTCCTATGTGCTATAAGTTGATTTAAATAGTCACTCTAAAAAATACTGATTACATACAATTCACTAAGACAAAAATCCTTAAAAACTTTAACTCATCACTAATTTTTTTCAAGAGTTTAGCGAGAGATTCTCAAACCCAAAAAAGCAAACATAAAACTGTAAACTGCATCTTAAAATGGGTTGACTAGAAATAATAATTTCATTTCTGATATATTCTGATACATGACCAAACACAAAACTTCTAAACTTCTAGTTAGTTTTTGCAAACATCAAGTACCACAAAGGCTCAAATGCTAGAAATCTCTCATCAGTCCCTGTATGACTTTTTTGGCATTTTCACATTTCATGTCTACGAATGTGCATGTACTCGCTTTTCTGTTTTGAAGTCTCAGAATAGTAGTATCTGTTCATTTTAGCCACCAGTTCTGAGATTTTTAGGCATTATTTTAGGAGTAGATCTGCCTGTTTCCTGAAAGAAGAAGAAAGGAGGAGCAGGGGAAGAAAAAGGAGAAAGAAGAAGAAGAAGAAGAAGAAGAAGAAGAAGAAGAAGAAGAAGAAGAAGAAGAAGAAGAAGAGGAAGAAGAAGAAGAAGAAGCACGTTTTAACGTATTCTAGTTTAAGGACCAAACTAAAGCATCGGTCCTGGAAACCATGTACACCGCACAGCTGGGGCTCGGGTATCAGAGCTGGAAGCACAGAGACAGAGCTTTCCTACCGGCTAGGCATTTGGGGGAACGGCCTAGCAGGCCCCCAGCCTACACTGTGCTGTAGGGCCGGCGTGGCCTAGGCCGGTCTACCTGCCTGATGGAACACCAGGGAATAGGAGGTTGACAGTCGCCCCACGCCCAGTCCCGAGCCTCCTTACATCCGTGTTCTGGTAGGCGGTGACGGCGATGAACTGAGTCTCCGGGAAAGTGAACGTCTGGACGCGCCCGGGCTGGCTGGTGTCCTCTGTGCCATCCTCGTTCACTTCCACCACGTGCAGACGGGGCTGGTACTTGTGCAGAGACTGTAAAACCACCATCTGTCCGGCGGAGAGAAAGAAGAGCGCCTTGAACGCGCGCCTGTTCGCACCAGCCCCGGGGCTCGCTCTGGGCCGGGTGGAGCCAACTGGAGCCTGCTGCCCCGGCCTGGCTGTGGGACTCGCCTCCTGGTGGCTGGGCTAGGTGGCCGGGACACCCTGGCCCGGTTACCTCTGGGAGCTAGGATCCGCTGGGCATTGGGGGAAACTAAGCCGGATGCCAATCCTTGATCCCCTTCCCTTAGTCCTCTTCAGAGGAGGAACAAAGATTTTTCTCAACCTACAGAGCTCAAATCTGCGTTTCTTTTTCAAAATCAATCAGTATTTGTGTTTGGAAGGGTAAATTCCGGAATGAGGACGGATGGACCGAAAAGGGAGCTACTTTATGGATTAAATACAATTTGGGGAGGGAGAATTACGATTTTTGAAGTCTTCGCTGGTGGAAACAAATCCTACCCAGTTTTTCGTGCTGCTGTAAACTAAAGGCTGTGTGTGTGTGTGTGTGTGTGTGTGTGTGAGAGAGAGAGAGAGAGAGAGAGAGAGAGAGAGAGAGAGAGAGAGAGAGAGAGAGAGAAACTGACCTGCCCATTGTTGTTTGATGCTCCCTTGTTGTTGGTGAGTTTTAATTTTCCAAAAGAGATTTCCTGCCGCATCCAGTGAGCCCCAGTGTTGGGGGAATCGGGGTGCATATAGACCCGGTTTCCTTGATAAAGAAATAGCTTGTTTACATATGCTCTGGGCACTATCTAGTCCCAACTCCCTAGCACAGGAAACACACACATACCTCACTCCACAATGAAGCCCACTAGCTGTAATTTGGGGGGTGGCATACTTTCTTCTATTAACTAGGGATTATTAAAATAGCTTTACCGTCCACACACACACCTTCACAGTGAGGACCATTAGCTGGGCTTTTTTTTTAAAGCCTCAATTTCTTCCCATTAAGTGGGAATGATTAAAATAGCTTTTGCATAATCCTCCCCTTTCTTGCCGCTCAGTCTGTCCCCCAGTCCCTCTCTCTTCTTTAGAAAGTCATTGGCCGATCGTTTTAAAAAGTCGCACGAGCCAGTCCACAAAGGCTTTAATTAATCATTCTCACCTAAATAAGTGTCAAGAAAACGTGTTAATTGGAAGGACTTGCCTTGCACATTGGTGTCCGCTTTGCCACAAGGAACCCATTTGCCTCCTTGAAATCTCCAGTGATTGGGATCCGCCAAAATCACATCCACAAAAATATTGTAATGGGCGGTGGGATCCAGACCAGAAATGTTAAAACTCAAAAAGGGAAACATGCGCCTGTTCAAATGAAGAAGAGAGAGAAAACAAGACAAAAAAAGAAAAGAAATGTTAACGATCAAATGCAAGAAGCGGGGCGCCAGATAGCCAAGCCAAACTTGTCCTTGCAGCTTGTCTGAACGAATGTGGTCTTGGACCGGGGCATCGGGAGAGGGGCAGCCGGAGGGCCGCAGCGGGGAGAGCAGCGGGCGCTCTGGCGTGGGGGGCCCGCGGGTGTCAGCGCTCGGGGCGAGGGCCGATGGGGAGGCCCGCTCCTCCACCTGTGGGCACAGGCTAGCCGCGCTGGGTCGCTCTGAACGGCGGCTCTTCTCGGGCTCCAGCCACTGACTGGCTCTCCGACCGCAGCAGCGCAGCAGGCTCCCCGCCACCAGCAATCCCCGCGGTGCCTTAGCATCCCTTCCGCTCTCTCCCCTTCTCCAAAACCAGCCAACTCCGGGGCGCACCCCAGCGCCTCTCCCCGACCCCACAGCGTCGCTGCCCGGGGGGGGGGTCACAAGTTGGGTGCGCTCGCCCAGGGTCGCGCCTGGAACCGCGGCCGCTAAGAAAGTAGCATTACCTTCCCTGCTTAGTGATGATCATCTCCGTTTGGTGCCGGTGAAATTTCAGCCAAAGTGGCCTGTTGCACAGGTACACCTGCGCTTTGCCGGGCACCAGCCCGGGCTGGGTGGAGGAGAACTGGTAGAACGGGGCTCCCTGGTACGAGTGGCCGTACTGCTGTGGGTAGGGGTAGCCGGCCGCGGGGTAGCCCTGCGGCGAGGAGTTGGACAGCAGGCTGTTGTAGGCTCCGTTGGTGATGACCGGGTGGTGGGCCATGTAGCGGCTGGGGCTGCCGATGGAGAAGGCGGGATGCGCCGGTCCGTGCTGGCCGGGGTACGGGAACATGGCACTGGGAGCGGTGGCCGCGGACTGTGGCTGGCTGGACTGAGAGAGGAGGTAGCGATCTGCAGCAGAGCCATCGAAACTGTGACGAAGCTCAGAGACCCCGTCCAAGACAGGAGAGAGTTTACTTCTCTGGACGTCCCCTGGTGAGTCCTTGGAGTCAGGAAAATTGTCTGTATCTGACTGATTCGTCATCCCCCTGGTAATTTTTTTCAAAGGTGAACTTCTCTCCAGGTTGTCAGTGGTCGAGATAATGGGATGATCGTGCAAGACAAGCTCAGATCCGCCCGAATGTGGGTAGCTGCTGCTCACATTGAGAAATTTCTTGGAGAGCATGATAGAAGGAGAGAGGCAATGCTCCAGCTGCATAGCTCTGGAACCTGAACGCTCGCCCTCCCGTCCCTGGTTTTTAAAGTCCTGTTTATCATAAACTAGGAATCCACAGACCCCTCACTAGACAGAAAGCACTTCAACCAGCAAATGCTTCTCAAAGGTTTGATTTACTTTTTTTTTCCCTGGGAGAAGAGATTGGCCAATTGACACTATGCAGCAATCAGAAAAGGCTCACTTTTGATCTTGCTGCTTATGCAGCCGATGAAACGGCTCCTGCCATTGGTTAGTTGCTGACAGTAATTTAATTAGATAGACATTAATTAGGATAATCACCTGGCTCCTGGTCGCGACGATCATGGCAAATTGAAGGGGATGATTTTATTGTTGGCTTGGGGGGTGGGGGAGTGTGTTGGTTTACGTGAGCTCTGTTATGTCACCTTTAAGCTTTGTGACCACTGCTTTAGGAAGATTCAAAGATGTGCAATTTACTAAACATTTCCTACCCCCCCCCCTCTTTAGAGAGGAGGGGCGGAGGAGGGAATTCGATGATGCTAGGAGACTTTTCGGATCTGAATGAGCCAAATATTCAGTTGAATGTAACGATTTCAAGTGCAAAGTATACAAAGCGCGAGCCGGTGGCCTCTTCTCGCCCTGTAAAACTTCCAGAGTCTGTCTTTTCCAGTTAATACACAGAAGCACACACACCTGAGCCTGGGCTTTGTTGAATAGGTACTGCGTGTCCTTGACGCCCCCTCCCCCACCTTTAAACTACAGCACTAAATAAATAAATAAATAAATAAATAAATAAATAAATAAATAAATAAACAAACAAACAAAGCTCCGCCGCCGAAAGCCGCAGCGTTAAGAGAGAAGTGGAGGCGCAGCAGCTCGCCCACCCATCAACCCACCTCGGGAAGGTTCGGTTTCCGGCTAGGGGACAGAAACAGTGACAGTCTATGATCTCCTTTTTAAGTTTTGAAATAATCATAAGCCGAAGCGCTGAAGTGCTTTAATGTATTTGCAGTCGTGTTTACTGGGTCGTTCCTAAATATTTTATCAGCCAACTTGGTTGCAGATCGTCTGAGGAGCAGCTAGCTGGGGGCGGGCGCCATGTATCCTTTGAGTCCCACCGCACTTCCTCCTTTCGGAGGCACTGGCTTGGCGACAGGTTTACAAGCCTCGCCAGGAAAGGCTGAGTCCCCAGTGCACATGGGTTCATTGGAAGCATTGATCTAGGGAGATGGTGGAAGCGGTGTCAAGGCGGAGATCGTACTGAACTCTCTCTCTCTCTCTCTCTCTCTCTCTCTCTCTCTCTCTCTCTCTCTCTCTGTGTGTGTGTGTGTGTAATGTTTACATAATCCAGAGGGAGAGAGAAAGAAACCATGCCAGTAATTTTTAAAAGAGGATTAGAGAAAAGAATCGATTTGAAGAGATTTTGGCACAAATAACACCCAAGCGCCAAGCAACTCCAAGGAGGGGAGAAAAGATCTCCCGGTGTGTGCTCCACAGGAAGCCCGGAGCATTGAGATCTCCAGACCCAGGGCTGCTGCGTGTGGCCAGGCATGGCCAACAGGCTCCGCAGCTTTCCTCTCTGAAGGTGAGAGGCTCAGGCATGCAGAGCCAACCCAGGGCTTAGCTCAGCTCAGGCCAGCAAGGTGGTCGAGAGGTGGGAGCTCCAGGGGACTAAGAGAATGCCAGGCAATGTGTCTGGCTCAGACCCCAGAGGCTCACACTCCACTCACACCACAGGCAGGCGGGGCCTGGGCATCTGCTCCAGGTGGGGTTTCTGCCTTCAAGGCTGCTGCCAGAGCAGCCGAGTTCAACGCGGGGAACGTGGCTGTGGGATATGGTCAGAGAAGAGTTAACGGATTCAAGATGTGATGGATTTGGTGTGCAGTGGCCAGTGCTGAGCAGGCAGACTGCACCACCTCCCTCAGAGACTGGGCTGTGGCTGCAGAGGGTACCAGCTGCACCCTCCAACAGGGCTTAGGAGCAGGACCTAGCATTGATGGACGATCGGATGTCTCAGAATCAAGTAGAAGCAATTTTCTTAGAGAAAAATAACGTCAGGACTGTTTTCCCTTGAAAGCAAAGCTCAGCTCGTGGCCAGGAAGCTTTATGGACAGGCAGGATTTTAGCTGTTCAGGCATTGGAGCACTGGGGTGGCGGTGGGAGGGTGAATAGCTGTGATGGCAGCCCATGTTTTCCTCCCCTTAATCTTTGCCTCTCCTCTGCCCCCACCCCCAGCAGGACGCCAAGCCTTAACATATGAAGGTGAGGTATCACCTGGGCTTTGGAAGCTGTTTGCCATCCTGGAAACCAGAACTGGCTTCTTAAAAATGTAAAGAATGCCAAAATGACCATCCAAGTGTGAAGAGGATAGTTATCAAGGGATTGAATTTGGGGTGAACAGGCAATGTGACCCACTTTCAATAATCAGCCCCAAAATCAGTGGTTCCTCAGAAAATAGGCTTTGCCTTGAAATTTGGGTATACTCAAAACAGAAATGACGGATCTCGACCGAAGCCGTAGTTACCTTGGGTCTAGCGTAGGATTTACACTGTGTATATAACACTAGTCCAGGCAGATCAAATTTGAATAGTGTAGTTACTTAATTTTAATTCTCCAATGATATCTGTGAAAATTGTCATTATATAAAGAGTGAAAACCTTTTATCCTAAAAAAAAAATCATGCCCACAAAGTGTGTATTAGTCAAAAGGAAAAATTCTATCCTCCATTTATTTAAATTTTAAATGATTAGATGAAATCCCAACAACTGCAGTCAACAATCTATCACTACATCTAAAAGAAAAAAGAACAGGACAAGAAAGAAGTGTCCAAATCACCTCATTCACTAAAAAGAAGGAGGAGGAGATGACAATGGAAATTTAAGACCATTGTACCTTCAATTTCTGGTAACTTCATCAGATGAAAAGTGTATAGCTAGAACTGCTTATTTTAAGGGATAGTGTATTGGTATATCATGCCATTCATGGTACCCCGAGGAGGTGGTCTATAGCTACCCAGTATATAACCCTTCTTTAATAAAGACTCAGACATACTCTAACCATATTTTCACACAGGTACAACCTAGAATTAAATCTCAGTCTCCATACTGTTAGATACTCCAGGGGTTACTCTGTAAATTATTTTTATTAACAAGGAGGGTAGGGTTATCTGTTTACCTTAGGTGAGAAACTAGAACTGCCAATAACCAATACTACTATATCAAACACTGAATATTTCAAAGTTAATTCAAGAAAGAAAACAAAAATCATTATTTATAAACTCATTATATTCAATTTGCAATGGGCCTTTTCTCCCCTTTTTTAGCTTTGAAGAAAACATACCTTCTATGACTTAGTTACATGAAAATGTGGTAGTGTTTCCAAAAGTCAACTTCTAGACAATTTCAAAATAAAATAAAATTGCTTGCCTTTTAAATGTACTTTTCTGAAATCCTCAAAGTGTTAAAATATGAATATATAATATTGGTTTGAGAGAAAGGCTTAAAAAAAAAACTCAGCTTTTTATCTGGGTTTCACACTAATGAGGAAGCCACTCACTAATGGCAATCATTAATTTGTGAAGTTTTGTTATCACAGTGATGTTTTATGTGTTAGTAGATTTCAGAACGCAGAGAGAAACATAGCTTTGTGTGAGATTTCCAAAGCACTGTCAAATGTTATTCTGTCACTTCCACCCAGTGCCAGAAAGACCTCAGGAGACATGGATTGTAAATGTATTTTATTTTGTAAGCAACAATCAAAATATATTTGTGCTACTGATTTTTTTTCAAATAGTAAATGGAATCTTAACAAAATTTGTCCAGTTTGATGTATTCCTGAACAACTTTAGAATCTGCAAAACCCTGACTAAATGAACAGAAGCAACTGCACAACTGAGATGGAGGTGGAACAGGCATCCTCCTCATCACAAGATCACCTTTAGAGCTCCCCTGACTGTGAGCATCACGAACAACAAGGGAGTATACACCCAGAGTGTCACTGGCAGCTCTCTGCGTTGCTTTATTTAAATACAACGGTATCCAACATTGCTGCCAAACACTGGACAATATTTGAAGTCATAAGCACATCCACATGTTCTTCCAAATGACGTTTGGGATCCTAAAAAAAGAAAAAAATGAATGTAAAAGAAGGGGAAAAAGATAGCTGTATTACTAGTAATATATTGTTTTTCAAGAACAGATTACTTTAGTAATGAAGCCTAAATTTACACATATTTTATCATTCAACTTTTCTAATGTGTTCATTGTTACATTCTTCTGGTTTCTAAATTTGTTAAGAAGCTAAAAAATTACCCAATGAAAGTCTGATTACTGCAATCAATGATAGGTATAGATCTGTACTACAGATTTTCACAAAGGGTAACAGGTAACACACTCACCTGATTTTAAAATGGGCACTTATGCATGTGTGTATGCTCAAGCAGTATGAACATTCTGTCATCAACATGTTTTATTGTCTAATGATACTTTATTTAAGGCATGGATAAGACTGTAATGTAAATTCTTGTTTTTATCTTTGTAAAATAAGAATTCTGTATAATCTTAATATTTCAAAAAAAATGGTTCAAAAATATTCTTGGATCAAAAGCTGCTGTAATTGAACATTTTAAATATAATTTGGACTAATTCTAAAATGTTAAGGATGTTTCATCCAGCTATTCTGGAAAACTGTCTCACTGAAACTTATACAGACACGACACTTAAAACCTTACCAGATCCATTTTAAAATAGGTCAGTCTACATTATAATAAAAAATTAAAATGTTAATTTATCTTTAAAAATAACTTATTTCAGCTAAATTTGAAAGCTTAAAAGAAGAAAAATATTACGTGCAATAGGAAACTATTGAAAAGCATTATTGTCTTACATGTGTTTAAATGACTAAGAGTCAATAGCTTTTAAGTCTTCTTCCCTGGATTATGTCTCAGCTCTTCTTTTCTCATCAATAATTTCAATTTTTTACAACTGGGACAAACACAAGGTACACATACTTCCAAATGATTTGTTTACAGTACCATTATTTAGGGATTAAACCTTAACACATTCCAAGTGAAGGGAAATACCAACAGTAGAAAAAACAAGCCAATGACCTATTTGCCACTTTAAAAAATAAATACAGTGGCCATGCCTGTAATTCTAGCACCTGGGAATCACAGGCAAAAAAATAAAAATAAAAATAAAAATAAACACCCTTTGTGAGTTCGAGGCCAGCCTGGTCTACCTATCAAGTCCCAGGACAGCCAGGGATACACAGTGAGACGCTGTCTCTAAATATCAAAACAAACAGTCCACCATAATTCTGATTGTTCCATAATTCATAATTCTTTTTTGTTTGTTTGCTTTTTGAGACAGGGTTTCTCTGTGTAGCTCTGGCTGTCCTGGAATTTACTAGGTAGACCAGGCTGGCCTCAAACTCACAGAGATCTGCCTGCCTCTGCATACTGAGTGCTGGGATTTAGAGGCCTGTGCCACCACACCCAGCAATTCTGATGGTTTCTAAACCACATCAATTATATATATCTGCCAGTTTCAATTTTAACTTAGCCCTTTCACTTTCCTGGGGGCTGTTAAAGAAAATGTGTAAGAAACCACAGCCTTAGAAAGTAATTTATTTAGTGAGTTTTAAAAAGGCTCTAACCTGGTAACCTAACATATTAGATGGAAAATAAGAAGTAGAAAATAGGAAAAAGGCTGATATCACATAAACAGGAAAATAAGATGAACTCTTTTATTTTGGTTTGAGGTACTCATTTTTAAACTGTAATTTTCAGAATGTACTAATATTTGAGTTCCTTCTTTATAATATACAATAAAACCAGACCTTTGCCCTACTACTCTGTTGGATTAATTGCTTTTACAGTGAATCGGTAACTCATTTATCAGTTATCTACATTACTTCTTGTGGCAGCTGGGTGATTCTTAGAGATTTCCCATCCAAGAATGGTCCTGGCCCAAACCTACATAGCTTGTGAGATGTGATGGGATCAGAGCATATGGTAGGATGGCTGAAAGCAAAGACAGCTTAGTGTCTTGCATCTGAAATATCAAGATTCTGCCAACATCAGCAATATGATAACCATGTTCCATGAAATAGGAAAAAATGTAATCAACATTCTTTAGAAAAACAGTCTAATTAATCTGTAGATTCTTTTAATTGCTGGGTATGTTCCCCCATCCTCTGATAACCAGGCTTAAATATATATTTCATCTTAGAAGAGCAAAAGAATCACTATTTAAGCCCTTTCTCACAGTGCAGTCAACAGAATTCTAAACTTTCTCAGAATATCAGCTATACAGTAACAAAATGTACCTTTAAAATGATTACAAATGAAGTAAATCTGTAGGAACACTCCCCACCTATTGATAAAATGTATCATTAAGAAAATGGTTAAATAAATCTATGCCCCTTATTATTTTACTTCATCTATAGTAAAATTATCTAGGGTTCTTTAATTTGTTTCTACTATACTATTTTCACTAAGGACAGCATGTCATAGAGTAGGGATTTATGATTTATTCTCTACAAATAGCAAAGAGAATTTGACGTCAAATAAATATAGTGGTCTTTAAATTTTAGTATGTTTAAATGACAAAAGAAAAATGTAATATAAACAAGAAAAAATTATGGTCCCTAAAATAGTTTTACCGTTACAACAGCATATAGCCCGCGGCTGTAACCTATTAGTCTCCTCACCTGCTTGCCAACATTCTTTATTGCCAGCTGTTCAGGCGTCATCTTATCTTCTTCTTCCACAGCCTGTGAAGAAACACAAAGGACAGTTTCAAACTCTGTATTTTCCCATTGAAGAATCATCACCAGAGCAAAGATGATCGCAACTTTCATTTAGAGAACCCTACAATGTTTGAGGTAATGAAACCATTACCAGTGTCATTTAGAAATATATAAACAATACAGATAATATCACACTGAATCACTGAATGGCACTGAGAGATGGGAAGATGGGAGTCTGAGGCAGCCTTCTTTGCTACTACTTAGTTCCCCTTGCTCCCTTCCCTATTCCCCCTCCTACCTTCCTCCAGGTTCCCATTTCTCCTTCATTTCTTTCACCAATCTAGCACCTATTTAATGTTATTAAGGATCAAAAGAGCTGCCGAGTTTTAATCTAACACACACATTACAAGTTAATCTCTACACATCCTTAAATGTGTATAATATACATTTTAAAAAATCACAAATCCATGACATAATCATAAGGAATTTCAAATTTTTAGCATCAAATTAATTACATAAAAACCAAATTAAGAGCACATGAAAATTATTTTGTAGTATTTTCGAGTGAACTACATTTGTGTGAGAGTCCAGTCATAAACTTTCTCATAAAACCCCACAATAGTGAGAACAGTTAGGCCAGAACTCAGCACTGCCCTCTCAATACGGGCTTCCCGCAGACATCTTCCCAGAGCATCCTAACCTGAGAAGCCTGCATGTGACCAGTATGGGTGCCTTACAGCTGTAAGACAGAATCTGTATTTGGTGAACTCATGGTCTAAAACTTATTCATGGCATCTGATAAACAGAAGATGAAGAAAACTGAGTGACCACCAACCCTCTAAAATGCTACCACAGCATTTACCACAAAGATGGTCATAAATGGGGGTAAAATGTAGTGACAGAAAGCAGAAAACCAAATCCCAGTAAGGATTAGATTTGGACACTCTAAACTTAATAATCTCACAGCTGCCAAATTTCTTCATGTGTGAACAATGAACATGTAGGAAATGCAATCATCAGACATTTCCCATAAACTGGGAAGTTTGGCTGTATTTCACACCTTCTTAATAGTTTTGTAAACAGAGAACTTGAAAATGAGCAAAGATGGCAAGTGTCTAATTTTATAAATGGACAAACTATCTAGAGAATTTTCGCCAGCAGAACCTGCCTAAAGAGAAACGATGGTGAATATCTCTTGTGTCTGCTGATTACTGGAGGGTGCTTTATATTACGAATTACAATCAAACCTGAAAGCAGGAAAAATAAAAGTCACAAACACTCCAACTAGAACTCCCCAGACAGAATATGTTCCTTTTCAAAGTCAGATGTCACTCTATTAGTCTGCTAGTTAGGAAAGTATTTTCTAACTAGGAAATGGCTTTTCGTATTTTTCACTGTCTTAGAAAAATAGAAGCACTGAAAGTCAATATAGTTCATCTTTCTACATTACTTTCACAATTCTGACACTCTATTTTGCTGACTTGAAAACATGTTAGATGAATGAACAATTCTCCTAAGTGTGTCCTCCATACCCAGTCAGTGTTAGCTGCTCTACACACATGGTAACAACAGCACTTCCCACAGTACTGGAAGGAGGCGAGTTTTGGAATTTGGCTCAAGATGCCAATCCGCATATAAATGATCATTACAGAGTATTTTGGATTAATGCAAGTATCAGACGGGGCAAATATACAAAGATGAAAGTCAAAAGCACTTAAAGCTTTTTAAGATTATCAGAAAGGAAAAGTAGGATATAAAAAGCACTGATAAAATTTAAAAACCTTGTACAACATTTAACCACGTTACCAATTAGTTTTTCTATTCCCAATAATTAAAAGAGAGTTCACAAACTCTTTGAGAAGTGCAGATGGTAAAAAGTACTCCCAGCCATGGATGCCATCTGGGAGATGAGGAGCAGCTGTAGATTTAGGCATATACTAAGGTTGCAAACCCCCACGACAGAAGACATAAGCACATCCTTCCAGTCTAGAACAGACCAGGTCATGGCATCAATGTCCTCAGTATTTTCTCCTACCTAAGTTGCCTATACCTCATCTCCCATCTGAGCAAGACCAGTCTGCCTTCACTCACAGCTCTAATCTGGCTAGTCCCCAGGAAAAATTAAGAAATGGTAGCAGCAGAAACAAATGAAATTCAGGCACAGGCAGTGTCCTCACTAGGGAACTTCTGTGTTTATGGCAACTTCTGTGATTTGGCTTCAAAATTTGCTTTTGCATTCGTGCTCTTCGGTTTACTCAACCAACAAAAAAGCACTGAAAATGTTTGTGGCTATTCACACTAGAAACGTTTTTAACAGTTTATCAACAAAGACCCCCAGATGGCTATCCCATCATGCACGGTCTGCACAGTTCTAAGAAATTCTTGGAATTTGGTCTGTTATGTGATCATAATCCCCTCAAATGTACCCTCTATCTTAAAGACATTTTTTACTAAACACATTGACATCATTTTCCTTTCTTCTACTAATGATCAAAATTTTCAAATGAATGATGTCTCAAATTTCATCATAATTTACCTTTTAATACAGACTGGACTTTTGGTGTGTCACTAGCATTCGTTGACAGATATCCATAGAGTAACTCCAGTTTTCTGAACACCTATATAATTAATTACTCTAACAGCTGTTTTCTCTCCCATCGTTTAACCTGCTTTTATCTTATCTTATTCCATATATACCTCTGGATAGCCCATCAGCTGCATTTTGTTCATTACTGACATTCTTTGTTCATGCTACAACATGCTAAAATTCTATTTAAGTACATGCTTTCAAACATCACCGAGACAGCATTGATTTTTAATGTACCAAAGGACAAACATAGCTGCCTGAATGGTGTACACTGCTCTCACTTGTGAACAGCCTCTATGTAACTACTGCTTACTTCTCTTATGACTTCAAAATTTATTTTCCATAGCAAATAGAACTAAAACAACATTGCTGGCTGTAGAGGCAAAAAAGTCTAAATGAATAGTTTTCTTTGGTTGTTTTTCCAAAATATATTTTGGGAAGCAAAATAAGCAAACATGAACCAATTTGTAAAACTTTCTAAAATAGAAGAGACCTGAACATAAAGACAATAACACTTTTGACTCCTATCAGCACTGAATAGCAATATATGTATGTATGTTTTTGAGAAAGGGTCTCACTACATATCTCTGGCTGTTCTGAAACTCACTATGTAGATCAGACGAGCCTCAAGTTCACAGGGATCTACCTGCCTCTGCCTTTCCAAGTGTTGGGATTAAAGGTGCTGCTAGCAAATCTAGCTGCATGTTTTTATAAATATTACTTTATTGAACTTTTAAAACATCAATCAACATTTGGGAAACAGATTGGTCATTAGTTCCCTGGTGTATTTCCTTGAGGTACATTATTTTTACCAAGGAATTTTCAAGCTTGTCTCATTCTCAATGAGCCCACACTTGAGCTTTACTTGCATTTACATCTCAAATTACAATGTAGTAGAAATCAAAGCACAGCCAGCAAAACAAAAGGTATCAAAAGAGAATGACAGATGCACAATGGTAAGTAAAGGCCGCTCACTTTTTTCTGAAAAAGCAGACTAAACAAAGAACAATGATGAGATTGCATTTGAGGCAGTCAGACCTAAAGGAAGAGACAGCAGCAAGTCTGCTACCATGGAAAGCAAGGGACACTGAACAACAGGAAAGATGGCATGGCAGAGGGCACAGCAGTTTTTAAAATTTTAGTAGCAGTTTATACTATTAGCTAATGAGCATTACATCTGATAATGCTATTTAATAAAGTTATAATGACGGTAGAAAAACACAAGTACCCTATCATATCCATTCAACAAATATTTATTGAGTATTCACTTCTTAGGCCAGAAGTAAAACAAGACTTGATAGCTCAATTCAGAGAACTTACTAGCTGTAAAAATAAAATAAAATAAAAAATAAAAGTAAGAACATACTTATAATCCCAACAGGAGGAAAAGGAGGGGAAACAGAGACAGGAGGTTGGTCAGGAGTTCAAAGCCAGTGTGGGGCTAGGTAGCTAGGTTGAATGGTGAGTGGTGAGTCTCAATAGTAAAAGAAGGTTTGCTAAAAATGTGTTTTTCAGGTGGCCAAGAAGAAAAGACAATGTAAGTCAGAAGAATTGCCAACCATTCAGTACTGAGGCAACAATTACAAAAAGAGATAGCACTCTGGAGAGGCAAACAAGAGACAGCTCAGGTCTGACTTTCAATAGAAGATAGGAAGGCAGCCTTACCAGGCCACAGAGAAAGACTATGCAGCTAGCCCTGATGATACATGATAGGCTAGGGTCAGAGGGAAGGGGAAGAGGACCTCCCCTATCAGTGGACTAGGGGAGGAGCATAGGAAGAGAAGAAGGAGGGTGGGCAGGATTGGGAGGGGGCAAGGAAGGGGTCTACAACTGGGATCCAAAGTGAATAAATTTAAAAATAAATTTAAAAAAATTAAATATTAAAAAAGAGAGATTTCAATCTTCAAAAGCTTTTAAAAGCAAACGAGGTGAAGCTAGAGAAACATCTCAGCAGTTAAGGATACAGGCCCTTCCTGAGGATCTGGGTTCAGTTCCCAGTACCTACATGCTAACTCACAACCATCTCTAACTCTGGCTCCAGAGAATTTGATGCCCTCTTTTGGTTCCATGGGCTGTCGGCACACACAAAGTTCACATGCATACCGGTAAAATACATACACATTCCAGAAAAAAAAAATTTAAAAAGCAGTGTTATGAACCCAATTTATATCTTAAACAAGCATTTCACTATTCCAAAGGTAAGCCTACCTAGGCTGTTGTTTCCTGAATGTTCCTCCCACCCTGAATTCCTGGTAACCACTAATGTGCCTGCCTGTGGCACAGAATACTTATACAAATGGTATTATACAACAAAACCTTTGGTGCCTGGCTCTTTCTTTTACTGTGCCTTGGAGGTTCATCTACATTGTAACATAAATCAATATTCTATTTTAGAAGTGGAATTACTATTGGGCTATGAGGTTAAATATATTTTTAACTTTATGAGGATCACTGAACTGTTTTCTACAGCAGTTGCCCTGTTTTGCAGTCTTAGTAGTAAGCAGGTTCCAATTCGTTCATATCCTCAGCAACATTTCCACTTTCTGTTACCTTGATTGAGGGAGGTGATGTGTCACTGTGGGTGTTTTGGTCTGTCCATCCCCTGGACACCCTAGAACTCACTCTATGTAAGCCAGACCTTCTAATAGTTGTTTTAGGAGCCGAACTTATAAACCAGTCCACCGTCCCTGGTGTCTCGCTGTGGTTTTGATGTGATATTCTATGCCTACTGCCATTTGGAGAAATGACTGTTCAAGTCATTGCTACTTTTGGAACTGGCTTGTATTGTTGAATTGAAAGAATTCTTTGTTTTAGAAATTGGTCTCACCAGGTATTTATTCATTCTACAGACTGATTGGTTCTTGGACTTTTAATTGAAATCAAACAAAGCATTCATCATGTGTTCCCTCTCTTTCTCTGGTTACACAACCAATTTTCATTATAAAAAGACCATTTGGCTCTGTGAGAACAAGATGTAAATGGGAGGGACTAGAGAAACATAAAGAGATAAGCCCATGGTAGCAGAAATGTAAAGAATTTATAAAGTAACTCAAGGATTAAATTGGTTAGCTGCATGGACTGTTGATTACCTAGATGTCAAAAACTAGAGGGAATAGTCAAGAAAGGTATTATCAGGGCTCGGAGGTTAAGAGTACTTTGGCTTTTACTGAGAGAAGATCCAGGTTCAAGTCCCAGCACCCCCAAAGCTGTACCAAACTTCTCTGTAACTTCAGTTCCAGAAGATCTGACTCCCCCTTCTGTACTCCATGTGCACGACCCCTAAACACAGTACACAAATATGCACGCAAAAAACCAAACAAAATAAAAACCAAAGAGAAAAACCCCACCCATACATATAAGATAAAAATAAATGAATCTTAAAAAAAAAAGAAAGAATGGTATTACAAGGGCAGGAAGGTAAGGCATTCACAGCCAAACCTGACAACCTAAGCTCAATCCCCAGGACACATGCTGTTGGAGAAAACCAACTCCTACATGTAGTCCTCTGACTTCCATACCTACATCACAGCACACATGCATCCATAATCCTATAAACTAATGGAATTTAACTTTTAAAGACTAATGTCAACAACAGCAAAAATACTTGTGCCCATTATTTCAGATATGTATGTGCCAGATAGGTATTTCACACACCATTCACAGCCCTTAAGACAACTTCACTTTAGAGATAAGGAAACATTTCAGAGACCGACTTGTTTCTAGTCTCATAGGAGATAATCAATGAAAATATGACTTCAGCATAGTCCTATCTAGGCCTCATAGCAACAGCTGGTTTTGTTTGCTGCAGTTTTTTGTTGTTGTTGTTTTTGTTTGTTTTTGGAAACAAGGTTTCTCTGTGTAGCCCTGGCTGTCCTTGAACTCAAGAGATCTGCCTGCCTCTGTTTCCTAAAGTGCTAGGACTAAAAGCGTGTGCCACCACATTCAGCCTCACAGCAACGTTTGTAAGTAGAAAAACGCATTAGGTGCATCATGAATAAGTGATAGAGCCAAATCCATGATTCACCAAACAACCCGAATGGATGCTTTGCAAAAATCCTAACAGGGAATCCAATTTTAAAGCATAAGATTAAATAAAGGACACAAAATAAACATCACGAGAGCATATGAACACTTAGATGTGTAGATAGTAACAGCAAGTTGTAATTTAGCTTTTAAAAAAACAAAAAGGGTCTTGGTAAGCTCTGTGTGGTGATGCATGACTTTAATCCCAGCACTGGAGAGACAGAAGCAAGAGGAGCTCCAAAATTTGAGGCCAGCCTGGTCCACATAATGAGTTCCAGGATACCCAGGGCTCTGTAGAAACACTGTGAGAGAGAGAGACAGAGATGAGACAGAGAGCGAGAGTTTCCAGTATTATCTGCTGGTTGCCAATATCCATCTTTCTCTTTTTATAACTAACTGATTTTCCTCAAGATCTAAAGCTTCCAGCTATAAAACCTTCTTGCTGCCAGGTGTGCTCACTTGGCCATGTTCTGCCAATGGGAGATAATCAGACTCCTAAAAAGGATTTAGGATACTTTGATTTTGATTTTCTTCCAGTCTTGATTTTTTTCATCTCTTTGATTTTCCTTTTTTTTTTCCAGTTACATACACACACATTATGGGATGGCTAAGGTTTAGCAACTGCCATGTATCTTAAGATGACTTAAAAGATGGATGTCAACACAATGAAAGTAGAACAGAAAGACAGATGGAGTCAAAGTCTGATTTTGAAGTTTCAAACTGACCTTAAAGTGTAGAATTTCCTATCTTCTATCTTAAAGATGATTATGTTAGTAAAACAATGTTGACATATGACATATTTAAAATAACAATCACTTTCAAGGGACTGGAAAGATTGGCTAAGCTGCTGAAAGCCCTTATTGCTCTTCCAGAGAACTAGTTCAGTTCCTAGCTCCCAAATGGCAGTAACTCCAGTTCCAGGAATCTAACTATTTTGGCCTCTTGGGCAACAGTTGTGCACATGAAAAACACACACCTATATATAAGACACATGGTACAAACACACATACATACATAAATACTCATGCATATACAATACAACCTGTAAAATAATACAGAATACTCTGCCATTGGTAATATGTTTCATAAACTTTCAATAGTGAAAATTATGTCTACTTGTTAGGTTTCTTCTCTTTTTAATAAGGCTGAAATTTTTTCATGCTTAGTACCATTTTTTCTAATTATTTTTGCCTATTTGTTTTAAAATTATTTTAACCATCTATACCATTCTTGACATAACAATTCTGAAAGTTATCTCTATTCTTTTGAATTTCTGTGTGATTGCCAACAATGTATCACATTATAATCAAAGAATAATCTGGCGGATTTTCCCTCAATATTTCTTTCCTTTTTCTTATCTAATTACATAAGCACAAAAATTTTCTACCTAATGTAGAAAATCAAATATATTTTCAGTTTATATGAAATAACATAAAAATATCTTACAGGTTACTAAGTTGGTCAACATGTCATCTGAAAAGCAAGCTGTCAGATCTCAGAATTTATAGAGCTATATGTTCTAAAAGACAAAATTTCTGTTTCTATGTTATTCTTAAAATTTTTCTTCTGCAATACACTTGCCTCCTATACATTCATTTACAAATATGTAACAAAACATTAGCAGTTTTAAATCTAGCAGCAGCATTTTGGTGCATAGATGGGGTCTGAGACACAGTGCTGCAGGCGTTACAGCTCAGTAACTAAAAACAACACAACACAACAGCAACAACAAAAGCAAATGAGTAATAATCGAGCAGAGCTGCTGTGTGGAATTCAGGCTTGAAATTGGAAACTCGAACATGAATTTAATTATCCTCAAACTCCTTTTACTTTAGGACCTGACTGGCATCTAACAATAATTACCTTAGTTTAAAAAACTAGCCAATTAAAAAGAATGCCAAGAAGAACTGTGACAGTATGGGCCTTTTCTTGTATATTTTAAGTGTTACTATAAAAACTTCGCTGTACACCTTTCAATCATAGAGGGAATTACATTCCCAAATTTGGATTCTTCATATCACAGCTTACATACTGTTTTCATTCTTTAACCAAACCTTAGAAGATTTTTAGTACTACAGAGATTTTTTAAACTGTATTATAGGAAAAAACGTGGATGGATGGGCAGCAGTAACCATAAATAGGTTATTTCCTGGCAGAAGGAATTATGAATTTACTTTAATGTTACAGAGAAATAAAAACCATTTCTACAGCCTGCTAAATAATAACTTATCATTTGTAAGCAATAAAATGTTAACCATTTTAAATGATAAACTACTTCTTTCTCTCTATATCATCTCCACAGCACGAAAGCTGAAAGCAACACTAGAAGGGAAAAAAAATTCTTTCACTCTAGTACTAGGGAGGGGGGTGCTCTAGAATATTATATTCTGGGACATGCTCATCAAAACCTGATCTACCTCTGGAATTTAGTTGTAAAGACCATGACTGAGCTTTTATTTCAAAGCTCAGTTCTTTTAAATGACTTGCTGTTAGCATTTGATAAATCTTACACACTTTCTCTTATATAGTATTTTTATATGATATGGCACCAAATTTAAAAACAGAAATATTACTTCCTGGTGTAACAGTAATCAGTCTTAACTATGAATCCTAAATCTTTAGTCTAGCCTTTACTAATAATACTCAATCTCATATTTCAAACTCTTTAAAAGATGTAGCTTTAAATGTTTATGTATGTGTATCTTTGTGAGAGCAGTCCGGACACAGATGTGGTTAGAAAGGGAGCTCTGAGAGGGAAAACAATAGCGCATAGGGCAGGAAGAAGCAACAGGACACATGTGACATGGAAGTGGAAAGGGGGGACACAGGAAAGGGTAGGGCACAAGCAGGGATGGAGAAGAGAAGAGTGCACGGAATCAACCAAACCAAAGTATGTACAAAAATACAAGGAGACCTGGTATTTTGAATGTCAATTAGTAAAAACAACAACACAAAAGCCCCTTCTTCCTTCCTTCTTTTTCTACCTGCATTGAAAAGGTTAATGCTATCAACATACTTCTAGTCATATAGGCAGGAAATGTTAAGGCCATATTCAATTCTATTTTCACACAATGCTATCATTATTGCTTCATTTACTATGAATCCCTCATAACCATTGTCATCACACAACACAGCCATTTAGTGCTGCTCCCACAAAAATTTCCTCTTACTGTTTTTAAAGTCAGGATCTAGGTATATCCTAACATGCCTCAGATCAAAACTACCTCTGTAACGCTCTCCTAGTCCTCTTCATACACACTCTAGCACACATACCATTTCCTAAACACACACCCCATGCTCCACACACACACACACAGCCTCAAGAATCTGAAAGCCATGATTTTAGACTTTCTACTCCTGAATTTGGGCTTTTTAGACTTCACAGACATATGAGGATTTGTCTTTATATGACTAGTTTATTCCACTTAACCATGTCTTCCAGGTTCATAGTGTTGCAATGGCAGGAGTTCTTTCTTGTTAAAGATGGGAACACACACACTCAGAGACAGACAGTGAGAAAGAGAACGTGCACTCATTTACCTGTTGATGGATACCAGTTGACCCTGTGATTGCTGTCAGCAAGCCCGTTTACCTCTGCAGCAGTGCCATCACACCAAGCTTTTTCACAGGGGATTGTGCATATGATTTTTTGATAACAAATTTTAATGGCCCCATACAAAGACAGTTTCTTCCTAATCACTGCTCTTTTCTCATAGCACTAACTACACTGTACTACGATGTTCTCTTTATATTCTTTTACAGAAAGTTAGCTCTCTGGGCAATGGGGATGTTTTCATGTACATTTTAGCATGTCCAGTGCCTGGGACATAGTAGGTTTTCAGTAAGTACTGATTAAAATTTATTAAATAAATTATATGCAGCAAATCTCAAATGCCAGTTTTTCAATTTACATTCCTTTAATCATATTACCTTCCAAGAAAAATTCCCTAAATAATGAACTATATTTTATAGTCAACAAAACGGTTTGACAAACTTACAGTCTATGGGCCAAATCTGGCCAGCTACCTTTTAAACTGGTTTGTCCTTTTAAAGTTTTTGCAACAGGGTCTCACTCTGTAACCCTGGCTGACCTCAAACTCAGAGATCTGCCTACCTTTACCTCCTATGTGCTCAGATTAAATGTGCCATCATGCCTAGTTTACAAATAATTTTTTATTTTTTATTTATATGTACATGTATTTGCATGTTCATGCCATGGCAGCTGGAGTTATAGGCAGTTGTCAGCTACCTAACATGGGTGCTGGGAACCATTCAGGTTCTCTCTAAGAGAAGCAAGTGACCTAACTACTAAGACATCTCTCTAGCTCCCCAGCTGTCTATTTTAAAAGAGCTGAGTTGCCTTTGTGTACATCTTTTCTGTGGCTGCTTATGCATAACAGTGGTAGGTTTTAGGAAGAGACTAGATTATCTATACATCAAGTATTTATTATCTAATCTACAAAGCAAACTTGTCTATTTTTAATTTTTTATTTTCTACAACCACTGGTTATCTAATGACACACATTTTCCACAGTTACGAAGAAACAAGGGGCTTTGACCTTATTATAATTCTTGGCCAACTCCAGCATCTCTTTCACCACTGATTCGTTGTGTTTACAGTGCTCACTGTAATCCTGAAGCGTCAATCCTTCCATCCAACTCTTCTTATGCAGATTTAACAGCATCTACAATTACAGCGAAAAGGAAATTATTTTGTTTCCTTGTCTTAAGGGAGAAAAAATTATGAATTTAAATGTAATTTAATTCATTCAAGTAAGTATCAATGGGACATATCCTAAATTTATATTATTATACCCTGGCACTCCAAATCCATGCCCATTGCCCCTGGTATCAACCTCAGGTATTCTAATCTTTGCATGACTTAGAGTTATTCACCCTCTATTAGAAATAGATGACTTTCCTAACTACTCTTTTTAAAAATGACCATCTCTCATTGCTTTAGCAAAGATCTTTCTTCCCTTATCATACTATGCTACTTTTATAGTCTCTATGAACATTTTTTCACTTTATCCAGTTATATTTCAGATCAACAGGGTCTAACTAGATTCTAAAATATCTAACCACAGCAGTTAAACAAATCACAGACATGTCCAGTTCTCAAACACCACTAAACTAGGACTAGACAACCAGTTAAGAATCTAAACAACTTAGTACACTGTTCCCCAAATTGGACTCAAGTTCAAAAAATGTATCTTTACACATTAAAAAATTTAAAGAAGGGGTCTGTGCCCATATCAATATGTACACCGTTTTTTTGGCGGGAGGGGGGTGGGGGCGTTATACCACGTAGCCTAGTCTGGCCTCAAACTTACAAGCTTCCTGATTTGATTCAGCCTCCCAAAAGGTTATGACATCTCATCTGCCTTACAAATTTACAACTTTCTCTTATTACATTTGTTTATTTTGGGGGGTGGGCACACATGCCACAGTATGCATGTGAAGGTCAGAGAAAAACTTGAGGAAGTCAGTCCTATCTTTCCTTGTACCACATGGATCCCAGGTAGTGAACACTGGTTATCATGCTTGGAAAGAAGTACCTGCTCACTCGCCTGAGGGAAAGACGTATCTATACCTGCTGAGCCATCTCACTTGCCTGAGGCTGTACTTTGTTGTTGTTTTATATTTCTCTGACTGTCCCAGGATAAGTTTTCATAAGACATAATTTGCAAAAATTATTTATATGTAAGTATGCGCATGTGCCTGGAGAAGCCAGAAGAGGGCACCAGATCCCCTATAACTAGAGTTAGAAGCAGTTATGAGTGGCCTGATGTGGCTGCTAAGAATCAGACTCAGATCCTCTAACTGCAGCACCAATGAGTCATTTGTCCAGCCACAAGTTCATACAATTTTATGATAATTTTTCTTAAAGGTCATAATCTAGAATTTGCCTCCAAATAAGAATCCCCTCCCTCCGACACACCCAGCAGCGGACTGCCTGACGCTGCTGTGCCTCTAGCAGCAGCTGCCAGCCTCTTTTGGCCCCTGAGGGCGCCAGGCAGCAGGCAGCACAGAGCAGGCAAACATTCAAGCATGGAAAAGGAGATTTTCCATAGACTTACCTTCTGTTCCAGTTCATTTTTCCGATAATTAATAGTGATGGAGTAATAATGTCTGTTTAATCCATGAATTAATGCCTAAAAAACAATTTTAAAACGATGAATTAACCTTTCATTTAATCAAATACTAATGTTTGAAACTGTTGATGTATCTTAGGCATGATACTTGCACATTGTAGTTATTTATTATTTGTGAAAGTCTCACTATGTAGCTCTGTCTAGCTTAAAACTTGCTCTGTACACTAGGCTGTCTTTGATCATATAGAGATCTGCCTGCCTCTGCCTTGGAGGCCTGAGATTAAGGGTCTGTGTGTCCTCCATGCCCACCTTTTCTGCTGTCATGTTAAAGAACATTTTGAGGCCAGCAAGAAGGTTTAGTTGGTAAAGGCCCTTGCTACCAGGCCTGAGATCTGAGTTCAATCCTTTGGATATACACAGTAGAAGGATAAAACTGACTCCTGCAAGATCCCTCCCTATATCACAAAATAAATAAAATGTAATAAATTCTTAAATAAAATTGAAAGGGGTTGTATCAAAAATGAAGAGTAAATTAAAGCATTTTTCTCAGCTGCCAGTTTAAGGATAAAGTTTAAAGGAGTAGTGACAGACTCTTCAAAGCATTTTGGGTACTTTATAAGACTTTCCACAGCTTTGCACAGAGACCACAGCAAAACAATCGGGGCTCAGCACAGCCTGTTACAAACTAATTGCGCATATCTTATTGTTTGATTTTATATTTAGGAGGCAATTTGCTATTTCAGAAAAAAAAAATTCAAACTCTGTAACTGTATACACGTGTTTCTTCATCCATATTAATCCGGGGTTTCCTTTTGGTTAATTCAATTTTCACTAATTCAAAGACTTGTGTCCAGGCAAGTCTCCAAATAAGTAAGCAATGAGGAGTGTGTGCGTGTATGACTTATGTATACATAATTCACATGTATGATCACTGTATTTGTTTGTCCTTATATGTAGCAACTTCAGTCTTCCTCAGTTGTTCCACCTTAGTTTTTGAGATAAGGCCTACTGGCAGATTTGGAGCTTACTGATTCGGCTGGCTAACCAATGAGCATCTGGCATCTGCACGTCTGTCCTACTCCAGTGCTGGGGTAACAGATGCACACTGCCTGGCTTTTTACTAGACATCAAGTCTGTGCAGCAGACACTCACCAACTGAGGCTCCTGCCCACACCCAGAAGCTTGTTCTTTACCATGTCCATCTCATTCCTTCTCAACCCAGTGACAAGAAATCAAAATTCCACACATCAGAATTTACTTTGATTATACTCAATCTCCAAGAAAATGGGCCAATCACAACAAAAACTTAAGCTATTTAAAAAAAATGTAACTATAAGGGGAAAACAAATACTATTGTTCTGCTAAAGAAATGTACAAGAAAATGATTGCTAACAACACTCTGCTATACCCTTATATGAGTGTCTCTCAGCTATCACCACAGACTTCCTCTTGCAGTAAATGGAACTAACACTGAGACCCACACTGAACAATGTGCACATAGAGAGACTTCAGAACACTCAGTTCTAAATGAGAAGTCTTCCACTTCCAAACTCCACTCCTCAGGGTTCAAGAAACAATGTATATGAGGAGGCAGGAAGATTCCAAGAGCCAAAGGGATGGATGAGAGCAAGGAAACAATGTCTTCCAGACACAACAGTACTGACACACCATGAACTCACAGAGTCCTGTGGCATGCACAGGGCTTGTAGTGGTCCAAGATAGATAGGGTGCCAGTGCTGGGGGAAGGGGGGATGTACACAAGGAGCCATCCATAAGCTTGAAGCTAGCTCTAACCTACAACCACTGGCAAAGCTAAAATTAGTTTTCTCCAATGGAGGCTGACTGGGTGTACAAACCATACATAAATATGGTCGGGCCCCATGCCCAGCAGCAGATAACCTACTCAAAACAAACTCAATGGTATTTTTGTAGATTGATTTTGTCTCAGATTGCTTTGTTTGGACATTTTTTCTTTTTTAATCTTGCTGGTATTTTGCTTGTGCATTACAGTTTCCAACTATGTGGCTTGTTTGTATGTATGTGTGTTTCTTGTGGTTTTTGTTTTTTCTTTTTCTATTTCCTCATCAATTACTTTGCCCTGTTTTCCGTAGAGGGTTGGGATCGGCTGGGTGGGGAGGTAGGAATAACCCGGAAGCAGATGGGGAGGAACAACAGTGACCAGAGTACACTCTAGGAAAAAGAATTATTTTCAACTTAAATGTAAAAAGAAAAAGCAACTGTATTATACACCGCTTAAATATCTAACTCTAGTAACTTAAAAAAGTTCAACTGTGCTTCACAACAGTATTCTGAGAAATATAATAGTAACATTATATTATATTATGTAATATAAATAAAGCACCACCATTAGCCTTATAAAGGCATAGTAATTATAATTTGTAATTTTTTAACAATTGTAGAAAATCTAAACGACAGAGTTAAACAACTAAATACCACTTTCTAATTAGGGATTTTACAGTCTAAGTCTTACAAATGCTGAGACAGAGATGAAAGGCGGGAAGGTGAATATCTAATGACTGCCTAGCACGTGCTTTACACCCCACACACTCCAGTGCAACAATCTAGTAGACATATTCTATGTGTACATGACAAACAAGCTTTAAAAAGAACACAACTCGTAATTTATCTTAATTAATAGTTAATAACAGGTAGCACTGAGGGTCTGAAACCAGTTCACTGACTCTTTAACCCATGTTCACACTAATGCACTGTACTACAATTCAATCACTGGTAAGATAAAGTATACATCATTCTGTTTGTTTCTTTGTCTTTTGAGACAGGGTTTCTTCATGTAGCTCTGGTGTCCTAGAACTCACTCTATAGACCAGGCTGGCCTCTAACTCACAGAGACCTACTTGTCTCTGCCTCCCAAGTACTAGGATTAAAGAAGTATGCCACCACCACCCTGACAAGTCTACATATTTTAAGAACAATCTTATTTCAAAGATTTTCTGGCAAAAAAAAAAAAAAGAAAAAGAAAAAAAAGAAAAAGAAACCACTCCATCAAAATTGAATTTCAAATATCAAATATAAAAATTAAATATCAAAACACTTGCTATTTCCTTGGATAATCAGCTTTTACATTACTAGTATCTTCTATAAAAGTAACCTATAAAGTCAATAGGAAGCAGCAGTTGATTCCAAATGGTTGGTATATGAAATTTAGTTACTAAAATAATTTATTAAATCCTTATCTATTTCAAAAAATTACTGTAAGCAGAAGATCACCTTTCACTGAATAAAAATGTTGTATTTCACTATTCAGAAAATTGAAACTACTCAGGGATTCCCTAACCCTGAACCTACCCTTGCATACATCAGGAGGTTTACCTCCTGGGTGGAGATTTAGGTAAGTCTAAACATTTCTCTAAGCAGACATTGCCTGACTGGGGAGTGAAACTTAGTTTTAATTGTTTATCATCCAAGGATCTTTGTGCAATATACTATTTGCACTCAAGAATCTATGGTTGCAAAACTACCAATGGTTACAATCAATAAACCCAGAGGCCAGTCACTGAATCCAGAGCAGGCCTACATTTTAAAGATTAATTGCCAGTGCCAATGAAATACACAGCCTAGTACTTGGTGGCCACTATTTGGTTTTCAATTATATTACGCAGATAAATATAAAACTTCACACAAGCACCACAAAAGATTAGCAAGTGCATGATGAAACAAATATAGTCAACAGTCTTGCAACTTTGCTTACTCAACTCCTGCATACCCCACCCAGTGTATTCATACCAGATCATAAACAAACTGAACTGAAGCTTTTGAAAAGCCTCACTCAGGAGGACTGTATGGATCAGTGGTTCTTAACCTTACTAATGCTGTGACTCTTTAATACAGTTCCTCATGTTGAGGTGACCATCAACCATAAATTTTTGTCTTTTTTTTTTTTTTGCTATTTCACAACTGTAATTTTGCTATTGTTTTGCATCATAAATATCTGTTTTTTTGATAGAAAACCCTTATGAAAGGGTCATTTGACCACCAAAGGGATTGTGACCGAGAGGTTGAGAACCATGGGTTCAAAATACTTAAGGTTTAAACCTCCACACATTATCTGCTGTGGGCACAGCAGGTGTTTTATCAATCAGTTTGCTGAATATTACAGCACATACCTGTTACCCCAACACTCAAGAGGTTAGCCTACGTACAGAGTGAGGCTCTGTCTCAAAACAAAACAAAGCATGGCACAGGCAATGTATGAATTAAGCCAAAAACTTATTTAATTAAATATCCAACTGTAATATAAAAGAATGAAAAGACCTAGCGTAAGTCAACAGTGATTCGAGTAGCTCAGTTCTCTGTGTGTAGGCTGCCACATCTAGAAAATGTCTACAGTGGTTTCACTGCTGTTGTTTTATGATTACTGAAAACAATGTTTTCAAACACTCCACCTCCATTCACAATATAAGCATACTCTGGGCTACACTTTGAGAGTGAAAGCCCAGTGTGTGCACTGGGCACCAGTGTTCATTAAATGTCCACAAAGATAACAACTTCAAATTTTATTGTGACCTTTAAGGAGCTGAAACACACACACACAACAACAACAAGTTTTTAATGGAATACTTAATGAGGGAGGGGGCTACAGCTGAGATACAAAGTGAATAAATTGTAATAAATAAATAAATAAAATGTGATAAAATTAATTAGAAAATAAATACTGCCATTTCTAAACACAGCCAAACGTTCCAGGTACAAAATAATATAGTTTTTAAATATTAATCTAGAAGCCACTAGCACTGTTTTAGAAGTTGTACTTGGAACAGTGGCTTCTCTAAGATCCAAAATAAATTCACCGTTAACTACTTCAATTTTGCCATGATCACCTACAAATAAGACATGAAACAGAGGTTAAAAACACTTGCTGCTCTATTCATAATAGCCAGAACCTGGAAACAACCCAGATGTCCCTCTGTCAAGGAATGGATACAGAAATTATAGTACTTTTACACATGGAATACTACTCATCAATTAAAAAGGAGGAAATCATGAAATTCACAGGCAAATGGTGGGACCTGAAAACGATCATCCTGAGTAAGGTATCCCAAAAGCAGAAAAAAAACACTTAGTATATACTCACTTATATAGACCTATAGGATAGGATGGACATGCTGAAATCTATACACCTAGAGAAGATAAGCAAGAAGGAGGACTCAGGATGGGATGATCAATCCTCACTTAGATGGACAAATGGGATGGACATTGAATGTAGGAGAAAACAAGCAACGGGACAGAAGCCTACCACAGAGGTGCCTCTGAAAGACTCTTAACTAGCAATGTATCAAAGCAGATAATAAGACTCACAACCAAGCATTTGGCAGAATGCAGGAAATCATATGAAAAAAGGGGGAGTTAGTAAGACTTGGCGAGGACAAGAGCTCCACAAAGACCAAACAGATCAGGGCATAAGGGTCTTTTTCAGACTGTTTCTCCAACCAAGGAGCATGTATGGATATAACCTAGAACCCCTGCTTGGATGTGGCCCATGGTAGCTCTGTATCCAACTGGGTACCCTAGTAAGGGGAACATGGATTATTTCTGTCATGAACTCAATGGCTGGCTCTTCCTCCCCCACCCCACCCCCCGAGGGAGAAGCAGCCTAGCTAGATCCCAGAAGAGGAAATTGCAGCCAGCCCTGAAGAGACACGATAAGCTAGCATCAGATGGAAGGGAAGGAGGTCCTCCCCTATCAGTGGACTTGGAGGGGGGCAGGGAGGAGATGAGGGAGGGATGGGGAGAGTGGGAGGGAATGAGGGAGGGGGCTACAGCTGGGATACAAAGTACATAACCTGTGATTAATATAAAAACAAATAAATTACTTAAAAAAAAAGAACACTTGCTGCCTTTGCAGAGAGCCTGGTTTAATTACTAGCACTCACACAGGGGTTTGCAACCATCAAAATCTCTAGTTCCAAGGGATCTGATGCCTTCTTCCAATTTCCATGGGTACTAAACACACACATGGTAGACATACATACAGACAGACAAAACACACATAAAATATTATTTTGTAAAGATTGTGGTTTTACTGCAAAGAGTTGGATTTTTTGGTGGGGGGAAGGGTTGTTTGTTTTGTTTTGGTTTTTGAGACAAAGTTTGTGCAGTCTTAGCTGTCCTGGAACTTAATCTATAGACCAGGCTGGCCTCAAACCCACAAAGATCCAACTGCCTCTGCCTCCAGAGTGCTGAGATTAAAGGCATGTACCAATATGGACAAGGAAAAACACAGGGGAAAATCCCATTATTCTACTACTGAGAGATAATCAAAACCAGTATCTTGGTGTAAATACATAGGTACAAGTTCTAGAGTATTTACTAAATGGAGCACTTGTCTATCCCACTTAAGCTTTCCTGTGACTGTTAGTTTACAATGCGATCACAGTAGTCTCTTTCATCTTTAAATGTAACAGAACCCAGTGCTAGAAAATGACCAATGACTTCCAGAATGTGTTATTGCCTCTTGTCAGACTTTTACCACTTACTTCTATGTTGTCTTGAGAACAAGTTCCCTCTTAACCCAGCTAATTTTCCTTCACGATAAAAGATATGGTATTTCTGAAAGGTTTTTAATCACCAGCTTAAAAATTTGACATATGTACAAATTCTATTTCTAACCTGTCTTACAAAATTAAAGTATTTTAAGGTGGATTCCATTTGTGTGTTTGAATTGTCTTAAAACTCACCCAGATAGATATCATTCTTATGGGCACTACATAAACTGTGAAATAAGTATATTTACAGATTCTACCTGGGAGGCAAAACAAATTTAAAATGATAGGAATAATAATGCCACTTTAGCTTTTGTACAAAAGTCATTTAATTTAGGCTGGAAAGCTGTTCTAAAGGTCCACTTTTAATTAAAGATAGAAGGTAGGATTAAACACTACCAAGTGGATTAGTACAAAAGAAACAGATTTCAATATCGATTTTGTCTTTACAGTTAAAAGGCGGTGTTTTAATTTAAAAAAGGAAATATGCAACAGGTGGCTGCTGACTTGCAATTAGTAAAAACTCCTGGCAGAAATACGCCACGTAGTAATCACAGCGACTCTAGATCGTGGGATGCTACTTAACCTTTTGTAGAACATAATGAAGCAGGATGATGCTATGGGGGTGTATGAGAAAGGTCATTATCATGGGCTAAACAGACCCAATAATATATTCTCTTGGAACATGCAAGTATGGGCTTGTCCGTGCCCAATCAAAATCACTGGTAGCTTATTTCATACTTATTACTCTCTGCAATTTCCCCCTAACTTGTTAAAAAAAATTTTTTTTTCAAAAGCAACATACCTCAGTTCTTTCAGACAAAACATTTCACTATGATCAAGAGCTAGAAGGAATGACAACAGCAAAACTGTTTAAGAATACGAAGTTATCAAGTATAACCAAGGCTGGACCACGGTGAACTGTTAATGCCACAACTCCCCAAAGACAACAAGAAGGCAAAACAAGGGCTCAGAAGGGAAATAGCAGTAGCTACTATAATGTCTTTGTCCTGAGCATCCTATTTAATCAAACATGGTATTTTTGTCCTATTAATTAATCTTTAGAGAAATAATTACTTATACAGACACACAGACTGTGCATTTAAAAACACATTTAACATAATTTCTTAACGACTTGTATTTAAACAATGAGGCAGCTGAACGGAACAAAGAAAACACTCACCACTCAACGGGATATTAAGTGTTTGAATGCCCAACAACAGTAACAGTACTTGATATCACTAGACAAACATAATACATACTTATTAAAAGTAATGTTTATATGTGTTTTATGGGATTTTAATCAAAGGTAGAGATAAAACAAAAAAAGGTAAAAATGACTGAAGTACTACCTAAGAACTGTTTCTTGGAGCCTCTTAAATAAAATAAAGTACTTGTCCCCCCCTTTTATTGCTTTGAAGGCTGTTTAGAAACCAGTCTAGGTTAGCTAACTGCTCTCACCCGAAACTTCTTTTGGTCCTCTTCTCAATGCTAACTAGAGAGAAGATATGATCAGCAGAAAGGGTCTCTTCTCTACTCATAATAGAAAAATTTTAAATTCTACTAAAAATCTACTCATATGAAGCAAATCTAACTTTTACAATAATATTTCCATCTTCTCTTGAATATATATATGAGTTTTGTTCTGGTGCACAGGCTAGATTCAAACTTGTAGCCTCAAAAGGAGCTAGAATTGTCTTTTAAAACGACAATGTTTAAAAAAGATGCTTATAAGAAAATTAAAGTGATTAAGAACTGATGTTAAAATAATGACAGTACATTTAAATATCATAAAACAGAGTTTTAACACATTATCAAATACAGTCATTACCTGGATAGATGGCTTGTTTAAGTGGCCCAGATTGGAAGTCGTTTGTCTCGGTTCATGTCCTAAGACCATCATATTAGCATTGATCAGTCTGAAGGCATCAATAACAACCTGTAAATGGAGGTGTTAAGTCAGTTCTTTTTAAAAAAAACAAGTGATGGTGCCAAGCAACAGTGGACAAGGCAAGATCAACTTGCATCTGTTTCTGGCCTATATCCAGAAAATCATTTAATTATAATATTAATAAAAAGAACCTCCTGCTGATGGTGCCATCGGTATACCAACCTCTATCTTGTAATGTAAGGTGACACCAATTATTGCGATTTTTCACGAAGCATCAAAATATTAACTTAGCATCCTTATTATTAAAAATATGTCCATTACTAAGCATATATCAAATAACCTTCATTGTTGTGCGTACTTGTTACCTAAGTTTTCCTAGTCAAAATGAATGACAGGGAAACTAAAACTGAAAGTGAGCACAAGCTAAGGGACTACATCCAAGACCCAGCCCTGTCACTTCAATTACACCACCACAGTACTTGAAATGACAACAAAATTGCAGCCAGCACGTCACTTGCCCATGTATTCCCTACTAGTCAGATACCCTTTACTTCTTCTGACTCTGAAATACTTTCAACCTTGTGTGATGGCTTTAAACATCTAAGCCATTGCCAAACCTAGGAGGTACAATATAAGAAAACCAAGGTCACCCACGCTTTCAGCCAGAAACAATACAATATAATTACAAGTTCATAGAAAAAAATTATGTGTTTTCTTTTTGTCTGTTAAAGATTCAAATTTCTTTATAACCTAGTATCATGTTATTTAGCTCTTACATATCAAGAGATGAGTAAGATTCAGCTATTCTCCAGTATCTTACGGCTGGTATGCTTATAATCATTATGTTTACCATCAAATTTGAAAGAACTTTTAGAGACGTGAACTTTTAGGTAAAAACCAAGAGATACTAAGACAGACTGTCTCTTTCCAGGACAATCTTGAAACAAAACAATTTAGTACTTCTTTTTTCACCTTCAAAAGTATTAACCAACTGACATTATCAGTGTTTTAAAAGCTACTGTTACCTGGATTTGTTTTCAGTTATACAACTGTTGTGTTAATACACAAATATTAAAAACTATTATTTTCAAGTTAAGCCAACTGTAATATAATCAAGCTTAAAAGTCTATCATTAGGGTTTGTTTGTGAGACCAGTCTGGTGGTACATACATTTAATCCCAGCATTCACATCTTTAATCCCAGAGTTCCTGAGGAGGCAGCGACAGACAGATCTCTATGAGTTTGAAGCCAGCCAGAGTTACATAGTGAAAACCTGTCTCAAACAAAAAGTGTTATTTACACACTACAAAGACTCTACAGGTTATAGTTATACCAAACATAAAATTACACCAAAACATTACAAGATAGTCTAAGGTCTCTGCATACTCCTGTTGTCCTGATGATGATGATATAATAATCAATTTTCATGTTGTTTTTAATTCTTATGGTCTGAACATTCTCCAAAATTCCTTTTCCTTCAAAGCCAAGTATCAATCAGAACACTAAACAATTCCTTTTAACTATTAATTGAAAGTATAAAACAGCAAATCATCAGGTTTTTCTTTCAACTGCTTTATGTTTCCATTCTTAGAGTTTAGTAAAAATCATTTCTAGAAAAAATTTTCATAATTTATGAAAATTTCATGTAATATCCCAATGAAATGCTCACATACATTTTTATACAAAGTGCTTTCAAACTAAAACATGAGACACCAATTTTCATGTAAAAGTCTGTCATTTCTATGGAATATTGTAAACAGGTGTGAAACATCAAAAAAAGAAAATAAAAATGCCAGTTAGGTCAGCTAAGTGGATATCACAATCTACTTTTTTAAACTCTGAAATAAAAAAGAAAGGGTACTTTACAACAAAGCTTAAAAATTTTAAAGTTGTTCAACTAGTAAATTATGACCCTATGAAATGACATGTTCAGACTGATAGTTCATGAGCAGCAATGGAAATGATTACACTAAGATTAAAGGAATTTTCTGCCATCACTATAGCAACTGTCTTAAGGAAACTAACATGTTCAAAAACCTGCAGACCAAAATTAGATTTAACATGCAATAAAAAATAAATATGGCAATATATTCTACATTTTAGTTTCTGTACAATTTTATAATTGCCTTCTCTGCTGTGAGAATAAGTAGATTTCTCCTTTAGAACAACCTATCAAAATAGACTCATTACTGTCCAGTACACTAATGAGCAGTGGGTGAAGAAGGTGTTAATGATGCTGCAGTAAGAGTCAAGGAAAAGCCCTAGTGAGAACTTGGAGGTGTGTTTCAGCTCAGAGCGTTTCTCCATGCTTGTGTATTTACAGAATGATGCAACAGAATGACAGCAAGTGGTCACTCACAGTTAGGAAAATAAATCAAAAAGTAACATATTAAACAAAGAACCTCTAAGAATTAAGGCACTGAACATAGGAGAAGAATAATGAATTTATAAAGCAGTCTGCTTTTTTTTAATGGCTCACTTTGAAATATGTATACATGAAACCAGTTTGTCCTGTACACCTCAAAATTTAACAACAACAACAACAACAAAAAAAAAAAAACCCAAAACAAAAAAGACAGAAAGACTACATCAAAATCACTTCCTTGCAGCAACAACAACCTCCACACTGAAGGGAGAAAATAACAAACCCCTGTCCACGGTGAAGCCCGAGGAGCCACTGGCTCTCTATTCCCAGCCTGACCAGTTAATTTTCTCTGGTACAAGTGCCTTGAGACTTTTCAGAGGTCAGCGCAACAGTAGACAGCTTATAACAAAACCATTAGCAGTTTGGCTAGCTTAGGGAAACCTCTTACTTTCCTTTTTTTGTTTATTATCACTGCATGAATCTGCAGCATATGATAGTTTATAATTTCTCAGGCTTGTTAAATTCATGTTAAAGGTCTGTTTTCTTGTTGAATAAATTTTGTTCATATAATGCTGCCTATTTCATACACTCAGTCTTTAATAGCACCTTTGGTCTATGCGCAACTCACAGATCAAAACAGAGGACTAAAATAGGGGTTGATGATGCTATTTACATGTGTGATTCCTGCTGTCTTCTTGTTAGTAGCTTTAATATAATAGAAGACCTTGTCTGTTTTGTAATTAACACATCTTTACTGGAGAGATATTTGGAAGTGATTGCTGTGAATATACTGGTTAGTAAAATAAACACAATCACACACCACTTTCTGTTATCAGACAAATTTGTGAATTGTACACATTATACTCCAGATCAACAAACTGTGATATAACAGCCAAGTAGAAGACACATATTTATATAACCCTTTATTTTTCTGAAAATATGTATTCACTCTGACCTTGCAAATATAATTAGCTGTGGGATGTGCAGACTTCAGTACCATGGTTGCTTTACTAATTGCAACTCTTGGAAATAGATACTAAATATTTGGAAGCTGCCAATACAAAATAAAAACTGCATCTTTCTTGTACATCTGTCCTAGCTTACAAAAGCAAAATAGTTTTGAAAACAATACTGAGTTCTCTGTTTACTCCAAGAACACCCAAGGGTCAAGGACCTATTCTTTCATTTTAATGATGAATCTGGCTTAGGATTTAAGCTGTCATTATTTTCAAAATCAACTTAATCCATATTTTTTTACTTCTTCTATGAGTATTTCACAGTTCATTCAATATGAGTTTTTTTTAACCCATGTTTCTCTAGATCACTAAAAGAGCAGAGCAAATTTCTAAAGCATCAAACTGCAATCCTGGATTTTATATTCAAAGGAAGCTTTTTTTTTTTTAAGCAACATTCAATGTAATTTATTGAGAAGGTATTTTACTGCATATCTGCTTCTTGCAGAGGTTACTGTTTGTCCTTGTGCCTCTTCCTCTCATAATAGCTTCCGGTGGTATCTCCACTATACTTACACCAAAATCAATGACCAGGAGAAGCATTTCAAAAACATACAACAAAAGACATTTATGGTGCAGTCGTTTTCTTGAGCTCAGAGAAGTAGGAGGATGTAAATAACTATATGTCAGCCTAAGACCTATAGTTAGAAATAAATAAATTTTAAAAATTAAGAGCAAAAGCAGCAGTAAGTATTTAAAAAAGAAAAGAAAAAAGAAAAGAGTTATCAGGTAAGTTATATAATTAAAAGCATGTAAATCCAATGACATCCAGAATCCACCTCTAAATCACTATGAAATGCGAAGAATGGAAGAAAAGCAGCAGCACACCAAACACTGCTGTCTGGAAATGGCTGCGTATCAACTGCTTAGTTTGTTTCTAGATTCTTTAAAAATTAAGAATGGATGTGACCTGGGAAATACTGTGGGGGTTTGTGACCATTTCGTTACTTCTGCTGCTCTGCACTGCCATGCATCTATAAGATAAAAACATTTTCTGTCTCTTGTAAGCCCACAGCATAAAAAATTCAGAGAGATCTTACTTTTTATGCCATTTCCAATGAAAAGCTCTAAGAACTAAAACTGACTCATGCCAAATGCATATCACTGAATTGCTGTGATTTCTTGGTCTCAAGTTTGAAACACGGAAATTATTTATAAAATGTCAATTTTAGCTCTGGAAAAGAAATTCCTATGTGAATGTACAGTTTCTTTCTTCATCCTCAGAGAATTGCTTACTGTAGCTACAGATCTGTAGTACAATTTCAATATACTAGGGAGAAAAAGGATGGGGCAGAAGCGGAATAATGTACTTTTCTGACAAGTGAAGACATGCATCAAAATTCAAGAGTAAACCCACAAGTTTTGAACATATATCCATTAATGAAAACAAACCAATTTTAGGAACTAATATGGCAAAGATAACTAAACATTTCTAGATTCATGAAACACTGTGAAAAAAATTGACTTGTTCTAGAAGAAAATTTAGTGGAACTTTTTACTGTGTGCATATAGTGAGCAGAGTATAGGAATTTGAATGTCTACACTGAGTCAGTCTCCTTTCAAAGTTAAGATTCTAGGTCTATCACCTGCTAGCCAAGTGACCTAAGACAAGTTACTTAATGTCTCAATTTCTTTGTTTGCTCATGAATGATACCTCACAGAGCTGGTGATAAAATGAAATAATCATGTGTGCTTGTCATTACAGTTCTTGTTAACTGTGGTAGTCACGGAGCTGTTTCCTTCAGATCTCTTTCTCTTTTCTAATAGAACCTCCTGTGGACAGCACAGCTGACTTCTAAACTCCAGCTGCTGCAACTTTTAATCCATTGGGCAGTCACACCAGGCAATAGATCCCCTGGTGGCTCCCAGCCAATGACTAAACACAGCCATGGTACAAGAATTTAGCCTTCTCTGCCAAAATAAAGACACAAGTGAAAAGTAATTGTGACTCAACCAGTCTTCATCAGCCTATGGCCTTCCTTACCTGGCGCCACCTTCCTTGTGTCTTTATCTAATATGGGTGTTTTCTCTAAATAAACCTGTCACATGTCTAATGGCATTTTGATATATGATCCCTGCAGCACCCAACCCGACACAACTAACAAAGAATAGTACTATGAGGTAAACAGTGTGAAAAGTTATCCTAAGAGCCAAATCATAATTATAAATCTGCTATCCTGAGACACCAGGTACATTAAAAAAAATGAAGATATTAAGAAGAAACATTTTAAGATTTTTTTCCTTAGAAAAAGTCTTGATTAAAAACAGAATAACAGAATGTGGCTCAAACAATGCTATTCTTAAAAAAGTTGTGATATAATTACATCACACACACAACACCCCCTTCCCTTTCTTCCCACCAAACCCTCCCATGCATACTCCAGGCCTTTCCTCTCTTAAATGCATAGCCTTTTCCTTTAATTGTTTTACAGACACACACACACATATGTGTATAATGACAAATGTCTAGAATCTTTCATCATGAATGATAGATGTTTTTTCAACTCACAGGTGACAAAAAGTACACTTAAATTGAGGTCTTTAGGGGCCTTCTAATGAGCTTCAAGAGCCATCGTGTATAGGTTGCTGGTCTGATACCAACTCAGAGTGCCAATTGTCTCTAGTAGCTACAGTCAGCCTGCACAAGATGAAAACGTGACTGTAGATCTTCATCTAGCATCAACTGCGACAATAACACTGATGTTCCCACCAAGGGACCACAAAGCAAAAGATGAAAACTCCCAATACTAAACACTAAGGCTTAATGGCGGTAGCATGGGCAGGAAAGGCATCTATGTACTATACCACCATCTTTAAAGAAAATCAAATTATGTCCTTCAAACTACCATTACTCAAAAGGCGACAACAACTAAATTCCTACATATAACTTAACCATTTTAAATTTTGCTTATTAATAGGTAGAAACCGTCTTTCCAAACCATTTCAGTTATCAAGAAGTAAACCGTAACTGATCATAACCAAAATCTCACCAGTTTATAAATGAGGAAACTAAGGTTTATAAAACTCAAGTAAATTAAATGTGATGCTGCAATGTATATGAGAAAGGACTATAATTTGTTCTGATATGGCTGATAAAGCCAATAGTACACTAAGCATTAGCAAGCTACGTGATACAATAACTACACTAACACAGAGGGTAGAAAAGACTAAATTTCACTTATAGCCGGGTTTAAGGCTCATTCAATCTACTACATAATAGTACTTACGGGAGAACAATAAAGCCCACCAAGATAGCATAAAATACATACTTGACAAAATTTTTAAAACCCCAAGAAAGTATCTTTGTATACTATCTTATGTATGACAAAGCTATCTATTATAGATTTTAAATCCCTATCATTAGATTTGACAACATACACTTTTTTCCTTACTACTGCTCAGTTTCAATGCGTACAGCACTTCTAGAAGCAGAGCAAACTGAAAGTCTCACAGAACATTGTTTCATATAAAATAAAAACTGTACAGTAAGTCTAACTGGAATGTAAAGCATGACAGTAAGCATGTTACTCCAATACTAAGAGTTAGCTATCCCTAACTATCAGTCTAACAACACACCTGATGTTTTTGAAGAAATGTACCACTATAATCAATTCTACTCGTTTTAGGAAATTATAGTAACACATTAAGCCTCTGAAAACTAAGGCCTAGGTTCAGAAAGTAGCTAATGTCAAATCAATATAATCTTAAAAATTAACATGTGATACTGCAAGAAAGATTTACTAATTAAAGCCATTGTTTACCCACACAAAACTAAAAGTAAGAGACAGATCTCAGGTATGCTATAGAATGGTCAGCACGTGTGAATGGCTGCAGATAAATTGGATGATTAGGAAAGTAAAAGCATTCAGTAAGCCCAAAGTCAATAATATTCTTTTAAGTAATGGGACACTGTCTTAAACTTTATTTTTTCTAAACCAATACAGCTGTTGCATTCGAATTAATTTTATACAAAATCACAATAGTGTAAACGAATAGCAAGTATTAATACAGAAGCTTTTGATTAAAATAAATATTGCCTCTATATAACATTAATGACTCAGAATTTAAATCTAAAATTGCCTCATTGGAAATTGCTGCAGTGTTTTGATAAGTATTCTCATGATATCTAAGTGTCATGAAACTTCAAACTGATCAAGTCTACAGGCCAGAGTCCCAATCAACCACATCTCCTTCATTAACACATCCTGGGAAAATAGTCTTGAAAATGTTATGTTTACTAAAAGAAAATGAGCTGAAACTAAATTCTGAAATGCGGAGGGTCTCTTCTTTTTGTAGCTGTTACCATCATCTTCCTAAGAGTTAGGAAGGTAACTAAGTTAGGGGTTAACTCTGACTTATTCTTAGTAAAATTTCCAGAAATATTAGCATTTTTTAAAAAGCTAGTTCTTATTTTTCACACTAATAAAGCACCATTTAAAGCATCTAAGAGATACGTATACCAATATCACTATGTATATGTGATGCACACATTCTAATCATTGTATCACCCCAAAATATTCATGATACTGAGAAATGGATACACAATGAAACTTCAAGAAAAATAGGTAACTTGTTTAAGGTCAGATTGTGATGGGATTTTAGGCTTGACCCAGCAATGCCTATGTTCTTCACTATCTTTACCTACTTAAAGATAGGTTTTATCACCTATCTTTACATACTTATTTTTTAATAAGAGATAAAAATAGAACTATTATTTAAGTAATTTAAAACTAACACCATCTTAAAATTAACATGAAATGTTGTCAAAATTACATTTTCCCAACTCCTAAATATGTGAAAAAAGGAAGCCTTTAGAATATTTATTGCATAATTCATTTTTCTTTTGTTTGTTTTTATTCTCCAGTGTTCCGTGTTTAGTAAAAAGATCTCGTTTTAAATTTTAGTATCTGTGAAAGAATGAAAATAGATCCAAACCTAATACTGTATATTCCTTCTACATTCTTCCCACATGGCAGAGTGTTTTCCTGAGTGATGTCCTGTTCATCTAGCCTTCAATGCTCAGCCACAATTTAACCTGCTTTTCTCACTGCATACTGGTATCTAATTTCCTCTGCATTTACCATGTATGCTATCAAAGTAGACTTTATTATATACTGGCAAATATGGGATCCTGATCTGTAATTAGATAAACATTCCATTTTCAAAAGCTTGTTGAATATTTGTCAGGTTAAATAAACATGTTACAAGAAAACCCAGCCACGATTTATTTAGTTTAATGGTCATTAGTTTCTCCTAAGTTTTCAACAGAAAATAGGCATTATAACTGCCAGAGTTAGTAGGCAGTATCTACATACTATGTAACTGTAATCTAGTCAAGGAAAATTAATTTTCTAAATCATGATATTTTTTAAAGAGTATGAAAGTATTTAACCAAGTTGTATTGTAGTTTTCAGATGTTGCTCAAAGTAACCCCACATGAAAGAAGTGTAGCAGTGTTACAGGGTGAATCAACTTCTAACACTAGTGTGCTGGATCAAGCCCTGCTGCCAGCTGGCTACACAGCAAATTAGGAAAGAGGTTAGCCTGGGCCTTCTGCAGCTCTGAGTATAAAGAATCTGGGAATGCTACTTTGCAAATAAACTGGAAACTGTAGCAGAATCTTGAAACCATTTCATTAAAGAGTTGAAATCAAGAGCTCACTGGTAATCTCTGAATTTATTTTCCACTTATATTATGAATTCAAACAGCACAGATTTTTCTCTTGTATCATTTAAAAGTATTTATGCTGTATCATACACCAAATGATAATAGATTCTTTATCATATAGTTTATTTTATAATTTATGGTGGTCTTACTGTTGGTCCTAGAGATGTCACCAAAGTCCAAGGGAATAAACCTATCTAACATAAAATAGAACACCTACAACACTGAAAAAAAAAAAAAACTCATACATAGTACCTATATGCACACAGGACTACCATACACTACTGTTTAGAGTTAGAGAAAACTGAAGTTCCTTCCCCCGACACAGGCTACAGGAAGCTGCACAGAGTCAGCCTTATCACACTAACTTAAAAGGCTGTGCAGTGACCTCTGGTGCTCACTTTCCATTCCTGAGTTACTCTGGTTAAAAAGGACCTATAAAATTTAATATTCAAGAGCAAATAAAAAGATTCAGTGCTACCTAACTTTATACAGTTGGATTTCTATGTTTCTTCTTACCAGCGATAAAGACAGCAACTGTAACAGTAGTGCTGCCTACCGAGGATTCAGTCCAAATGGTTATTACTTTAATACCTGGATATTATCCAATACATTATAATACACTCAGGTCACCTAAATGAAAACTAAGCTTACTGGAAATGAATTAAGATGACAAAGAATCCATGCTTATCTAAATTTCTCAAAAACATAGTTAATATTGGAACTTATAAAAGTGGAAAGAGGTTTTTAAAACGTACAGAATTCCAACTTTAGTTATTTATATATACACTGTCATTTCAGCTCTTGATCTAATCACTCTTTTACTAAATATTATGACAGTTTTGATAAATCACATACTGGGAAAGTACAATGCTATTCTTCATTTTTATAAATTTATATTCTTAAGTTTCATAATTTAACTAAAATATCTCACCACGGATTTACTAGCAGTTAAATTTATAGTGCCACAAGGTCTTGACAGTTAAAGACTAGTAAGTTACAACCAAACTTAGATGCCATATAGATGGGCTATATACTGACAAATACCTAGTCATTTCAGGTAACACAGATGTATGAATTTGAGTATTAACAGGCAGCAAGGATCAGTAATAATATAAAATCATATTTTAAAAATATAAAAATATTTTATTATTTAATAAAGCTAGGTAGGAATTCCTAAGACTTCATAAACTAATTTTACATATCTTAAAAAATTAGACAACACTGTCAAGTCTTATACTATAAATATAGTTTTAAGTGTTATATTCATTTTTAATATGAAATGCAATGAATTAGAACTAATGAAAATTAAAAATTACACAATACTTGAATGCAAGTTTTGAAGCTAAAACTGCTATTAAGAATTATGCTTCGGAGATAAGCCCTAATTATTGCTTGTAAATTACTGTAGTGAGAACTTCAAACATTTTAATTCTCTATTTCTAGTATAATAATTATATTTAGATTATGTTACTGAAAAAGCACCTAAATATCCAAAAATTATACTGTACTTTTTGGTAAGCAATAAAAATTTTCAACTCAGTCATTTCTATTAAGTAACAGCTTACTTAGTAAAAGAAAGGGCAAATAAATTGAAATACAGGGGGATACCATATGCAAGCATTCAAAGTTATCTTAAATTGCCTAGTATATCAGTTGTTATTATTATTGTTTTGAGGGACAGTTTCTGCCTTTGAAAAGCTATATTACATCACATAAGATCAAGTTTTAAAGAAGACCTCAATTTTTATACATCCTAATAATGCAGTATCAGAAAACACTCAGTTTCAAATTTGTAGCACAAAGCATCTGTGTTTTAACAATCATATTTAGTTTGTTTCAGCTGCTGAGTAGATGTAATGTAATCCACACCACTATCAAACTCTAGGTCTGAGAGACAACAAGCTAATATTTATTTCTAAGTGCTTTAAAAATTATTCATAAAACCTGCATAAAAAGGATTCTGTGAGTGTATTGTGATTTTACTTTAACAATTATTCTGCACTACAATGGAAGTACATGCTCAAACAAGACACCTCAGCAGTATTTTAAAGCAGTAACCACCTAGCCAATTTCTGTATGTTCTGTAGTTTTTCTAATCCACTCTCCCTGTGGTTGAGCAAAATCGAATTGCCTCTCACATTTGCAGACAGCTCTGTGAAGGTGATAATAGAGCTGCACCCTGCTGTCATGAGGCAGGAAATAGGAAAATGGCATATGGGGCTAGAAAGAAAGAAATAAAAAAAGGGGAAAGAAAGAACGAAAGAACGAACAAAAAAAGAGAGAACTAAACAAGAACAAAAGAGATTTCAACAAAGAACAATACAACCCAATGTGCTCTGCAAGTTAACCTCTTTTCAGAATCAGTCAGCATATTTAATCATTCAGCTCCACATATTTCATCACTCACTCCACATACATGAATGTTTGATTACCAAGTCTTTGGGATAAGTTTTCATTGTCTAAAGTATTTGGAATATACAACTCCAGAATACACCCTTGATAATCTCTGAAAAACAAAGCCCTTTAAGATTTAACATTTTAAAGATGTGCTGGTATTTATTAAAATATTAGTAGAATGTATAAAGCAGGCTTTTAGTACAGTTTAACATTCAAATTTATGAAATTTTTAAAAATTAAGGCTAAACATTCATTTACGATAATAGAAAACTAAAAATAAAATCCCCACATAATTTTTAAAAGTGCTAATACCATGACATGCATTTATGGACTTGCATAATTTCAATAAAAAGCATTTGTGTATGTGTGTGTGTTCAGTTAAGGACACTTTCAGACATAAGGAATTTTCATTATATGTATGCGTGTGAAGTGGCGGAAGACGGCAATAAAGTCAGAGCTGACTCTACCTTTCCTTTTACACTCTGAATGGGATCCACAACCACTGCCACAGCTCTCTCCGACAAGGCTTCAAAGCTCTGCTGAGTGTTGATATCCACACCAGAAAGCCAACAGCCAAAGCCAGGGTGACTGTGATACCAACCAACAACCATCTCAGGCCTGAAACAAAGGGCACTCAGACTCAGAACACAGCAATGCAAGATGAGAGGAAAGAAACAACACACTAACAGGGTATAAATTAAGAAAAGATAAAAAACACACAGGTGTGAAAAAGCACCATTAGAAACTCTGAAATCGGACACCATATTATCCAGAAAACATGGAAATGAATAAGTGTGACAAAGGAGTGCTATCATTAAGAGATGCACATTAGCAGTGGTAGATAAGGCTTTCAGTTTTTCACCTTGTTACCACACTTTCTCAGAGCCAGTTTTTACCCTTTCAGCATTCAAGTAAATATCTACTCTTTAACTCCTTAGCTCTGGGAGCTGGATTTTCCAGGCACAGAGTACATTTTTTAACAATGGACACCAGGATCCACTGTTGTGAAAGGATTAAATATCAATTAAACCAGCAGTAGAACTAGGAACTCAGTCAAAAACCAATTTGCACTGCTCTGCTCAGCTGCTGAGCCTTTTGCTAACGTTAATTTTGAAGTTTTTTCCACAGTAGAAGAATCTGAGCAAGAGAATGACAACTATTGGGAGACTCAGTTTGAGGGGAAGGAGGAGACACTTAGATTATACTGTCTTTAAAACTCATGTCTACAAACATTTATTCAGACCACATTCAGCTGCAATTCTCAAATACACAGACCATAGCAGGTCTTTCGGTTACAAGTGAAGAGAAGGTAATTCTAGATTACCTAAACAGAGGGACATTACAGCCCAAGCCTATTACATGAGAGCTGAGAATCTTAATACAAGGCAGTTTTCTGATTGGTAGACTTTTATTCAGGATGCGAAGAGGCACCACACAGGCAAATCAACTACACTGATATCTCCGCTAGAAATGATGTTCATAAATACCATTAACTTTAAGGTACATTTGCAAAAATATTATCATTCATAAAAAATGATAGTGTAAAACACCTACCTTCCTGTTTGTTTCAGCATATCCAACATTTTGGCTTGGAACACTGGATCAACGGCTTCTACACTGACACCCTATATTACAAACAAAACAAAACACTTTTTTTGGATAACATTGGAAAAATAGAAACATACTGCAAAGGAACAACAAAAACCTGATTCCAATTTTGTATTATAATTTTATACGTTTTGATACATGTATTTGAGAACTACTCAAATCACTGAAATCTAAGTCTTTTTTTGTTTTGTTTTGTTTTTTTTAATGTGCATTGGTGTTTTGGCTATATGTATGTCTGTGTGAGAGTGTCAGATCTTGGGGTTGTAAGTTGTCATGTGGGTGCTGGAAATTGAACCCGGGTCCTCTGGAAGAGCAGTCAGTGTTCCCAACTGCTGAACCATCTCTTCAGCCACCTGAACAAAATTTCTAAAACTGCCAAGTGCCAAACTGCTATGAATTAATGACTGAGACAGCATTTAGAGCATGAGACAACAATAAATGTTTATGGCTGTTATTGCTTCATATTTATCAGTAGTACCAAATAATTCACAAGATTATTCGGTTATGCCTACCCATAGCACACACACCTACTACCATCCTCTGACAGGATAAGAACTACACCTGTTCAGTTATTGTAAAACAGTATTTTATTCAATAATGTAAATAATTTTAAGAAGATATCATAAATTGCTTTATAAAAAAGCAATCACAAAAACTCCCTACTGGACAGAGGCCACATAATCATTCTCTTAAACATTGCATTATTTTGCTAGTTTAGTCAAAAATATGATTTTAGCACGCAGAATAAAAAGGATGTTTCAATAACACGTTAAGAAAATGTTAACAAAAAGGATGACCTGTTACAGGTGAGTGTCATTATAGCTCCTGTGAGGCTTTCCTCCAACAAGAGGAACCTGAGTTTAATCTAGCTAAGGAAACCAGTTTGACATAAGCACTTCCTCCAAAGCAAAGAGCATACCGAAGTCTAACAAAGAGGACATCCTTGGAAAACAGAGCCATGCACTCTGCTCCTAGGCTAAAAATATCTTTGGGGGGTTTCGTTTTCATTATTTTAAAGAGAAGGTGAAGAGAGAGAATAAAGAGGAGTAGAAGAGGGGTAGGATCCAGGGAGAAGGAAAAAAGGGAGAAAGTAGTAGGGGTGAATATGTGGACACATTCTTTACAGAAGAATCTGCTGTCTCGAGCCAAAAGAAATACTTTTTGATCCTACTACACTGAGTAGGGAGCAAAACGTCCTATCTTACACTGTCAAGCAAGCATATACATGGAAGCATAATAATAATAATGCATAAGAATCATTTATTATCCTGATTATCTACCTAAGGACTACCTATAAAAGAAATAAGTTAATTTTTATATAATTTATTATATTCTGATAAAGAAGATATAACAGATCAGCATTTTAAATTTAAATATAACTTTGTGATTTAATAGTGTTCCTATAACCATATGAACACAAAATATAATAGATATCCAGAAAGACAAAACAATTCCAAATCTATTTACCAAAAGCAAAACAAAAAAAACCCTGCCTTATCTACAGAAGTATTGTAGATTTTCATATTGTTTTATATTATCTGCAAATATGTTGTAGATTACAGCAACAACTCTATAGAAAACACTTGTTTCCTAAATGTGGATATATACATGGTATCACTTAAATGTGTATAATTTGTTCCTTCATATGTACCTAATCAAAGCAAGCTCATACTAAGGGGCCTCAAACAAGTTGAGCAGCTTCACCTTAAAAGCCTCACCAGTCTTACAAATACTGCTATAGCAGAAGAAAAACCATCAGAGAAACACAAGAAACAAGTGAGAATGGTACGTATCATGTTTTGAAAAGCAGGTGCAATTAATGCTGACAATTTTTGGTTTTGAGCCACATTGCAATGTGGGACCAATATGGCTTCAAAATGAGTATTCAAGATAAGGACAACCTTGAATTCCTCATCTCCTTCCTCCACCTCTCCAGTGCTGAAATTCAAGAAATAAGGACTACACTGGCTTTTATTACTTTTTTTTTTCAGATTATCTTTAAATCCAGGAGGACTTGGTGGCACACATATTTAATCCCAGCACTCCAAAGCAGAGGCAGGAAGATCTTTGTCAGTGCGAGGGACCCTGCTCTACACAGAGAATTTCAGTCAGTAAGGGCTATAGGGCAAGACTCTTATCTCAAACAAACAAAACGAACACCCAAAAAACACCACATAAAAAATACTCAAACAAAACCTCTAAAGGCATTACTATAAAAACATATTGTTGTAAATAAAAGGCAAAGCAGCATTACCACTAAAAATAAGACACTTTAAACAGGATAGTAGACTGCTTTCAAAATTTACATTTTACTACTTAACAACTGAAAGTCATCCATTACTACATATAGTACATTTAAAACACTGACTTCAAAACAATAGAAAGCTACAGGAGGATTAATTTACATATATTTAAATTTTATATAGTTTCTAAAAACTTTGATCAATATTCAGAGTAATTAGAGCAACTATTTTTTAAATCCAGCTTGTTTGGCTCTCTAAAGGGAAGAATAAGGAATTTAGTACTACCATCATTCGGTTTATAAGACTAATGATTGAAGTCAATACAAGATAATATTTGCATTACTAATCTTATGATTGCTGCCTACTATTGTAAAGAAAAAAACATAAAAAGATTAAAGTTATTTTGAATTAAAAATAAAAGAGACAAGAAGCAGCCAATGTAAGTACTACTCACAGTTCCTGACTGTGGCATAGCAAATACATCAATCACTCTGACGGTGTAATCATCAACAAATTCACCAAGCATTAGACCCATAACTTCCATAGGAACTCCAGCACGGCCATGTTTTAACATCTGTGAAGAGGAAGATATATGGACACAAAGCACATTTATTTGAACTCTTGACACCCACACTGCCAAATAACCTATTTTGCTTCAGTGGAAATAAAAGCCCATTTTATATCTTTACCATAAATAATACTTATGTAATATTTATGCTTGGGGGAATTAAGGTGATAAATATCCCAATGTAAAGGAGGTGATGCAAAGGTGGCTCTAAAGCAAGTAACTCCATTGCTTACTTACCTTGAGCAAGGCCAAGGAAGAGATATAAACCTGTTCTGCTGTGTCCACGGCTGGAGCATCTGTAGGTGGACCCTAGAAACAAGTCCATCAATTACTATAATACACAGCTTATAGGAGTTAGAGTTAAGGTTACGTGTGAAATAAACTTGATTATTTTAAAAGCTTCAAGAAAAAACATCACGGATCTTTTTATCAATTACAATGCAAATAAACAATCATGAAAACATGAAGGCAACAGTTAAAAACTCAGTATCCTAACAACTTTTGAACAGACAAAAAGTTTACTTCCACAATGCCTTGGCTACAAAATAATTACTGTAACATCTGTTTCCACTATATTACAATATAATATAATCTGGATGACAAATCCTATTTGACTAGCTTGATAAACCAAAGGATCAACAAGAACAGCAAACCCTCTGAGCTTCTTCAGCTTTAGCTACAAACAGCATGCAGATTAGGGATATGGGAACACTCTGCAGATTCAGATATAGTGGGAGGGAAGGTGGAAGAAGACTTCAAATCCCTAGGTGAAAGAGCTGTGAACAACATACTCTCTGCACTTGCCTAATGAAGTTGTTCCTTCCCCACACACAACAAATTTAGCACAACCACCTCAGGTGTGAAGAAACTAGATAAGGTCGGTAGCCGCCATGAAAATACTTCCAATAGCTTAACTGACCACTGCCTTTACTACTATTGTAGGCTAATGAACTGACTAAGTTTCTCCCCAAAAGATCCTATTTATTTGCAAAAAGAAGCAAATCTCTAGTGGTTGTCACAGTGGGTGCACAGAGTAACTTGTGATCTTTACCCTCAAGGTACCGTCACCCAGCAGCCAGTAATACAATTCCAGCCAAGCAGTGCAAATCACTTAAAGTTTTTCTTTTTTTCTTTGATACTGGGCAGTCTAGAACATAGTTTCTTTTATTTCTTAATTATTTTTATTTATTCTTCTCTCATCTATTACATCCCAACTACAGTTTTCCCTCCCTCCTCTCCTCTCAGTCCCTCCCCTAACCTAGGTCCACTCTACCTCTGTTTCCCTTCAGAAAAGAAGAGGCCTCCCAGGGATATAAACCAAATATGGCATATCAAGCTACATTAAGATTAGGCACAAACCCCCATAACAAGGCTGGACAAAGCAGCCCAGTAGAAGGAAAGGGATCCCAACTGTACGGAGTCACCCGGAGTCAGAGACAGCCCTGCTCCCACTGTCAGGAGTCCCACAAGAATACCAAACTATACAACCATGACACATATACAGATGGACTAGGTAATCAGGTCCATACAGTCCCCTCACTGTCACTTCAGTCTGTGAGCCCCCAGGAGCCCTGCTTAGTTGAGTCTGGGGATCGTGTTCTTGCAGTGTCCTTTTCCCCTCTGTTTCCTACAATCCTAACCCTCTTCCTCAGGATTCCCAAGCTTTGCCTAATGTCTGACTCTCTCTACCATGTGAAATATGTTAACCATTTGCATTCTCTTGCTTTTATGCTTTTATTTGTTGAAATTAAGTAACTGCTTTACTCATAGTCCATCAACAATCTGCATGTATTTCTGTTCATACACTAAACTTGTCACCTTTGAGGGCATTAAAAAGTCTCACAATATTCACTGGAAGCATTAAGCACAGACAGTTCCCAAGTGCAAGTTCTCCACTTACTGAATGCACTTTCACTGTTTCTTTTAAATAGACTCTCAAAATGAAAATGCAGTGGTAAGCTCAAGTACTTTTTGATGAAGTTATAGAAGTTTTGATAATCTAATTTGTTCACCTAGCAAAGAAACTTATGGAAGCGGGGCTGGAGAGATGGCTCGGTGGCTAAGAGCACGGGCTGCTCTTTCAGAGGACCCACATTCACACACACAATGACCCACAACTGTTTGTAGCTCCACTTCTGGCCTCCGAAGGCACTGCACACACATACATGCACACATACATGGTGCACACACATGCATGCAGGCAAAACCACCCCTATACATAAAATAAAACTAAATAAATCTTTAATAAAAATGTTAAAGAAAGGTTAAGAAAAAATTGAAGACTGTATCAAGTGAGATGTGATGATACACGTGTAGTTATACTTTAGCCACTCAAGTTATTTCTTGGACATCGAACAACTTTAAAAAGTGTGTCATCTGTACATATGAAAATACAGCCTTTTCCAATTTGCCAGAAAATAAGTACAAAAAAAAAAAGAAAGAAAGAAAAAGAGACCACATTTTTACCAAAATATATCGCTGCCAGAATCCAGAAACTCTTTCAGTCATCAATGAAAGCAAACCGTGCCTTTGTTGGGCATTATATATAATCAGTACTTAGCAAAGTATCTGGCACATAGCAAGAACTCAGTAATATCTACTTTTTAAAAAAAGAATCAATAAAGATGGTACTGAAAGCTAACAGAGTGGAAAAGAAAATCTTCTAACAGTTGTTTGTAAACAGAACCAAGCACGTGCACCTAGAGAGAGATCTTAGCTTCTTTTATAATCTATTCTCTTAGGGTCTAGAATTATACTACAGAAACCCCTGTGTTAGGAAAAACTATGCCCCTCACGCTCTTTTGGTCTGAGCACTGCCTGTGGTTTTCCTCTCTCCTCTCTGCCTGCCCTCCTTTCCCTCTTCTCTCCCTTCCTTCAAGGTCTTGCTAATTGATCCAGGTTGGTTTCAAAGCCATCACCGTCTGACAACTCAAGAGTGGCCTCCCTATTTTATATCTGGATCCTGTTTGTTAGTGAGAGACTAAGAGTCCTGTGGGCGGTGGGAGCACTGGAAAGAAGTAAAGAGGGACTGGTAGCAGTTAAATGTACAGAGAGACAGAAAAAAGGAGAGGGAGAAGAAACATGAGCAGTGAGCATCTATCTAGGTTACAGTCTATTTACACACTCACCTGTTCCGAATGAAACTCAATGAGGCATTAAAGAAGAGACCTCATTAAAGACCACGGAAACTGAATTCAGTGAGAAATGTAAAAACCTAAACAGCTTAACAACAAAGATGACTGGCTTAACCCTCAAGAGGGGAAAAATGTGGAATTACAATCTACAACTAGTGTCTTTTGGGAAATAGTTCTTTAGTCCAGTATACTGATTCATAACTCAAAAGTCATAACAAACAACATTTCAGAAAAATCTCTCTGTAAGTAGAATATGATTTTCTTTGTAATATAGCACTGGAGGAGAGACAAGATTTAAAAAGAATTAAAGTTACACAATAAAAAGCAAAATAACATTATTGTAGGTTCAATACAGTGACACAGAATATAGTAGTCTATGTATTATTCAATTACAAATGGAGAGGGCTCATTGGTAACTGTTCCGGAAATACAGATTTGAAAGATGTTTAAGAGTTGCTTAAAAATTAAAGCATACTCTATATCTTACCAAGTCACTGGGAAAAGGGGCGGGGATGGAGTAAACACAAGATTGACTGTAGAGCAATGGAAGAATACAGCGACAGAGGTGCACTCCAGCTTTGCTGAAGGCTGCCATGGGAAGTTGTGGGTCCAATGACCACAGCTCAGCATAGGAAGACCTGTACTTCTGTTTTTAGAAACAGAACAAGATTGTTAAGTGTACTGTAAGAGTCAGTACACTGGACAGTAAAAATGTTTCTCCTATAGCCACCCAAACACACACACACACAAAACAAAAGAGAAAATTTTAAATACTAAATAATATAAGCTAAGAAGAAATAAACTTTATGAGCAAATAAACAACTATAAGGCACATGTACTTCCAAATGGATTTAATGTAGAAATTCATGTATATGTTGCTTTAAAGTAATAAAGCAAACAATAAAAATGTTAGTCAACAAAAACTTGACTTAGCTGAATGCTTAGGACCTTTCAGGACATCTGCAGTCTAAACTAGTTAAGCACCCATAGTCCAAAATTCCAAACTGTTAACAACCTGAATTTTTTTTTTAATGCTTTAACATTTGACTTCAAAACCTTTTGAATATTGGGTGTGGGATGCACAGATAGGCCTGACTATCTCTGTAAAAGCTGCAGTGTCTGCTACGGGTCACCTGGCTTGTGCTCCTTTGCTGCAATAGAGTAACACTGCACAATATTCTGAAATCAATTGAATAGTATGTATTTATAGTTTGTTTTTTCAGATCAAAAGTGACATTTATCCAGTCCTCTTTTCTGTTAAATTTATTAGGTTTTGCTATCATTATGAAGAATTTATAAAATAATCCATTTTTTTCAACCTATTGTATGTATACATTAAATTTTCCTGGCATTTAAAATTCCAAGAGTTTCACTATTAAAACATTTGACTGCAACGTAACTTCTGGAGGTAACTGATGAAAGTTTTTCATTCATTGTATTTATAAATTCAGGTTTATCTACCCTGAACTAACCATACTTCTATACTCTGCAGATATTTCCCTTCATTAGCTTTCTAAATTGTCACTGTAAAACTGAACATATTCTATCTTCTTTGTTTCTTCTTATCGTGCTTAAAAATAAGAGCACTTAAAACTATATTTGCTTCTCTATATCATGCTATAGTATTAGCCAGATGGATTAAGAATAACATTAAAAAAATAAAATCAAAGCATGGAAAAAACTTCTCTAATAACAAATGTGTATGTGATCAGAGTGCAGTAATACATATGACAGGTACAGAACAAACAGGATCAATAAAAGAATATACAACTAAAAACATAATATAAAATTTCTGAATAGTAAGGAGTTAAAAAGCAAAATACTCTGAAAAATTACTTGCCTCATTTATGTCAAAAAAAGTCATTACACAAATAAATTTTAAAAATTACTAAGCCCTTAACAGAAACACAGGCAAAAATATAGAAGCTAATTATATAAGAAATACAAAATGATATAAACATGAAAAGTGTTTAACCTCCCTAGCTGACCTTCTTTAATTAAAGAAATACCAATTAACACATTAAGACTCTTTTTCCCCAACAAGACAAGTTTTACAGTGTCCACTTTTGGAAAGGGTATAAAGCAGACACTGAGCAGCTCTGGTGGCAATATGAACTGGTACAATTCATCAAAAGCAGCTAAACAATGTGTAGCAATAGCATTAAGGTTGCACAAACTTTATGATCTATTTTTTCACTCCCAGAAATTGTTTGTGTAAATAAACAAAGATATTTACAGAAACCAGAATGTTCATAACTGTTTTTAAATAATGCAAATAAACACAAGAACTTGACCTAAATTAAAGAACATAGTTGAAAGCCCTATCCTCTGATGGCCTTAGTAACTTTAAACAGCAATGACTTGAAGCCAAACATTTAGAGCCAAGTATCTTAATCTGTTGCTATAGGGATAGGGTGTCTCTACGTAACTCTACCTGTCTTGGAAATCAACTATGTAGACGAGGCTAACCCCAAACTCACAGAGTTGCACCTGTCTCTGCCTTCTGAGGGCTAGAGCTTAAAGAAGCATTCCAACAGCTGGGCATGGTGGCATACACCTCTAATCCCAGTACTTGGGGAGGCAAAGGCAAGTGTATCTCTGTGAGTTTAGTAAGTCAGGACAGCCAAAACTACACTGAGAAACCCAGTCAAAAAAAAAAAAAAAAAGAGTGTAAAATATACCCAGAATCTTGAAAGAAGCCTCCCTTCTTAAAGTAAAAGAAAAGGGAGGAAAGAAGAAAAGTAGGTAGGTAGATAGGTTACAGGGAAAGGGAATAATATATAAAAAATTGCCATGGCTGTGAGAATCATTCCACAAAATATATGCATATCAAATTATCAGATATATGTATATCTTAAGACCATACAATTTTGTCAACCATTAAAAACAAGAAAATCATGAAATCTGCAAGCAAATGGATAGAACTAGAAAAGATCATCCTGATTGAGGTATCCCAGAAGCAGAGGGACATACACGGTATATACGCACTTTTAAGTGGATGTTAGCCATATTATATAGGATAAACATACTAAAATCTACAGACATAAAGAAGCTAAATGACAAGGAGGATCGTCGGGAAGATGCTTAATTCTCATTCAGAAGAGAAAGCAGGATAGACACTAGAAGCGGTGGAAGAGAGGAAAAAGGACGAACCTACCACAGATGTCCTCAAAAAGACTCCAACCAGCCGGGGATCAAAGCAGATGCACAGACACACAGCCAGACTTTGGACAGAGAGCAGGGAGTCTTATAAAAGAAGAGGTCAGGAGGACTTCAACTATGAGAACTAGGAAAGAGGGATAGGGAAGGAAGAGGGAGGAAGGGTAGGACAGATGAGGGAGGGGGCTCAACTGGGGTACAAAGTGAATACATTTTTAATAATAATAATAATGAAAAAAAACAGTAAAAAAGGCTGTAACGATGTTTGGGAAAGATCCAAAATTACAATACAGCTCTTTAAATATCTGAAAATAACTGACAGAATACAACTGTCTGACTAATAATTCTCAAAGTACAAACTCTGAACTAGTCCCACTTTCATCACTTGGAAACTTGTCAGCAATAAACATTCTTACTGAATTGCCAGAAATCAGGGTTCTAAAGAGTCTCTAAGTCCTGATGAAATTTGAGGGTCATTGTCAGACTCTATGCAAAGTATGAGCCAATTATCCAAGCTAGTAGACTGGGGTTCACTATGAGAAAAACCTTGTACTAGCCTGATACACAGAACTTTAAAGCAGATTCCCTGTAGTTAATCTACTATGGCTGTTCAGATCAAACAACACAGTAAGTCACCAAACTCTACCATCATGCTATTTCCCAAGGAAGCCATTCCAAACTCAGTGTCTTCAAAAACCAAACTTAACACATTCTCTATAAACTCATCTACTCAACTTATTTTAATTAATTCATTGACTATTAAACTAGATTGATACTTAAGTAAAATTTCTGCTGACTCAACTCAGTTTTTTGTTTGGTTTTATTCTTTGTTTGTTTTTGTTTTTTAAGACAGGGTTTCCTTGTGTAGCCTTGGCTGTCTTAGACTGCCTTTGTAGACCAAACTGGCTGGGTAGTCAGAGGATCTGCCTGAGTGTTGGGATTATAGGAATGTACCACTGCACCTTACCTCAATTCAGTTCTTATACTCAAAATATAACCAAGTTTTAGAAAATAATTATTTTTGAGAAAGGAGCTGCAAATGGAGTTTACTCCTAGTTGTGATGGCTAATTTTTATGTCAGCTTGACACAGGTAAGGGTATCTAAGAAGAATTGAGAAAATACGTTCATAAGATTGCCTTGTGGGCAAGTCTATTAGGCAGTTCTTTTGCAATTGAGATGGGTGGGTCCAGCCCAATGTGGGTGTTGCCACCACTAAAGACTGGTCCTAAATTGTATAAGGCAGCATGCAAGCCAGGAGGAGCAAACCAGTATGCAGTATTCCTTCATGGCTTCTGCTTCAGTTCCTGCCTCAAGGATCTGGTCCTGCCCTGGTCTCCTTCAGTCTGTTGCCTGGAGGATAAGATGAGGTAGTCTCTCTTCCCTAAGCGGTTTTTGGTCCTGATGTTTTACCACAGCAACAGGAACCCTAACTAAGTTACATGCCATATAAGTTTGGAAAATACTGTCTATCTGCCTGGACCTGAATTCCCATGTTCATACTATATGCTAAAATATTACTCTAAATATTCACTATTCGCTTGGAGGGAGGGAGAAGAAAAATATGTTTATCTAAAGTTTTCCAAATCATACCAAGGCCACATGACCCCATGAAGAAACTCTGAAATTTCTGCTTCAGGGTATGAGAAGATTAAAAACAAAATTCCAAATGTGTGACCAGATACAAATCATTAAGTATTAAAAAGTTTCAAGAACCCTGTGTGACAGTCAAAGCAGATACTGGCATAGACTCACAGCTAAAATGCATCACCAACCATAACTAAAGTGTAATCTCTGATGGACAGTTTCTACTACAGTACACCAGATAATTAAATCAACTTTTCTTCTGACAGCTGAGCTGCCAATTTTGAATCTGAAACCATTTCTACAAAGGAAAGGAAAAAGAAACTTTGGGTACCTTTCCTACTCAGAAGGAGTTGAGATGCCAGAGAGGAGGAACATCAGAACCTGTATTTTCTGGAGTTTAGATGAGTGCACCGAGCTGAGCAGACACAGCACTGGGGACGCCTGCAACACTAAACGCGGGGGCAGTTAATAGGAAAGGAACGGCAAACTTATTAAACTCTACCACGGGAAACTCAACTCTAACAAAGCATGGACGGTACTTACAAACCACAGCTTACAGGCAAACAGGAGAGAATAGTTCTTTACTCCCAGCTCTCATCTCGACTTCTGCACTCAGTTCTTCAAAAGCCCAGTATTAGCACCTCTACTCTGGAGACCTGAACTCTTTGTCTCCCTCTCAGGTTCTCAACTATCAATCTGTAATGCTCATCCTCTGTGGTCACTGAGTTTCAAATTCATGAGAGAAGAACCTGAGATCCACTGGCTCCTTGCTCTCATACACAACACCAATCTTCCCACACTAGTTTAATACAGTGAAACTAATACAGGTTCTCAAGCTTCCTAACGTTGCAACCCTTGTATACAGTTCGTCATATTGTGGTGACCCCCCCAACCATAAAATTATTTTTGTTGCTACTTCATAACTATAATTTTGCTACTTTTATGTGAATTGTGATAAAAATACCTGATATGCAGAATATCTGGTATGTGAACCCAATGAAAGCTTGTTTGACCCCTAGAGGTTGCAACTCAAAGGTTGAGAACCTCAGCTGTATATTTTAAACTTAATAAATTTAAGCCATAATAAAAACCAGATATTAGTTTATCTCAGAGCAGAGGTCTCAAACATCAAGATACTTTATGGCAGCACTTAAGAGGCAGATGCAGGTGGATCTCTGAGTTCAAGACCAGCTTGTTCTACAGAGTGAGTTCAAGGACAGACAGGACTACAGAGATAACCTGTCCGTACAAAAAGTTATTTTATGGCTATTCCCCAGGCAAATAAAAATAGTGACAGATAGCTCTACTTCAAATACTAAGTAACTTAAATGTGTGTGTTGCATCTATTAAATAACTTGAATGTATGTAATACATTTATTAAATGTGTCTATTGTAAATTTAATTCATGAATCCCTGCATTGTGGCAGCAGAAGCAGGAGGTTAGAGATTCAATGAAACCCTAATTCAATAAAGGAAAGGATGGAAGAGAGGCAGTGGTTACACAAAGAAGAGAGGCAGACAAACAAGTTCAAACCGGAAATAGGATGATGATGTGTCAGGAGAGTGTCAAAACTGGAAGGTGCACCCCAGAGGAACAGTCAGTAGGAGATGGTTTTTACCCATTACCCACAGACTCCCTGACACTAGCTTTTCCTGCCCTCCTGCTTCATTTTTCCCATCCTAAAACTTTAATGAGAGAAAAATTAAGTACGAACTAATACAAACTTTTTTCAAGCCAAACTTAACTTTTTTAGAATAAATCTACACTCAACTAAAAAAATACAGTAACAGGAAAAAGGTATCTATAAAATTATCAGCTTCTATACTGTGCCAACTATTCATGTGAACTCTACTGACCTTATGACAACTATTTTACAATCATGTTAAGAAATGTAAAGCACCATAAGGAGAGTAACAGAACCATAAAATCTGGGCAAAGGGGTCTTTTCTGAGACTGATACTCCAACCAAGGACCATTCATGAATATAACCTAGAACCCCTGCTCAGCTGTAGCCCATGGCAGCCCAGTATCCAACCAAGTGGGTTCTCTAGTAAGGGGAACAGGGACTGTCTCTGACATGAACTCAGTGGCTGGCTCTTTGATCACCTCCCCTTGAGGGAGGGGGAGCAGCCTTACCAGGATACAGAGGAGGACAATGCAGCCAGCCCTGATGAGACCTGATTAAGCTAGGGTGGGATGGGGAGAAGGACGTCCCCATCAGTACTTGGGGAAGACCATGGTAGGAGATAAGGGAGGGAGAGTGGGATTGGGAGGGAATGAGGAAGGGGGCCACAGCTGGGATACAAAATGAATAAACTGTAATTAATATAAAAAAAGAAATGTAAAGCACATTTTAGTAACTGAATATGATTTAAGTTAAACTACAAGGTTCTTTAACAACAACTTCTGTAAGAACCAAAAACACTAGAATTTACTAAAATTCAAGGGAAAAAAATCCAGAGCTAAAGAACGCCAGTGTGGCCGGGGCGTGGTGGTGCATGGCTGTAATCCCAGCACTCTGGGAGGCAAGTGGATCTCTGTGAGTTCAAAGCCAGCCTGGTCTATTAAGTGAGTACAGGACAGCAAACCCTGTCTCAAAAAAACAAAAAGAAAAAGAAAAAAGCCAAGTCTGTATTTCATACAATGACACTCAAAAATAAATACACACATATCCAGCAGGTCCATAAAGTAAGGAGCATCTAATGTTTTCTAAGGCTAAATGTTAAAGCTTAAAAGGAAAGTTCCCATCTGAAAATAAGCATCTGCCAGACATGGTAGCACATACCAGTAATCCCAGGACTTAGGAAGCTGAAGCAGGAGGGCCAACACACATTTGAGGCCAGCCTGGCTACACAGTGAGGATGCAGCCAGCATGGAATACATAGCAAGATTCAGCCTGTCTCCAAACAAAAAAGGCAAATAAACCAGAATATCATTTATAGTTACATAATTCTGCAAACCCATCAATTAAATGTATACTCTCCCAAAAAAGGATCAGAAACAGAAACGCTTTTGTTATTAAACCTGCGCACTGGCTACTTCAAAATTATTTAAATCTGACTGTTTAAAGTTTGTTTTTTAAGTGGGGGCAGGGGATCAACATTGTAAGCTGAAGAAATAGATGAGTCAGCTACCTAAGCAAGTGCAAACAACTGCCACAGGCACTGTAACCAGCCTTTAGTCAAACATGAGCATCCACCCATCAGTGATATAAAACAATGCACTCAACAAGAGCTTACCTTAGTACACTGAGTAAAACAGAAATTACCATACAGGTCTACAAACACTAAATATGGCTAAATTAAATGAAACATGAATTTTCTCTTTTGTCTTGTTTTCTCCTCATTTAGAAGGTTAAAAATCTGATCTAGCATGAAAACAAGCCGTGACTTTTACTTGGGCAGCCCTTGTTGACTAAGTGCTAAAAAAAAAAAAAAAAAAAAAAAAAAAAAAAAAGGCATTTGCCATTATTATAACAGCATAAAACCATCACCTCAAAGTGTTGCCTACTCAGGCCTTTTAACAAATTTGTTAACACTATTAGTTATATTACTCCACCTTTCTCTTAGTGTGAACTGGTATCAATTATTTAGCCAATTTTATTATGTTATTAAAATACCTGCTGATTAATCATGAACCAACCTGTCACATAAGGAAATGTAAAATAAATAGTATCTGTGAATTGCAACATCCCCCAAAAACAAAGAATATAAATGTGCTTTAAAAATGACACAAAATGTTTCAAAATTGTTGTAATTAAAATGTTACAGATGTATTTGTTATTATAGCTGTTTAAGGTGTATACTTGGTCTTGGATTTTAGAATTATCTTTAAAAGTCTGTTAAAATATGTTTTTTAAACAAAGAGACTTTATTAACAAATGAAGGTGATTATATTTTAATACAAAAGCTGAATGTACAGTATGCTAAACGGTTAACAAAAAATATTTTTAAATTTTATAATACCTAACATAGGCCTCAATTCTATTGTAAAATTCATAAATTTAGGGAAACTACCACCTTCAGTTTCTTCAATAAAAAACCAAAACTAAACATAAAATAATAATGAGTCCAAACATATACAAATAACTACTACTGTATTGTTTACCTCCTACCAGCCAGGTAAGAAAAAACCTTTTAATACTTTAATTTTTGAGTATTAAACAACTAGTGTGAAAAACAAGCTGCATGTAAACTACTTCTGCTGCCTGAGCTTCAATGACTAGCTGAAGCAACCTGCTCTAGGAGGTGTTAATTGGCAATAGGAGAGCAAGTCAGAAGCATGTTCCCCACCGTCCTAACCCAGCAAGGCTAGGTCATTAAAGTGGAAATGAATTCTTTCATGTGGACTTAACCCTTTCACTACATGATTTCTGCTGTTTTCTCTCAATTAATTTTTTAAAAACTTGTTACTTTTTAGAGTTAAAATTGTTCCAAAAGAAGTGGGAGGAGTCTTTTGGCTGACAGTTCCAGTGACTGTATTATTCAGAAAAAAACACAGCAAGTTAATTGCAATGTAACACTGCAACTCTCTCCTCAGATAAACATATAAACTAATTGTATTTGCTTATTTTAACACCAGAGGAAAAATCTAGCATACAGTGTTTAGAAATAACTCAGAAACATTTTAGTCATAAGAAATTTCATTTACATTCAGGCTAAAGAATCCAACAACTATACAGTTAATCACCTTAACACTGAGATACACTGCCAGTAATTTTTTATTTTTAATGTGCATATAAAATTCTCAACATAAAAATGCTTTGAAGCATAGGAGTTAATACACCTTTCTAATTATGTTTCATTATTCTGATAAGGTGCAGTCACAGCATATCCTGATGACTGGTTGCCAAAAAAAGCCAAAATTCCTTTTATGGCATGATCTCAGGTTTCCAGATGGCACATTAATTCTTTAAAAAAAGAGAAAGAGAGAGAAAGACAAAAAAGGGGAAGAAAATAAGAATGGAAATGTCAAAATAATGATGCACTGCTTTTCAAATGCCACATTTATAAATACTAATATTCCCTTTATTTTTAAGAATTAACACAAAAGTTATATAGACAAAAATAATAAATAATTTAAGATTAATGTGCATATATAATGTATCTCGAATTCAAATAATCTTGACAGTGATGACTTTAATGAAAACATTAGACTGAGAAGTAAAGATCTGAAAACTTACACCTTATATCAGACTCTAAATATCTGTTATAAATCGGTAAATAATTACCAATTTGATGACAGAGACATAATTTTACTCATTGTTGAAATACCTCTGGGCTCTTGAGTATAACCCCCCCCCCAAAAAGTGCTTATTTATAAAGCTTAAAATAATGGAAAATGCAATGACTCAAGGATGTAAATTGGGGATTACAGCATATTCCTATACAATATTCTTTTTATCCTATGCTCCTTACTTACCTCCTGTCAAGTTCTCTAATTGCTTGACAAACTCAGTTCCTTTTTGAAACCGGTCCCATTCTAAGCCTACTGAGCTTCTCCAATACAACAGAGTGGCTAGAGCCAACATTTTAAAAGTATAAAATTTTCACTGGGGAACAGGCAGTGGGGTGAAAGTGATACCCTAGCAGGAGAGACGAGGCTATGACACCATATCTAGTTATAAAAGATCTGATCAAAGTAACAGAAGACCTGGTGGCCCAGCGTCTGGTGCACAACTTTGACATTTCTTTCCCGTTAAGAGCACCCTTTGACAGTCACTTTCAAGCAATTTTTACCTCCTTAAAAATGCATGTGTGTATGTGTGGAAAGTACACCATGAATATCAGTCACATTAGACATTTATAAACTCTATCTTACCAAAACAAATAAATGCCCTCCATTCTATGTGGCTACTACTACTACTGTCCACAAAAGAGGAAAGAACCAAAACAATGACTGACTGCTTTTGAAAAGGAGTTCAAACTTTAGAGCCCAAAGGATGACTAGAAACTTCTGAGGGCAGCAATAGGGACCAGCAAAGGCACCGTCTTAAATTCCCTGTACAGAACATTAAGGCATCAAAACTATTCCAAAACAAGATACTACAAGTAGTTAACAGAGATCTCCATACACACATTTAATGTTTTCTTATATATTTGTGTGTGTGTGTGCATGCATGAATGAGCCTGCACATACAGAAGTAAGAGAACAACTTTCAGTAGTCAGTTCTCTCCTCCCACCACAAGCTCCAGGGATGAATTTCAACCTGTCAAGCTTAAGTAGCAAGTGCTTTCATCAGCAGAGCCATTTTGCTGGCCAGGCAAAAAATACCGTTCAACTGGTACTGTGTATTTTAAGTGCTTAAATTCAAAATGTAAACACAAAATTAAAAATGATCACCTATAAATCATAACTTCATCCCCTAGATCAATCTAGTCAAACTTATCACTCATACATACATGTATACATGGATATATAAAATACATGCTTTCATTTATTCACTTAAGGGGACGAATCAGATAGTACAGTGCTTGCTCTGTGAACACAACAATCTAAATTTGATTCCCAGAACCCACGTAAAAAGCTCAGCATGGCAGAGGTATACTGGCGAGTGCTGGTAATCCCAGCACCAGAGAGGCAGAGATGGGAAGATCCTTGGGGCTCACTTGCCAGTCAGTCTATCGTTGGTAAGCTCCAGGCCAGTAGAAACCTTATTTCAAAGGACGTGGATGGCTTTCTTGAGAATGACACCCAAATTTACCTTCTTGCATGCGCACATGTATGCACACCCACGTACACATACATGCATTCATGCACATGGGCAGGCACACACATGCACAGAGGTAGACCTTTGGGCTGTAGAGATGGCTTAGTAAGTCCCTAAGCTTAGTCCCTGGAATTCACATAGAGGAAAAAGAACTGACTCCTACAAATTGTTCTTTGATCTCCATAAATGTGCCCTGGTGTACGTACACATGTGCATGAGAACACACACACATACAAATAAAAAGGTAGACATTAAGGTAAATTTGTACTTTGCCTCTTTCTTGTAGTTTACTTCTTAATATAAATTTTAAAAAATGTAAAAATTGGCTGACAGTTTCTTACTCAAAGGATAAGATAGCATGTTTTCCCAAACAAAAACTGTCTTAGAATACAATGGGATTTCATTATTGTGGAATTAAAATAACCCTAGTTTATGGAATTTGTATAAACATTGTATTTGTCTTGTTTCAAATCTGGTTTCCCCTTTAACATTTTCTCACAATGCAATATTCTTTCAATACATACTATAAGTGATTATCAGACATCCAAGCAATGGACACCATAGGAAGGGAAGGCAGAGTTCAAGACTGGATTAGTTGCATCACTGATCAAAGGAGCTCAAGGTTAAGTGGATGCTACTGTGATCAGCTGTGAGAAACAGCAGCCACAAGAGGCAGGCCCTCGGGTGTTCAAAGGCATATTTATAGCCTTGTCTGTGTGCAATTTCTGCTTTGTATTTTTAAAATGTTTTCCTCATGTTTCTTTCTTTTCCAAACGTTATTATCTCATCTAATTAGGAAAAGAGACAAAAGAACAGCATGTACAATACAGTGTATATGGGCATGGGTATCAGAATACATAGAGAGACTTAGAAAACCTGTGTGACAGACAGTATGACAAGCACTAGATATGTATATGATGAACTAATTAGATGTAGTGCTAATTCTTAAAATGTAGTGTCTCCAAAACTACATATTATATTTATACACAAATATAAAAATGAATATATAACACAGGGTTGGGGCCAAAATAACAGGAAACATGATAAGCTTTAGGAATAATAAAAGCAAAGCAAGGCCTGATGTTCACAGAGACTCTCCAGAAAACAAACACAGCAATGGTTCTTAGCTGCCCTGTGTCTATTTCAAAATTGAGTCACTTGAAATTAAATAATTCTGATGCCTGGGCCACTCTGAAATTCTGATTTGACTGCTCTGGGGTGAAGTTCAGGCATTCCCACCACTAACAACCCTTTTTTTCTGAGACAGGGTCCCACAAAGTAGCCCTGACTGGCCTGGAACTCACTTGGCAGACCAGACAGACCTAGAATTCACAGAGGTCCATCTGGTCCAGTTTTGTAAGTGCGGAGGTTAAATGCACGGACTGGGTTGTACTCCCCCACCATACACAGCAAGGTTTTGTTGCTGGAGTTTTGTTGATTTGTGGTAGAGGACCACTCACCTAAACTTATTTTCTGAAGGACGGCACTACTGTCAGGTTAGTAAAATGGCTGAGGTAAGTTTGCCCATTTTGAAACACACCAAATTTCATACTATTGTAGTTTATTATAATTTTATTTCAGTAAGATTTAGCTTACAAAACATCACAGAAGTACAAAATAAGGTGAGATTAGTCAGGTGTAGAGACATTACATGTTGCAATTCTTACTATGTATAAAATAGTTCTGTGCCCTACTTTTCTTGGGCACAGAAAAGTGCCCTGACCTCCTGTAGGTAGGTGTGAACAAGTAAGTGGCTTTAACCAACTGAAAGAGAAGCAGAAATGACCTGACCACTACTGTGTCCAATGAATACTTTTTAAAGAGTGAGTATGTGATTACCTGGCATCCCAGAATATTGATGATAACTTAAGAACTGAGAACCATAACACACATTAAGTTTCAATTTCTAAATCATGACGTGACACACTGAACTTCTAGGAGAAGAGAAAGGCCATTTTAAAAAGACCAGAAAGAAACTAGCACATATTAAATAATGAAAGAAAGCAGGAAAAAAAAAAAGAGCTTAGAGAGAATACCTTACAGTCCTATAAAGGATGACTTAAATAGCATGGAACATTAAAATAATTAAAATAGTGTAAGATAAAATGACTACTTTAAGATATAAGGTACCTGCAACAAGGAACTCAAATTGTTAAAAACAAACAAACAAGCGAACCTCTCCTAAGCCAGAGCCAAATAAATAAGTAAATAAAGAAAACAGTCCTTTCTTTCCTATCCTAGCATGCCTGGGTAAGTTAAAAGACCATTCAGTTTCACAGTGGCTCTCCACCACAGCAGAACGACTCTGGAAACACTCCCCAAAGAAGGATGGTTCTCTCCTTCACCTTTCTCCTTGTGCGAGAGTCACTACATCTGGCCAGAGTGGTATAACTTTTATCCAACAGTGAAGACAAAATAATGTGTAAACATAACTAACTTTTAAACAGAGGACATTTTTAAAGTTACTAGCTGCGTGCTACTTTAAAGGGTTCTTGGGTGTCTGATGATGGGAGTTTACTGAGGAGACTGGTGCCGAGAACCACACAGATAGTAACAGACAGCCCGATGAATTAGCAGAAGCACAACAAAGAAACCAGGTCAGATGAGTTTGAGAAAGTATGTGTCATGTCATGACACTGGAGGACCACTAACATGGGGACAAGAAAATGCAGAAGTTCAATATGGTTACAGGCAGGGCTTCACCAAGTAGGTAAATATCAATCCTGTTAAGAAAGATATGAAATACCCAAAGACTGGATCTCAAAACTCAAGAATCTGACTACTTTTCAAACATGCACCAAATCTTTCCAGTGATTTACTAAAGCATATTCATGTAGAAATAAAGCCCCCCCCCCTTAATCTCATTTTAATGAGCTTTTCTTTCACTCTTACTGGAAATTACCCAAGATCCTCCAATTGTCATCTGGCTGTGTATCAGGATGTGAGCTCTTAGTTGTTCCTTCACTCTGCCATAGTGGACTCTAACCTTCTGAAACTGTAAGCCAAACCAAATGCATTCTTTTACAAGTTACTTGTAAAATGCTTTATCCCAGCAATAGAAAATTACTAAGACAATATCAGAACCAGAAATCATGAAAGTTTATAATACTAGACTTCACCAAATTTGAAGCTATTGTTCTTCAAAGAACATCACCAAGAAGAGTCACAGATTGGGAAAAAAATACTTACAGTTATATAAGGTGGTTGTCAAAAACACTCCTAAACTAAACAGTTTCATTTTTTAAAATCTTAAAAGAGGGGAGCTCCAAAAAATAAAAACAAAAGCTTAGCTGTTAGAAAGGGTGGGAGGACTGGCTAATGCCACGATGGGCAACATATGTACATCACAAAAGGTTATGTCCTCAGGCAGAAAGAAAATGATGCTAAAGAGAAACATGGATCTTCAGAAAGGAAAGAGGAACTGGAATTGAAAACTACATAGCCAGATTTTTTCCCTTCCTTTTAACTTTTCATAAGGTAATGGACTGCTGAGAAAAAACAGCACAGTAGTTTTCAGTAGTTTTTCAAAAACCAGCAACTCACTTTTGATTACATTTTCAAAAAGAAAAAGAAAAAAAACCCTGAATATACAGACTCAAACAAGGTGTTCATTAAAGCATTATTCACACTAGCCAAAAGTGGGAGATAGCCCAACTACTCACAGTGGGTGGCTGGATAAACACAAGGTAGTGCACACAGATTGTCAGAACACGGTCCAGGGAAGGAGCTGTGCGAGGGAGATGCTGAGCTCTTGTGAAGACACTCCAAGAAAACAAAACAAGAGTCTTTGCCCAAGTGGTGGTAGCATGCACCTTTAATCCCAGGACAGATCAGGCAATGGTCTACAGAGTGGGTTCCGGGACAGCCAAGGCTACACAGAGAAGCCCTATCTCAGAAAAATGAAACAAACAAAAAGGCTTGTACCCTCAGTTACTTCAAAACACGGAGTTGTTCTTGGAATGTGTCTTAATGCTCCTCTCAGGTGCAGCAGATGGAGTGAGTTTACTTCATATTACTCATTATTGCTTGCTGATGTTCAACTAATGTTTAAACTATCCTTTATATGCCTCTACGGAAAATATGCCTTTGCTACATGTGGCTTGTCTTTGTAATTGTTTATAACCTAACTCATGAGAAGCTTGCTCGTGTGACCTTTCTTAACTCAGAGCATAAAGTGCCTGTGACTTTGAATAAAGTTGACTATTGCATGAGACTTTAGTCTGCCACATTTACTGGCTCAGTTCTCCCAGGTCCCAATACCTCTAGAGCGGTGACAACACATGATGAAAAATTATGCAGCAGTAAAAGGAATAAAAATTCTGAAACTCACAACACATGCATGAATTATGCCTCAGTCACAAAAGGATTCAGAGTAATCATAGTGAAAAATAGAAAGTACAATGGTAAATGACTGTGAGCAGAGAAAGAGTGTTATAAACACTTTAAACGTAAAATGTCTCCCACATGGGCATGAACACTTGGTCCCCAAGCTAGTCATATGTTTGGAAAGCTGTGGGCCCTGGACATGAGGCCACGCTGGAAGGCAATGGGCCACAAGGCAGGGCTAGAGGATAATAGGTAGGTCCTTGTTCTGGCTTCCTAATCAGACTAGATCTAACAAGCTCTCTGCCACCACAGCAGGGGCCACCAACACTGTCCACCTTCCTAAGCAAGAAACTGTGAGTTAAAATAAAACCTTTCCCAAGTTCCTTCTGCTCAGGTACTTTTCCCCCAACAAAGTAACTCCTGCAAAGGAAGAGGCAATTCCTGTTCAATGGGTACAGAGGTATAATTTAAGAAGATAAAGTTCCAGAAACGCACTGTGGCGATAGCTATAAAATAATCTGACTGTGCTGGCTAGCTTTATTCGGCTGACAAAAGCTTGGGGAAGCTGCATCTATAACTGACCTTTTCTCTCTAGGCTAGACAGTATGACGACATTAGTAGATATCATAAGTACTCTAGAGATAACCTAACTTATACAGGAGTCTACGCACAAATACTAATAAAAAATACCTTTCATAAGGTACTTGTGCACCAAAGCTTATACCTGTGGGGATTCTAAACTTGTCTCCCATGGATATCTAGGAACAACTGTACACAGTAGCAAAGCACTCCTATCAAGATGCTGAACATCATCATTCAATGGGCTTATGCTCCTAGGTAATCTACTCATGTGATCCTTGTACCGACAAATAACTTCTGCTGTGCTGTCATTACACACTAGTTTTCGTTTTCTGTGGTGCTAACAATGGAATCATATTGCACATACCCTTTATTACTCTAAAGACAGCCCTTCACTTAAGAGTGCTTCCACTGACTCAATCCTACTACATGGATTTGCAATAATGAGTCAGAACACACCACACTCTATACTTTGAATTTTGCTTTTCCTAGGCAGCTATGATAATAGCCTTTAGATGCTGGCCGTGGAAGTGAGCTAATGTTCCCAGTTAGCTTCCTCATGAATATAACCAGGAGGGCAAACAGTGGAGACTCTACATTGTACTCATTACTAAGCTCTGAAGCTTGGCAGACTGGAGTGTTAAATGCATTTCTTTTTCTTTTTTATAAAAACAATAATTATACATACTCATAATGCCTTGATATATGGACATATAATATATAATGATGAGAGTAACATAATGTGTGTGATAAGCACAGCCTTTCTAGTTATTTTGTATCATACAGTACATTATTAACCATAGTCAAGGGAACAACAGAACTTATTTTTCCAGTGTAACATTTTACATATTGAGCATTCTCTGCCCCCTTCCCTCTCCGCTTCTCAGATTTTGGGAACCATTATTCTCTGCTTTTATGGGATATTTTTCTTCTACATGTATGTAAGATCATGTTGTATTAGTGTTTTTGTGCCTGGCTTATTTTACATGATAATATTCTCTAAGTCTACCATATTGTTTCTTTTTTCCTACTGTTGGAGGATATTATACTATGTATATGCATCACACTTTTAAAATGGTTCATTCACTGGACACTCAAGTTTGATTATATTTTGATTCCTCCCTAACCCTTGCTGTAACAAGATACCTGAAGTTAGGAAGTTTATAAAGAAACTTACATGTTTAGCTTAAGCTATAGAGTCCAAAAAATCTGTTCTGCTTTGGGTGAGGGAGGACCTTATAGTTTATGGCATCTACATGATGGTAGTGTGTGCAAGGGCAGCTAACAAGCTCACATGGGAGAAGACATGCAGTAAGGTGCTTAGAGGATGTACTAGGCTGGCTTCAAAGCAACCCAGTTTGGTGGTTAACTAATCCAGTCTCATAAGACTTAATTTATTCTCCAGAGACACAACATGTCCCTGAAGGGCCTAATTATCCATAGTTTTGTTTTAAACTCAGTTTTCCAACATAGTTTTGTTTTCAATATTATTTCTTGGTCTTTTAACTAGATTAAATGCAAATATGAGAAAATATAGGTAGATGAATAACTTGTACAAGCTATAAATCTGGAAGCACATTCAAAATTGGAATCCACATTCCTGATCCAATTTTCTTTCTGCCATAATTACTTCAAATACTTTTTTTTTTTTTAAAGACAAGGCTTCACTGTGTAATCCTGGCTGATTTAGCACTCACTATGTAGATCAGGTTTGCTTCAAACTTACCGATATCTGCCTCCCAAGTGCTGGGTCTAAATGTGTGCACCACTATGCCCATCAAATGCACCTTATTTATACACTCTGAAAAACATATTACTGTGGTTCAAAGTCAATTGTGGTAGGAGCTGAGAACCTCAATTTACACTGCTAACCTTAATCCTAGCTACAGTTCAAATATAGTATATAAGATGACAATGCCTGGCAACAATCTGATTAATCCATTCCCAAATTCAAATATCAAATAGGATATCAATGAATGTGAGTATTCTGGAATCAGAAAGCTTCCATCTGAGGTTGCATCTTTATTGCTTTAAACTAAGACTCACTTTTTTTGTGAATGGTGCTAATCATACCACATGGTACCGGTTAATGTAAGGATTAAATGAGATAACATATGGAATACATTTGGTATAGAGCCTGGAACATAACTGCTATTCCTCCTACTACTTCTAACAATAAACCTTTAATACTTAAGATTACTGGCGTCTACCAAAAAATAGCAAATCTAGTTTCAATATAACATGTACTCTTAAGAAATATGTACTAAATTCAGATATAATAGTTCAATACTTTGTTTTTCCCTGAACTGAGTTTAATACACAACTATGCTTTTTAGGTAGAGCCTAAAAAAGAAAGGAAAACAAATCGAACACATTTACCCCTCTTACAAATACAGAGCATGTCTGAGACTAGTTCTTAATGTGAATACTTGGAAAACTTTACATTACTGATTTCAAACATTAAAAAGTATAATTTGAATATATCACATTCTTTGTTTCTTTTTGCTTATGTGCATATGTCATGACATACATGTAGAGGTCAGAAGGATATGTAGGAATAGGTTCTCTCCTACCATATCAGTCCCAGTGACTGAACTCGCTGGTCAACAGCCTTGGCAGCCAATGTCTTTACCTGATGAGTCATCTTACCACCCTGAATAAGCCACTTCTAAAGTTAAGCATTCAAATGATAGTCCTAAGTATTGGCAGAAGCTTTTAATATGAGTTCGTCTATGGCCAAGTAACCAAGTTATAAATTTTAGGAGTTTTGTTTCAAATAAGCAAAATCATTGAAAACATACTAAAGAGATAAACTATATTCAAATTCATACAAATTTCAGGACGTAAAACTGCTTATTCTAAATATCATGAGCTTTTCCATTCTGTGTTCTACTGATAAGCCACACACTATTCAATTCTGTATTAAGACAATGGGTGACTATCTAAAATTAATTATTGGCTGACAAGGGAAGCACCACTAACAACTTGAAATGTACAGTTTTGCCAGCTGATACAAACTCCAGTTAACATGAACAGTTTACAATGGCCACACCCAATCAGGGAGCTCAAGTAAGTAAAAGGTGGAGTCACTCAACATATTTACACATTCGATGAGTCAGCTAAAGCTATTCCAAATGTTCAACCACATTCAGCTTTGGGCTTGTTTTATGTTTGCATTATCAATAAAATAATTAACAGTAATGCTATCGTCACCACCTCTCACCTGAGCCTCCAACACCATTCAGCCAATCCGTCACCTACATTAGTGACTGCAGCCTAGATGCTACTGCACCTGTGGTGATTCATGAGACGCCCACCACACGTCGTGGGCATTTGCATATGTAGTCCCAAGTTGCTTGTATTATTTGGGGAGCTTGGGAGGTATGGCTGTGTTAGAGGAGATACGGCTCTAGGGGTGGCTTTGAGGTACCAAAGCCTGCCATCATCCCCAGGTTGCTCTGTTGGATGTTCTCTGCTTCAGCCACCATGTCTGCTGCCCTACTTGCTACCAAGCTTACTTTTCCTCTGCACCCATAAGCCCAAACAAAGCATTCCTTTCATAAACTGTCTTGGTCAGAGTGTTTTATCACAGCAACAGAAAAGCAGCTGACGGTATCTGTTATACATGAAGCTTGGGCTCGAAGTTAACCAGAGTGCGTAAATACATGGTAAAGCTTAAATTTAGAGCCTCAGCCTATGATATTTCTACCACACCAAGCTAAACCTATTTTGATTAAACCTGTTCAGCCATTCTAGAAATTTTAGCTTCTAGAGGTATGTATATATGTACACCTTGGAAAGAGACTCAATACAAATTGACTGTAAACCAACGGATAGCAAGCACTTGAAATGTGATAGGAAACAAGTGTTTACCAATAAAGAACTGGCTAAATAGAGCACAGTTACTCCAAATATTAAAAAAATAATAAAAAAAAAGAACAAGGTATGAGGTAAGAAAAACAAGCTTTAGGGCTGAAAATCTAGCTCAAGTGTTAGAGCACTTGCCTAGCATTCACAAAGTCTTGAGTTTGATAGCCGGCCCCAGAAGAGGGGATCTCTTAGATACGAATATGAGATGGACTAATCCCCAGGATACACTGTAACATGTATAATATACTGTCTAATACAGTAACCACTGCCTCAAGAAGCTATATAAACAAATCATTTAGAGTTAAATACACATTTATTTTTCAGTCATTGTAAGTTATACTTCAAAGTCATATGTGGCTAAAGGCTACAACACATTATTTCTATATATTTCCACCTTCCTTTCCATTTCATCCACCCGATTAAAGTCCCATTAGACACAGTTGATGGGCAGTATCTTTGGGGAAAAAGAGAGGTAACAGTTGTTTCTAAAGGAGGGATCAGGGATGGTAGGGACATGCAGAATTCAACAAATATAAATTCTGAATTCATATATTCATTTAACATAGATATGTTTTAAAGTAATTACTTGTTTACATAAAAACATCAAATTTACTTCTCATACAACAATGAAAATCTCATTTAGTCTACTTAGAAGCACAAAAGGCTGAGAAGTTGTCAGATAGAATAGAGATTAAGGAATAAAAACCATCTTCGTGATACTTTCTAGAAATATTGCTGTTCATTATCTGCACATCACTAAACACTCATTTACTCAAAACATTGCTTGGGATGTGATGAAACTACCACACAGTTCCTACTTCTGAAGCATTGAGGAGAAAGGAGCAGAAAAGCACATCAGAAGAAACTTTATTACAAAGAATGAGAGCGACAATGTTCAAAAGCACAAGGGAATGTCCCATCATTCTGGGAAGAAAATCATGGGTCACACTGTCATGGCCATTACCCTCTTTCCTTTTTTACTTCTATTTAATCACTGCAGAGGTACACTTTAAAGTAACAGTCTTTCAGTTATGTTATAAAGCCATTTTTTTCAAATGTACTATTTTTTTCAAAAGTTATACTAAAGTTATTTGTTACAATGTCTGAACTTCTTTTCACCTACAAAGGGAAACATACTGATTAGCTAACATTACTCATCTATTTAGTCGTGGGCATTTTTTTTAAGAGGAGGACTACCACCCAAACTTTCCAAAAAGAAAACGCAACCAGAGATTCCAAATTACAAGAGTTCGTAATTTTCTCTCAGTACGACTGTCTACAAGTGGTAGTTAAAGACCTGGGAATGATGTCAATATATGAAAAAAATCTTCTTTTGGAGAATAAAAATTGAATCCAAATTACCTACAGACTTAAACAGTATTCCCATTCTCTTGCCTCTACATGGATTTCAGCTCTTGTTCAGATCTTGCCTAACTCCAGAGACTGTCAACCATTCCCTAAATAATGACTCCTTCTACCAGTGATTCCAGCAATCTGTGCCAGCACGGGCAGAGAGGTCAGTCTCGGACTTCTTTCCTATACAAACTAGAGAGCAAGAAGCCTATTCACAATTCAGGGATCTGGCCTTATGAGAAAAGAAGAAAAGCCTAGCACAAGCCTACACAGGACTGGCCCTCAGACTCTGGTGCCTAAACACATCCACACCCATTTAAAGAATCAACCTAAGGAAAGTTTACTGTAACATAGAAGGCCAAGCCATAAAGATACACAACAGTGAGAAAGGATTTTTTATTTATAGAAACTTATATTCCTAAGTTACTGAATAAATTTTAAAATACAAGATACCAATAAGTGATTTAAATTCTTACAAAATGTAAAGAACAGATGCCAAAGTCACTTCACACAAGTGCTACATGAGAAATTTCAACACTTATGTGGCCTTAGGCTACCATGTACTTCTATAAAGGAGACATTTGAAAATGAGCTTTTAGTGATGGGAAAGTACAAAGAAACTTGCCAGTGTGCCAGCTCTATGGCCAACAGACAATGCTCACTGCCTGCGTCAGTCAGACCACCAATCAACAGGACTGTGACAGCCATGGAACAAGCTGTTAGCACTGTGGTTTAAGAGCAGCACAGGCTAGAGCAGCAGACTAAGCAGAACTTTACATCAGTGGCAGGCCTCCCAAGTTCTCTGGATGCCACAGAACTCATAAGTGGGATCAATGTGTTCTAAAAAAACATGGTGCTGCAAAAGGAAAAAAGGTTCCATAGCACCAAGCAGTGTAATTCTTAAAACCTCATCATCAAAGTGACAGTTTTCAAGTGCCATTTATGATGCCCTAGTCTGGAAACATCCCAGCTAACCCATCTGATCAACAATTTCACAGATGGAAGCACTTGATGGCTAATTGGCAACTCTATTATTCAAATAAACCAGCTCCGAGTGCCTCTTTTCACTGTACAAGTCAAGATACAACCTAACGGTCATTGTACTAACACGAGAAGCTTCTTTCCCAGAGTAATTTTTTTTTTACTAAAACAACATATTTTGGCAATTAGTTTAAAGCAATAATCCATTTGAGAATAGCAGAGGAAATTTGGCATTTAACGAGTCATAAACGCAAATCTTTTAAAAGTTATATTATTTGTAACCTCAATCTATGTCAACAAGCCCAGAAACACATTATCACAGAAAATAAAATTTAAAAATATTCATTGTTTAAATATTCCTAATACACGGATCAAATATTCTACAAAGTAAAGAACAGCCCTCTCTCTTTTCTATTTTTAGGACTTACGTTCATTATTTTAGTTATGTGTATGTGTGAGGGAATGTGGGTGTGAATCCACGTTCCCATGGAAGCTGGAAGCAGCAGAACCCCCTGAACTGGAGTTACAGGTGGTTCAGAGAAATCTGATGCGGGTGTGGAGAACTAAACTCAGCTCTAAAAGCAGTAAGTACTCTAAACTACTAATCTCAAGAAGAACCCTCTGAAACACTTTACATTTTATCAAAATTTTAAAAAATACATTTTGCAGTATAAGTTATGTGTGCTTCAATTTTATTAACTTTTGAAGCATATAAGTAGATAAACAATATAGAATATATCAACCTGAAGAGTATTAGTACAGCACAAGCTTTGGCATCTCAAAGACCTCTAGCTACACTTCCTATTAGTATATGACTCAACCCATTGTATGGGAATAATTATCCCTTCCTTCACAAGATTGTTAAGAAGAATGAGTTTGAAAAGACCGGACACAAAAATCTAACATCAAAACATCTAATGTTCTACTAACCCTGTGCTCACCTGACCCATTTTTGTTAAGTACTAATAGGAATCTTGACACATGTTCAACATTAAGTAGATTCTCTTTCAGGATCCATATACTTATGCCACAAGCAAAGACTTATACTTCCAAGTACCTGCCTGTCTCCCTATGTGACTACAATTTTTATAGTAGACCAACTGAAAGCCCCCACATTAGTGCACTGCAGCAAAACAGCAATAAAATGTTCAAAGGCCCCTTTTAATCTATGATGTGGAAACAGGAGATGTGTACAGTAAGCAGAAGCAAGCAGGAAAGCAATGGCGAGCACAAACAGGGCACAAAGAGCAAACTAAAGTAAAAGCAACTCCCTAGACTAAGAGTTACGTAATGGTAGCAGAAAGACATTCTAAGTAGTTTTTCAAAGATGTAAGAAATTTGCTTTAAGAAAAAAAGGAAAAAGAAATTTGCTTTTCTGCAAAATGGAATGAGTTACTTATCAACAGCTGCATTTTGTTATTTTACTATCTAGTGTTTGTTGGCAGTGCTAGTGACCAAACCCAGGGAACTGTGTTGTCTGGTAAGTGTTACATCACTTACCCCAACCATACCATATGTTTCTCTTTTTAAATTTTGTTGTTTTGTTTTTTGAGACAGGGTTTCTCTATGTAACAGCCCTGACTGTCCTAGAACTCACTATGTAGACCAGATTGGCCTTGAACTCACAGCAATCTGCCTGCCTCTGCCTCCTAAGTGGTAGGATTAAAGGCATGTGCTACCATGCCTGGCTATTTTTATTTATATTTGAGTGTGTATGTGTGTTTGCATATGCACATCCACGCACATCTGTGGGTGATGTGTGCTCCAGTGTGCATGGAGGCTAAAGGGGGTGATGGATCCCTTGGAAGTATGAGTAAGCGGAGTTACTCATACCTGGTAGGAGTGCTGGGAAAACTAGGGTCCTCCGAAGCAGGAAGAACTCTTAGCCCCAAGCATTCTCTCCAGCCTTCTTATCACCTTTTTTATAAGCATTTTCCTTCCAACTAGTCAAGCTCTAGTGCTTACGATACAAAGAGATAACCAGGAGCCACCCATGGCAATAAAAAGAAGGTGCTATGAGGACAAGAGCCAGAGAAAAGTAAGGTTACCATCTCTATGGCCCTTCAGTGCTCCCCGCATCTTTTCACAAGCATTCTTTTCTGTAGAGGACAGCCTGTGAGCTCACGGGTATCAGTTCAAACAGAAAAGCTGTGGACCGCTGCACTGCAGTGGCATGCTTCTGGAGCCCTGAACGTAGACGCCATCCCACAAGGAATCAGGAAGGTATGCGGTGACAGACAACTCCAGTCCTGCATGCCCCCGTTTTAAATGGGAATGATGAAAACAGAACTGTCTTAATGACAACGTGAACTGAAAACTTATAAATTCAATATGCAAATTTAAGATGAAAACCTAGTGTGTACCAGGAAGTTGTTCAACAGGAAAACACACAGGAAAAAAAAAAAAAGAATACTCAGAAAGCTTTGATGAGAGAATCATGAACCAGCCTAGCTTCACAATAAAACCCTACCTCAAACAAAAAAACAGAAAAACACAAAGCAATGTGGAAGATAAGAAGAAAATACAAACTGGATTTTTAAGATCATAACCCAGTATATTAAGTAATTAAGTAGCCCCAGTAATTAAGATTATGCTGCAATATCTGAGATTCTTGTATTAAATATAGGTATCTTTTTGTCTTTGATATCATAAAAAGATAACTAGGTAACAGATCTATCATTTCAGTCTTATTCACAATTATGATTTTTATCTCATCAAAATCTGGTATTCTTGAGAATAGTTTCAGTATAGGTAAAAATATACCACCATTTTTCTAATGTTCCAAAAAACACAAACTAATCAACTGTGATAATTTCATGTCAAAAATAAAATTTAGTATCCACAAGCTTCCCTTAAAAGCCTTCATATCTGGAATATTCATATAAAATAACACACACTAACTACAATACCTCCAACAGGAATTGTTTCTACTTATTTCTGAGAACCCTCAAGAGCACCACATTTTCAGTTTGGTATCTATTCAGAATCACACTACAGTGACTAGAAAGACAATGCTCTCAATTGTTCATTTTTGACCTTACCCTTCATCTCCCTCAACAGTATACCAGGTCAAGCACATGAACAGAATGATTAGAAACTATAGCTTTGGAGACAGCAAACAGAATTTCTATTGTAAATTCTGTTATTTGTAGTTAAGCGAACAAATAAAACTATTAAAATATCCTGATTTATTCGGCTTATCAGGAAGAAAAAAAAACCAAGTCAAGCCAAGTTAATCTAACAATGTTCAGTAAGGTTCTTTTTAGTCTACAAAATACTGAATGCACCTGACAAAGCCCTTGTAAGTTAAGTGTATAGGAATCACAGCAGATACTAAAGAAGTTTTCAAAAAAGAGGTAAAACAGAGAGACCTATCTGGATTAAAAACTGTCAGTAGAAACAATATAAATACAGGCAATTCATAAAAAGTCTATTGAAAAGTCTGTTCATTTCATGATGTCACAGCAGTGCTGATAGCAAAATTAGAAGTTTTCTTTCAAATGTGACAGCTATAAAAATTAACTTTACACATTAAACTATGCCAGCTCATGGCATTATGCAATTGTGTATTTGTTTTAGCATATTAAGATTAAAATAAAACATAATAATCCAGCTACAAATACTGTAAAGCATCACTGCAGGATCTTCTTGTCTCTACTTCCATTCTTACCTACATTCTATCTTCAGAACATTTTCAAAACACTAACTCTAGCCAGGCTCAGTAAGTACAAGGGGAAGGCAGGGACAGAGGCAGGTGGATCTCTAAGTTTAAGGCCATTCGGATCTACACAACAAGTACCAAGCAGACAGACAATAAAGATGGTATTTAACATGATTTAATGTTTTCTGCTGTTATATTTGTTTTGCCTTAGGTCCCCCCCCCCACTTAGGATGTGTGTTTGTGTTTGTGTGTATGTTGCTTTCTTTGATGACAGAATGTTTTTTGCTGTCCTAGAACTGGCTCTGTCAGTCAGGCTGGCCTTGAACTCAGAAATGTCTATCTCTGCTTCCCAAGGTGCACACTATCATACCTAGACATATATAATGTAAATATGTTTATAATATAAATATTTATATTTATTATATATTTATATATAAGTAATATATTATATAATATAAATTAAATTTATATAAATTAAATTTATTTATATGTAAGTTATATATAAATATATTTAAATATATATTTAAACAACATTATATATAAAGCTGAAGTACCTTTTGCCTACCTTCTCATGACTCATGTAAAATATCTAGGTTGTACTATAGAATACAACAGCCACTAGCATAATGCATTTTAACACAGTTCTTTAACACAGTCATATTAGATAAACCCATGGTCTCAACAGGTATATAAGATTTAAAGTGAACATAAAGTTTGGTTCTTGAGCTGCTCCAAACATATTTCAAGTGCTTAAGTGGCACTGCAGATACACCAAACATTATTATCATCTCTGCACAATGCTGTAAAACCAAGCGTTTTCACAGAATCCCTAGTACTTTTCTCAGTTCTTTCCCCTTAAAAAGTATTACTTATTTATAGAGGACTTTTAATCCAGCAAGACAGCTATTCTGACAAATCATCACATTCAAAGACCTAGGCAGTGTGATTTGGCTGAAATACAGACACACCCTTAGTACACACCTTTAATCCCAAACACTGACATCTAATAGAGGACAGGCAAGTGAGAATCAGAGAAAGATTTGACAGAATGAGTCAGAGATAAGATACAGGCAACTCTCAGGAGAACAGACAGGAAGGAGAGGCTACTTAAAAATAGTTCAGAGACAGAGACAGAAAGAGAGAGAACACAAGAGTACACTTAAGGAGATAGTACAGGAGAATTCTGGAGTACTCAGTTGAGCGCAGTTGAGTTTGTGCAGTTTAGTTCATGGAGTCCAGGGGCAGTTTTCCCAAGCAGAACAGTTCAGTGAGAAGTGGAGAGAAGCCAGTTTGAACCAGTCAGCTTGGAGAGGAGTTTTGAGCCAGAACCAGCCAGCCAAAGTTCAAAAAGAACTACAAACGGTGAGCTTATTTAATAGTACGTTTCAAAGGCTGAAAATTATCTAGGCCTAGGTTAGCAGACGGAGGCTGGAAGCTGAAGCCTTTAAGGTCCAGGCCTGCAGAATATTAGATTATAAAGGAGCTAGAAGCTTCCAGGCCTAAGTCTAGGGATACACAGAACAAAGAAAGAAATGTTCGGGGCGCAGCCCAAGCCATGTATTTTTAAAGCTTAGGTAAGGCTCTCAGCTCATCCCCTCTTCTGAGGAAATAAAAACTACATTCAAACTTACTGTTTTTAAGCAGCTTTAATTTTTCTTGTACTTTGTTTATAAGATCACTGTGCATATTGATGCACAGATTCTAGTTCATTTTCACTGTTGCATAATACTGCTTCCTACATTTGCCTCAGATACACATTTGTCAGTTTGTTGATATACCAAATGTTTCTTGATACACATGTTGTAAAAATCTCTAAAGTGAAAAAAAATGTAATTGCTGAATCACGTAATTTTGGGTATTTTCAGCTTTATTAGATATGTCAAACTGCTCTCCAAAGTGACTTTAACCATTTTTAGTCCACATACAATGTATTCATTTAACAGATATTTGCTGGTTGATGTTTTAAGCACTGAGTCACAACTCTTAACTAACTCTTTCTACTCCATATACCACCACTCCCCCAATAAGAAAACAGCTTTTATGAGAATTCTTTTCTCTTAAATTTTCATTAGCATACAATGTAACAGGCTTTTTTACAAAATCAAAACTCTAGGGACATCCTTACCTTTCTATTGCTGTGACAAAACACCATGAAAAAGGCAATTTATAAAGGTAAACACTGAGCGTGGAGGCTCACATCTCCAAAGGGCTACAGTCCATGGCCGTCATGACGGCAAGTGCGGCAGCAGGCTGGCAGGCACGGTACTGGAGCAGGAGCTGAGAGCTTAGATGTTAAGACCATCACCAGGAGGTACAGAGAGTGGGAGAGAGTGGCATGCAATTTCGAAACCTCAACACTCACACTCAAGAGACACACCTCCTCCAGCAAGGCCATACCTCCTAATCTTCGCCAAGCAGTTCCACCAAATAGAATCCAGCATTCAAACATAAGAGCTTGTGAGGGCCATTTCCCATTCAAAGTACCACAAATGATGATACATGATTGAAGCATCAGGACAAAAGACAGAGAAGCAGGACAGTGAGTTCCAGGCCAATCTGAGACATCTATTTAAGAAAACTACACAACTAATGGTAGTTGTCACTTCTCTGACTTAGTGGTGCTAAGTATCTTTTCAAATTCTTGTTGGCCATTCTTTTTTATTAGTATTACTAGTTATATTTTATTAACTCTATATCCCAGCTGTATCCCTCTCCCTCAATCCCTCCCAATCCTACCCTCCCTCATCTCCTCTCTGCCCCTTTCCAAGTCCACTGATAGTGGAGGACCTCCTCCCCTTTCATCTGACCCTGTTTTATCAGATATCTTCAGGACTGGCTGCAAAGTCCTCCTCTGTGGCCTAGCAGGGCTGCTCCTCCCTTGGGGGATAGGGAGGTCAAAGAGCCCACCACTGAGTTATGTCAGAAATAGTCCCTGTTCCCCTTACTAGGGCACACACTTGGATACTGAGCTACCATGGGCTACATCCGAGCAGAGGTTCTAGGTTAGATCCATACATGGTCCTTTGTTGGAGAAACAGTCTCATATAAGACCCCTGTGCCCAGGCCAATCTTTTTTTTCTTTAATTTTTACTAATTACACTTTATTTACTTTGTATCCCCCCATAAACCCCTCTCTCCTCCCCTCCCAATCCCATCTTCCCTCCCCCTTCTCCACACATGACCCTCCCCAAGTCCACTGATAGGGGAGGTCTTCCTTTCCTTTCTTCTGATCCTAGTCTATCAGCTCTCATCAGGAATGGTTGCATTGTCTTCCTCTGTGGCCTGGTAAGGCTGCTCCCCCATCAGGGGGAGGAGACCAAAGAGCAAGCCAATCAGTTCATGTCAGAGGCAATCCCTGTTCCCATTACTGTGGAACCCACTTGGATACTGAACTGCCATGGGCTACATCTGTGCAGGGGTTCTAGGTTTTCTCCATGCATGGTACTTGGTTGGACTATCAGTCTCAGGAAAGACCCCTGTGATCAGAATTTTTGGTTCTGTTG